>JAVRXN010000004.1:48880173-49480173 GCA_033556935.1 Timema podura | reverse complement strand
ACTTGTTCCAGTTATTCAATCGTATAACAAAATTACAGGTTTTATTAAAAACCTTTGTTCAAATTCATAGTTCAATGGCAAGCCAAATTAAATATCTTATTGGGACACTTACAGGGTGTATCCATTTTATAATTAAGCTTTATTAGGAATAAATCCTATGTAATTAAATTGTTGAAATCTCACCTACTGTCGAGTGTAAAACTCAGAATATACAGAACAATAATTTTACCGGTTGTTATCTATCGGTGTGACACGTGGTCTATTATCTTACATAACGTAAAACAAATTTAGGGTGTTCGAAAACAAGGTGCTTAGGAAGATTTTGTTACAAGAAAGAATGAGGCTACTGCGGGTGGATGAGTTTATATAATGATGAGTTACTTACTCTTTACACACCACAAGACATTGTTAGGATAGTCAAGTTTGGTAGATTATGGTGGGCAGGACTTGCGGTGCGAGTGGGAGATTTTAGAACCATTTTCAGGGTACTGACTGGCAAACCAAATGGGAAGAAACCATTGGGAAGACCTAAACATAGATGGGAGGATAACATTAGAATGGACTTAAAAGAGATAGGGTGTAATGAGGTGGACTGGATAGAACTATCTCAATAGGTTTAGGTGGCGTTCTTTCGTAAGTGCGGCAGTTAAATTTCAAAATCCTGATGACATAAATTAAATAAGTGAGTATATTTGTATTACTAAGATTTCGAGTTGTTCAGATTATCATAAAATATAAAAGTAAAACCAAATTTATCGTAATAAACTTTCTAAGATACTGAATAAACTTATCATCGGGTTCTCTGAAATTAAACTTATTCTTCTTCTGATTTAACTATTTAGTTTATGGAGAAAATGAATTGAAATGATTTCATGATTTTTCTAAAAGAAACACTTGAAAATTTATATTTTTTTAATGTAAAAGAAGTATAAATAAACTATTGTTATTTAAATTATATTTATTGTATTCACGTGAACAAGGAGTGATATACCACTATGTTCTAATATAGCAATATGCTTCAGAAATTTGGATAGTGGAGGAAAGGGATAAAAGCAGGATACAGACATGTGAGATGAAATTTCTAAGGATTAAGCTGGGAATGACAAGGATGGACAGGGTGAGAAATGAAAGGGTGAGAGAGAGGGAGCGTGAAGGAGGAACCTCTACAGCAAAGGATATAAAAGCAGATATGGGGGGAGGAGGGAGAGTATGAACATGTGAAAAGGTTGGAAGAGGGGAGAATTCCAAGGCCAGCGTGGAGGAAGAAAGGTGGTGGGAGAACAGAAGTAAATGGAGAGGCTTGTGTTTGAGACAGACCCTGCCATATGACGATTCTGATGTGAACAAAGTAACAATTTAAATGCTTATTTTTCTGTAAAGAATAACATAATGTCTTACCGTCTTTAAATATTTAATATTTTTATGTTCGAACAATTTTTTTCATAATTTGTATATATAAATATAGTAAGTTGTATTGATGGGGGGAAATCTTAAGCCTAACTACTTAAACCAACCAACAAATAAACAATTAATTTTATCAAAAAATATATTTATATTCAATTAAATTATATTTTATGTGGAATAAGTTGCAAAATATTCATGTTTATTATATTTAAAATATTAATAGGCCTACTGAATTTGTTTTCTAACTGCTAACTAAATACGTTTAAATAAAGCTAGAAAGAAAACATCTTTCAAATATTAGATAGCAATTTTAGGACGTGTTTGTAAAATAAAGTATTTTTCTCTCATAAGAGTATATAAAGGGAGATTGAACTAAATTAATTATATTTTTATTAAATGAATTCTAAAAATGGTATACGAAAATACCACGTGAAATAGGCCATGGCTGAAAATGAGCCTGGGAAGTTAGATGTCACCCATGTCCCAGGTTTGACCATGTAACTTAGTACTACTTAGTAGTATTTGAGAACAATAGTTATTATTATTATTATTATTATTAGCATCGCGTCTTACTACCCGTCCGGGTTATACGCACTTACGCTAATGTGCAATGGTAGGGTGATTGTGAGATGAAATGGAGGACCTACAATTTAACGTGGAATCCGAACCACGGTAGAGGCCTGGCATTCCTCACATTCACAGAGAACAATAGTTTAACTGAGAGCTACCTCCATATCAAAATAAAGAGAGCTCCATAGTATACAAGATCAAAATCACTTGTCGGTAAGAAACATACATAAATTTGAGAGAAACATGTTAAAATTGTTGGGTGGATTATATAATTTATCATATGTTATCACTGCTAGACAGTTTCATTCCACAAGCCCTGGTTAGTATTTACTTATCAAAGGAGCATTATTATACTGCCCATTTTTAAGTTTAACTTTAAATCTAACCACATGGTTTTATATATATATATATACTAATGGGATAGCCATTAACTATTAATTAAATAGTAAATATATTTACCAACTCCGGCTAGGATCAAACAGTTTCTTTAAACTTGTTTTTGATCACTCTAACCACTTATCAACAGGGAAGAAAACAAATTAAGATAACGTGAACTCGATATTTTTACTGATTTTTCTTTCTTTTTTTTTTAAAGATTGAACTTTTTTTGCGCAGAAACAATATGGCTGACCTTTTGTCAGAATATTTGGAATTAAATAAATCCGAAGTATGGTGTTTATCTGGTCCTTACATAATTAAGAGCCAAGCTACCTTGAACTTTTGCGTCATCTTTTGTATCTAATTTGTAGTTTGACTACCAAAAACGGTTTAACCATTTTTACCGTAGTGATAGATTCCATTTATCAAGTAGTAGTTTTTTGAGTACTGCCACTGTCTCACTTTCAGGGTATTGTGTATTACTATATTTCATGGAAAATTATCATTTTAAAATTAGTTTTGAGTTTATTTGTCTGAAGAATCCTGAAAATAATCATAAGTTTTGAAAGTAAACATAAAGTTAAACCAAAATCAATGTATAAAACTAAAATTTTTAATATTTAAATTAATAGATCATCAATCAATATTTAAGTTGGGTTGACAATCAAGAAGATGACAAATTGGTGATAAATTGTTCATACTAAACAGTACTCAAGTTTTGATAACGATAGCTACATTTTAAAAGTAGATTTTTTGGTTTAAATATGTTCACTGTATAAGTAAATAATTAGTTATATTGTGAGCTTGAGCTTGACCTTGCCCAGAACAATATGTCAAGAAATTTTCAACTAAATTCTTTATCAAAACATAGATTCAATTCAAATTATTATTTATTATTAATTATATAATTCATGTTATTCATTTTAATAATATATTTGGATAAAGAGTTCAACATTTTTAATTAATTTACAAAGGAGAAGAATTATAGAAAATTTAGAAACAATTTAATTATTTTTATTAAAAATTGTGAAAAGAAAATAGTGTTTAATTTTTCGTCTAAATATAGCTAAATAATATTAAGAGAAATGCTATAAAATTAAATGTTGAATTCAAAGGAAAAAAAAATTATAAGAAATATTTATTCATTAAAAAAAATCTCAAAATACTTGTTTTGTCTTAAAATAGAATAATATAATTATGAAAAAATATTATATAAATATATCTATCTTTAATTTAAAAACAATTTTCTGTAATAGTTATACAATTGAACTGTTTAGAGTAGGCTATTTGGCAAGATTGAGAAATAAATCAAATTTGATTGTGTATCGTAAGAGAAATAAGGCAAAATGGACCCGAAGAAAGAAATAAGTAAAATAATTCATAAGCTTTCAATTTTATGTAACAATAAAATACACATAAGTGTTAAGTCGTATATTTAGTTTTCTAAGCATTTCTTTCTTTAGTTTTGAGGAAAAAAAGTTTTGGAAGAGTTAATTTAATTTCTCATCTCCTTGCTCCTTGTCGGATCAGAGAGTGGGTAGTGATTTTTCCAAAATGATGTTTGCCACTCTTCTTGCTCCACGCAAATTAGGTTACATTTTCTATGAATTATACATCCCTCATACCTACCAATTATTGTAAATTTGTCAATATCGCTGGTAATAAGACGTAGTTTACCAAAGCTTCTCGTCCATATTTTCCGCTTTTAGTCTAACATTTTACTTGAAAGTCCATGTATCCTCTATTTACCCTTCGCTTTAGTTTTACTTTATTTATTTTTACCAGCCCCTTCTGCCTCATCAATTTACACGTGCGTTTGTTCAACTCCGCGCACCATTCAGCTTCCCCCAATGACCACAACAAATCAATGGCGCCACTGTGGAAGTTATCTTGTGTCGCACACATTTCTTGCTTCATACAGTCCTTGTAAAGCCTAGTAAATTACAAAGGACCTGAGTTGAAAGGAAAAGCTTCACTTTTATGTCACGTTGAAACTCTTGCCTTTTTAAAAGTGGGCACTCGACTACCAAACTTTGAAGTATAAAATAAATTTTAGTAAAAAGTAATTTACAAAGTGTTAAATTAAATTATTGATAAGAAATTTTAGACTAAATAATAATAAATCTTTTCAAACGTTCATAAAGGTGATTATTATTTTATATGAGTAACATATAGCACACACACACACACACACACACACACACATACACACATTATATATACATATATATATATATTATATATATATATATATATATATACATCATCAAACCAAAGATAAAAAATCATACGTCAACTTTAAAATATAATCTGAAACATTCCTTTAAAATGAGTACATTCTGGTACAAAATCCAAACTTTTATGAAACATTTATAGACAATCTCTTATCATGTTGCAAGAAATACTTAAAACATAATTTAAGTTCAAGATAGATCAACATTACAATGCAAATGTTTAGCATTAGTTTTGACTAATAGGATCAAATATTTAAGTAGACCAATTTTTTCAACACGTATAAAGTCACTAGATAATTATGAATAGGTTATGTGAAGTGGTTGCATATTTTAGAATTTAAAGCCAATTTAGGTTTTAAATACAATTTCAATTTATATTTGCTCAAAACAATAACTGCTACGTGTCAGTATTTCTAAGTTAAATTGACCAAACTGGGTGTTTGTGTGTGGTTTAAAAAATATAGTAGTAAAGTTATAAAAAAATAGTTTAAATATCAAAACATATTATAAAATTAGTAATTTAAATTCATATACATGTTTACATAAGTATAATCTTGATAAACATAATTGAGTAATTTAAAAAAAATTATAGGCAATAAAAATGTTGCTATCACGTAGGGTCAGTAGATTTTTGATAGTCTTATTCCTTTATTTTGTGGAATCCTTCAGAAGAAAGAGAGACGAGATTATTACAGTTCTCTCTTCAAAGTGACTTTCTACTCTTTTCGATCTTAGCTTTCATTAACCTTTCAGTGGTTCACTTCAACCAAGAGGGTAAGAGAAATAATCTATTGAACCAAATATACTAGTTTGGCCGAGTTCATTGTACATTTCAAACAAAACTTTTAAAGCACATGTTTGACATTGTGCCAACCTTTGGTCTTCTACAGCCTTTTCACAAAGTATTTATTCAATTGTTTTATCTAGCTACATATATAATTGAATATTTGATCAATAAAATAGGTATAATATTTTCTAAATCATAGCTTTTCAAATTAATTTATGTGTATATTTATATGTTAACGCCTGTTTGTAAACTGAATTATTCTTTGTTTACCCTGAAAGAACGTAAACTTATCCTAAGGTGACCGTCTCGGGCGGCAAGGAATTATCAACCATTGTCAACTCAAATGACTTAAACACAATAGTCTGTGTTGTTTTCTGGAACTAGTTCTTTGTCCTGTCTAAGCTTATACTCTATTTCGCCTTTCACCTACAATCACTCTTTGTCATGTCAACAAGAATGAATGGAAAAAAAACTATGAAACTTCTTTTCTCAAGGTAAAGAAGAAGCCAAATATTTTAATTATTAACTTCTTAAATGCTTTCAAACTCTTTAAATACATTAATTATGACACACTGTCTCTAAATTCTTCTTTAATAATCCATGACCAATTGGTTTTAATATACTGATAGACCATTTGGATAGTAATAGGTGGATAAAATAATTAAACTACGTAGTATGGGACCAATAAACAGCAATAACGTTGAGTTTTTGAACATTTTATAAATAAAAAAAATGTAATTTTGAAACTACGATTGGAAACTTAAGAATGTATAGAAATATTTACAATAGTTTTGTATTTGATTTATTCTAACCAAACCTTAGAATTATATGGTGTTTTTTTTTAAATAAAAAGTTTATGCTCACAGATAGGCCTGGTCTCAATAAACCAAACTTTAATACATGCAGTCAAGACATTTAATAACTAAGAAGAAAACCCAGTTTTATGAGTAACATAAGAGCCAAGAATGGTAGAAATGAAGATATAATAAAAATATATCTATGATATATATAGTATATATATATATAATATATATATTATATATATTATATATATATAATATATATATTATATATATATATATATATATAATATATATATATTATAATATATATTATATATATTATATATATATCATAGATATTATATATATATAATATAAATGTATCTTGACCACAAGTTCTTCTAAAGAAAGTCTTGTGGCCATGATTGGTCAGGGGCTAGGAGAGGCGGGCAAAGCTTGAAACAGAAGGGTTTGATATTCCGTGTACGATTCTAGGGGCACGTGTTAGTCCTAACACCCCCTTCTTCACCCCTTCCTTTGCTCAAATCCAAGAGAAAAAAAAATATATGAAGCGATTCGTATTTTCCTTTTTTTTTTTTTTTCAGTATCACAAATTCCGGGTGTGGCTAAACCATTTCTTATAACACCACCGTAGATGCCTGGACGTAGTCGTTTTAAACATTGTTCCTGGAAATCTTAAGGGTGAAAGAAAATCTAACGTTATCGTGACTACCCTTTCCTCTTCCCCGCAACCTCTTTAAATCTAACAGCACCCTCCACCCCAAGAAAGAAAAAAATAACAGGCCCAGTCCTTTCTGTTTCCGTCTTCTCTTATTTTAACAGACTCAGCACCAATTCCATACCCAACCCCTTCGTTTTTTTTTTTGGGAGGAGTAGCAGTCAGCGAATTTGTAATGGTTTCAATATATGAGAAAAAAATAGGGGTGAGTGCACGAATTTTGTATTCATGTTGCAATCTTCATAACATGTAAAAAAATATATTATAATGCACATAAATAAATGAGTTTTTATAAACATTCGCAACATGTGGAATAATTATATACATGGGGTGGGATTGGTGCTTTTGATCTAAAAGGGCCATTACTTATGGGATATTTAGTTAAATAAACGAACATTTTATCATAAACTACAATATTTTTAAATATATATAAAACAAATGAGAATGTGTGTTTATGAAGTGAAGTGATTTCCTTTAGATGCAACTTGAAATGAGATTTAAACATATGTTTCTTAAGGTGATTTATTTTATTGTTTGAAGGCAGTTTTAAAAATTGTTCATATTATACATATTATAATTACTCTAATGGGGTAGGTTTGAGGAAGGAAAAACTTTAGAGGTGATCTACCCACATTTACGTTTAAAGAGAGTGGGAAATCGTAACCATTCCATCTCTTCATGAAAAAACACCTTTTATTTTGTAGAATACAAATGGTTACACTCAAATTTAATAATGCTTTAATGGTAAGTCAAAGTTTTGACGATGGGAAATAGATTATTATTTATTATTATTTAGCACCGCGTCTTACTACCCGTTTGGGTTATACGCTTAAGTACTAATTACGCTAATGAATTAGAAATTGGGACGGTTGAATTTAGAGGAACTGAACCCGAATTTTCGTGGAGGGAGAGTGGAAAACCATTTAGGTAAAACCACCCCCAGTTCACCCGACCGAGATTCGAACCTCGATCTCCCCGTCCTCAGCGTCAAGCTCAACACGACTAGCGCGTTAGATGGGAAATAGAGCCTTATAAAATAATGTCCACGACAGTCATCTCGTCTATGATTTTGTTGGGAAGAATAGTATATGTTAGTTACTCGAGTTACTTAAAACAATTTTAATATATTCATACATCAAGTCATGTTATCTGCAGCTGTCAATTTTGTTAGACACTAGTAATACCTATAAACTTACAAAATAATATAGTTAAATGTTATCAATTTTGCCTATAAATAAATATGTTTGAATATTCTGAACTGTTCTTCTAACCAATCTCAGACTTTAAATATGCATTAATCTCCTCATCATAGTTACTACTATCAACATATACCTTTTTAAATCCTTCGCGTGTACCTAAGGATGTGCGTACCATAATTTGAGAAACACTGGTCTAGTTCTTGTCCAGATAAATTTCAATTAAAAAACTGGTCTGTGTACTCGCATTGCTATGATTAGAACTAATAACACAATTTTTGTGATTACTAGGGAAAAAAGAGAGTATGTGTTGAACTGAGCATGCGATTAGACTCAAATGTATTTGAGAAGATGTAAAAAATAAATGTGGGATAGCATGCTTTCATAAAAAGTATTATATATAGGTTTTTACCTCTCTTCATGATATAAAGTTATGGATATCTAATTACCAAGAGTAAAATAATTAATAGCTAGATCAAAATATATCTAAATAAATGTTAGAAAATATATTCGTAGAATAGGTATTATTATTAATTTAGCTACTTTAACAATCTACAAATACCCACTAAAATATTGAAAATGGATCTTAATTACAAAATGTATAATTTGGCAACAAGCATTCAAAACAAATTCTTGCTCAACGAAAGATTTTTTTAAATTACCTTACAATATTTTGATCATGGCAATACCCTTTAACTTTTATTTTCTAGAATTCCTTCTAAACATAATCATAATAATTATATAATTTCTTCAAAATATATCTCTATTTAAAAAAATATTAAATATTAGCTCTGCTTAAAAAATTGGTTTTAGATTTACATCTCTCTTTGTTAGTTGGGGCTCCACCCCCCAAGCCCCCAGTGAGTTTTTTTTTTTTTTTTTTGCAAATGGATGTAAACTAATGTAATCCCAGCGTTGTTTTTAACTTAACAACTTAAAGTTACTAGTTTCACACACTATTTTATTTTCTCCATACTTATAGGGGAGCTAGAATCATCAAATTTGGCACGCTTATGGTAATTGGATGTTTCAATATTCCTGCCAAATTTAATGATTCTAGCTTTCTCATAAGTGTGTCAGAAAATTAAAAAATTTGTGGGAAATGTGCAAAATTTACCTAAAATAAAAAATCTAGCTCTATCTAAGGTATAACCGATGGAGATAGGACCTAAAAGTAATAGGAACAAACTTGTGGATCTTGCCAAATCCGTAGCTGCTGGTGCAATCCGTTTTTTGATAGGCCTTACCGTTTAACCACAAGAGACCTCCAAAGAAAGGTCCGCACCGAATTTAAAGTTTATCCATCATTTTTAGTTTTTTTCGAGGATTAATTTTTTTTACATTTTTGGAATTTTCCCGTCGGTTACAGACTAGAAGCTATAAGTTGGCCAAATTTCAAGTTTCTAGCTCATCTAGAAGTGGGTAAACATTAATGTCAGTGAGTGAGTGAGTCAGCGATGTGGCTTTATAGTAGTATAATTGTAATTATTACTACATTTCGGACTGTCTATTATATTTACTGTGATCACTTATATGTAATACTAAGCTAACTATCTATTAAATGTACTCATTTGTTCTCTATTTTATTCAACGTCAAGTGAAGTGATTTCTTTTCATGTGCTAACCCTCTAATGGTTACAAGATTTTCCTGAAGAGCGCAGCATCACCCAGGAAGAAGAAACCAAGATGCCCCTGTACTTACTACAGCCCATCACACATCCATGCTGAACTGGTTGATTATTATCTAGGAGTTCACGTGTTAGAAATCGTATGAAGGAATCAATTTAAGGCTATTAGTAAAAAAAAAGGTCAGATACATATGTTATTGTACTAACTAAACCTCAAGTTTTATTTAAAGTTTTGTTACAATAATATTGAGCATAGTTTATGTTTTATTCTAGTTTAAACAATTAACTTATTGTAGTTTTAATGTTTTTTTAATTCAACCTAAGTACAGTTCTTGTTAGACAACTAGGTGTTACCCGCCTTGGTGGCGTAGTTGGCTAACGCGCTAGTCGTGTTGAGCTCGACCGCCGAGGACGGGGAGATCGAGGTTCGAATCTCGGTCGGGTGAACTGGGGGTGGTTTTTCCTAAATGGTTTTCCACTCTCCCTCCACGCAAATGCGGGTTCACTTCCTATAAATTCAACCCTCCCAATTCCTAATCCATTAGAGTAATTAGTACTTAAGCGTATAACCCGAACGGGTAGTAAGACGCGGTGCTAAATAAATAACTAGGTGTTATATAAATTTTAAAACTTTTACCTATTTAAATCCGCACAAATCGTATCAATTAAACTGTACAGTCTTTATAACAATGTATTTCCATGATTAAAACAAAAAGCTTACAATGTAAAAATATGAGCTACATAATATACTTTTAATCAAATAGTTTGAAAGTTTGCTGAATTATTTATAATGGCTAAAAAAATATGGTCACTATCAACGTGATATTTCATTTCGTTTCAATTTTACGAAAACAGATTTTGAACGAAAATAATTATATTAAATTAATTATTTTAAACTATAAATTAAAATTATATGTAATAATATGTTTCCAATATGTCCTTTCCTTAAAGAATATAGAGTATCGGGCTTTATGAAGACAGGTCAGAGTTCAACCCTCACTCAGATATTATACAATGAAGATATAGTTCTTGTGGGAGGGTACCCATTATTTGATGGTATGCGTTCCAAATATTACTACCTGTTAATACTATCCAAATACATACAATTATTATGGGATTGAGTTTATAAAAGTATAATTTAAAACAAATTCACAATTATGTGCGTTGAGTGAACGTGAGAAATTATTTAGGGAAATATCCTGGTACAAGGCAGGGATTCAAACTCAGACCTCCCCAATGTTGTCAAATCACACTAGACGAGACTGACAGCTCTGACAACATGCCCACTGATGCAAATATAAACATTATGGTCTCATATTTTGTTTAACGAGGGGATGTAGAATACGCGAGAGATGGCAAGGGTTTTTGGAGTTTCTATACCAAAAATTATTTCGGCCAAAATAAGTCAAATATTGCTTCAGAGCAAATATAAAATTTAGTTTTCTTCACCTGGTGATATCAAAGGTTCCTGAATATCGGTCATGAATTTAGCGGCATTAGATGAGAAACTTTTAAATTAAGAAAAAAGTTGTCATTAAATTCCAAGACACCCTCGACAGATATTCAACAAGTGTTATTATCACCATGGGAGGAAAACTAAATTTTATGTTTGTACTGGAGCAATACTTGATTGGATTTGAACATAATAAGGTTTTAATAAAATTAAACGGAAATAGTATGAATTGACTCTTGATAATTATTGCTAGAACATAATTATAGCAATTTAAAAAAATTGTAATAAGAAATATTCATAAAGTAAATTAATTAAAGACACCACCTGTATATATATATATATATATATATATGTTAAAAATTACTATTTTTAATAAATACATGCTCTAAAAATTCCTATTTGAATATATATATATATAATTAATATATATACTTTAGATTTTAAATACGTTAAATTATTACATTTTATTGCTCCTATAGTAAGTGTTTATATTTATTAAGTACGTGCATTTAAATATACCTCTTAGTTTAGCACATACTATATTTGTATTTTAAAATAATTTATATTATTTAAAAATTACTAAATTAGTTAGAGTGCTAAGAAAACTGATTTTTTTAAATTTCTTTGTAATAAAAAGTTGATTTAATAATGCTTAAATATAGATAATTTTAAATAGAATTTGACTATATAAGGAGCTTTTATTTAAAAAGGTAAAAATATATTAGCTTTTGAAATCACTGTTTGGTTAATGGCTATTATAATAATTTTTGGTATTAAAATGATTTTGATGCAAATGTTCAAACTTATAGTAGGATAGTAAATCAAATATAAGCTAGTAGAAATTCATAATGTGTAAATTGTGTGTAAATTATTAAAGTAATCTGATTACTTACTTATTTTGGCATTATGAACTCGACAGTTAATTGCCACACTTACAAAAGTACTCCACCTATCCCTATTTATAAGCTAGTTCTCCCAGTCCACCTAATTAACCCTATCCCAATCTTGAGCTAATTCTATCCAGTCCACCTCATTACTCACGATGTATACCTTTAGTTAGTTCTATCCAGTCAACTTCATTACACCCTATCTATTTAATGTCCAATCTAATGTTCTCTTCCCATATACGTCAAAGCCTTCCCAGCGGTTTCTTCCCATTGAGTTTACCAGTCAATATCCTGAACAAGGTTATAATCTAGATTTTCCCATCCGAGCTACATATCATTACCTATGTAATCTACGAGACTTTATTGTCCTAACAATATTTTTGATGAGTACAGGGTATGTATCTAATCATTATGGAACCTCCTCCACTCCCCTGTAGCCTCATCCCTGTTTGGAACAAATATCTTCCCAAGCTCCTTGTTTTCGAACCTAAGTTTATTTTCGTTATCTAAGTAAAGATACCATGTTTCACGCCCATGTATAACAACTAGTAAAATTATTGTTTTGTATACTCTGAGTTTTACATTCGTAGACAGAAGTTGAAATGACAAAAACCTTCTTACCCAGTAATATCATGCATTTCCTGAATGTATTCTTAGATAATATTGTTATTGCTAATTAAAACTGTCCCTAAATATTTAAACTCATTAACCCTGTCAAGTGATATGTGGTTTGCAGTAATCTTTAATTATTGTCCTCAATATTTATTCTATGTGTGATCATATACTGTGCATATTCATTTCAGCATTTCCTCACTAGCCTCTAGTCAAATTCTGCATCTGTTTCAACAGCTTCCTTACTATTGCCCAACAAACTATATCATATGTGTACCATAGTAGCTGCATTGTACTGTTTAGTGTCAACCTTCCCCTACTTTCTTGTATTACCCTAATATCATACTCTAAGGCTAGATTAAAAAGTAATGGAGAAAGTCCATCTCCTTGTTTCAACCCATTATGCATTTCGAAGGTATCTGATAAAAGACATCCAACCCATGACCTGCCATGCATGTCAGTCAAGCATTCCTCCATTAGCTTGACAAGATTTTTTTGGGTATGCTTAACTTAGATAAAATGTCATATAATTTATTTCTGTTAATTGAATTGTAGGACTTTTAAGAATCTATGTATAATTGATAACCCGTCATGTTGTATTCCCACTTTTTATTTTTTCACTATCTTACAGGTAGAGAAAGTATTGTGATCGTAACAAAAAATTGTACTCGAGATTTTGATCAATCTCAACGTTTCATGACCCCCCGAATCCGAAAAAGTTGTTTTTGAATTTCCGTCTGTCTGTACCTCCGACTAGAGCCTAAACTGTTTTACCGATCGGGCTAAGACTTGATATCTAGGGTTTTCATAGGGTTACCCTAAAATTAAGAGTAGTTTACTGAAGGGCGGAAAGAGAAAAAATCAATGTTATCAAAATCAGCTTTAACGATTTTGATTAGATTTCATTTCTAAACTTTGATCAATATTACAAACCAAATGGTTACTCTCAACTTTTCGTCAAAATGACTTTAAGGGTTTCAGTCTGATGCGTAAATTCCAATTTTTAATTTTATCTCCGTAAGTCTTTGAGATATGAAATTACTATCATTGCATACATGTGTATCTATTTATAATAAATATATTTTATTTGCAATATATTTATAAAACCAAAAGTTTTCAAGCTATACACAAATATATTTTTCTTTTAACTTTGCCAACACTTTAAGGTAAATTATTACTACCGCCAAAAAAATCTATCCGAGATGTTGATGGATGTCGACATTTCATGACCCACCGAACCTTAAAAAGTGGTTTTTGCAACGCCATCTGTCTGTGTGTCTGTCTAACCCTAAAATTAATAGTAGCATACTAGAGGGTGAAAAGAGAAAAATTCTATTTTCTCAAAATCGGCTATAACGATTCTATCACTCTCCTTTTAGAATCAATAGTCAATAATTACCTATTTTATTGGTCAAAATTTATAAAAGAGTAATTTAATAGCATTTCGATAACCATAAGATGTGCATCCCCTAGTAAAATAACGGAATTTTTTAACTGGAAGTCAAAATTTTAATACGAAATGTTGGCCCTCATGGACCCAATATCGATATTTTTCGTTGGTCCAAATAAACAAATGAAGACGTTAATTCTTTAAAAATAAAATTAGGAAATTTAAAATTATGAATCAAAATTATTTTACGTATGTCTAGCGCAATTTGTTCTCGGGTTTGCTAGTGTATATTATATAACAAATTTTGAGTAAATATCTCCATTTATAAACAATAGAGAGAGAAATTTCGTACGGAGTTCCGTACCATATATTACTTAATATTTGTTGAATAGTTAAAATCTGATCTGTTGTTGATTTATCTCGTCGAAATCCATACTGGTGATCCCTAATGATTTCCTCAGCATATGGTGTCAAGCTCATTAAAATTATATTAGATGAAATTGAATAGCATGTTGGTGGTAATGAGATACTTCTAAGATAATTACACTTTGTTGTATACTCCTTTTTGAAAATGAGTATTATGATACCTCAATTTACCCTCTTCGATAGCCACGTGGTCTAACGCGCAACTCTCGTAGTAGACTAGAATGCCGATGACGTGGAGATCGAGATTCGAATCTCAGTCGAGTGTACTGAGGGTGGTTTTTCAAAACTGCTTTACCACCCTATTTTCACGAAAATGTGGGTACATTCCATATTAATATAACCTTCCTAATTCCTAAAATAATTATAGTAATTAGTACATAGGCGTATAGCCCGAACGGATAGTAAGACATGGTACTAAATAAAACCATCTTTTCCATTTTTGTGATAATATCTCATGATTTCATTATGGAACATAGACATTTATGAATTTATATTACTAACTTTTCACCACCTTCTTTTATTAATTCTGCTAGAATTCCATTTATACCTTGAGATCTATGTATTTTTTATAACTTATTTGACTTCCCTAATACCTGGATCCATTCATAATACATCTTTTATGTAACTATTGTGATCTTAGCTGGAGTGCCTTATAGGTATTTTAATATATAATGTAATATTTATATTTCTTTTCAGGTGAATAGTAAGGTATCACATGCAAGTAAAAAAAAAACTACTGTAACTAAAATATGTTAACCTAATTATAATATCTTAACATACCATTATTATTATTATTATTATTATTATTATTTATTATTATTATTATTATTATTATTATTATTATTATTATTATTATTATTATTATTATTATTATTATTATTATTAGCATCGCGTTTTACTACCCGCTCGGTTAATACGCACTTACGCTAATGTGTGATGTTAGGGTAATTGTCAGATGAAATGGAGGACCTACAGTTTAGCGTCGGATCCGAACCACGGTGGAGACCTGGCATTCCACACATTCACAAGTTGTGATTAATACACGTCTTGTCAGAGATAAATCTGTGCCGGAACCGAGGATTGAACCCCGGATCCCCAGCACAGAAGTTTGACACCTTACCCCTAGATCGCCAGGTCACCTCATACCATGTTTGGCAAAATAATTGATCTAGAACGAGTAAAATTGCTATGTTTCTTCTCACTCTGCGTCTTAGTATCCGTTTGGTTATATGCATACATTAACTATAGTTTAATAGTATAATAGGGAAGAGAAAGATATGTTTCTTAGAGGAAATGTACCCATATTTGCATTGAGGGAGATTCAAGAACAACCTCTTTGATATCGTGGGCCGTATGGGTCTAAATATAATTTGGTGGACCAGTTTGAAAAAAATATCAAGCACATATTTTACTATATATTTCTCATTATTAGTCAATAGTCAATTTTAACTAACACAATTGTATGCTACCTATATCATTTGTGGGCTAGATTAAATCCGTCGGTGGACCATAGGTTGCACAACGCTGAACAATAGTATCCAACACGAGAGTGATACGTTAGAATATGTGACCACGTATATTAAAATAGTTAAAACTATCAGTTTCACTAATTAAAACAAAACAAATCATAGAAATGAAATTGGAGAGTTTAATTTTTACACTCATAAAAAAAGACCATAAACAAGGCATTACCCGCCACACACAAAAGCTCTCTGAAAACATTCACCCAAAGGGAAAACAGGCCAATTACGAGCTGTTTAGTATCCTATTAATGGGTATGGTGGCCTTGAAGTATAATCGGGTCGACAGTCTCTAATCCTGTTATTTATATTCTTCTATATCCACGTAATCCTGGTAGCTTACGTAGAGACTGCCAAACAGGTAGCCTATGAATACCCCCCACCTACCCCCACGCTCTACCCCTATTTTCCAACAAACCCTTTCATTTATCGAACAAAATGGCTGGAATAATGAAGGATGATCCCTTTGTGAAACTGCCGCTAGTATTTCAAGGGAAGTCACGTCATTACGGGGAAATTAACAACTATAACAATTGGCAGAGAAATAACAACAAAAAAACACTGTGGTGGCTGCATGGTCTAAGGCGTCACTCCAGCAATAGACTAAACTGCCGATGATGGGGAGATCGGGTTTTAATACCATTCGATTATACTAAGGGTGGTTTTGACCTAAATGGATTTTTCCACTCTACCTTAATGCCAATGACGGTACAGTTCCTCTAAAATTAATCTAGCCTGACTACTAACACATTAACTTAATTACAACAAATGCGTACAACCTGAACGGAAAGTAAAACATGGTGATACATAGATAAAATAATAATAATAATAATATCTTCACCAAGGAGATGTCTGAAACCTTGGTTAAGTCTACATCATGTATGCCTATTAAGCCAAGGTCTCCAGGTTTGATTCCTGGCATGATCGAAAAAATGTATCTTTTGTTAAAATGTAGCCTCTATTTCATAGAGATGAATTGAAGCCTCCGGGAGACTGGTTATTGTGTCTGTTCTAGATTTAATTCGAAATTTAAAGGAAGTATACCCATATTCGCGGAGAGGTACAGTGGGAAATCATTAAGGTAAAAAATATATATTAAAATTCCAGCCTACTCGTCATTTGTGGTTCAGAAAATTGCGTGCCTGACTATTTATACTATTTGACCCCACGTGAGGAGAGCACAATGTTTTTGTTGGAACGTTTGAGCCCTTTGAAGTCACGGCACACAGTTTTATACAATATAATACGATAAAACTCTTAGGTTTGTTTGTACACGAAATTTCTTGTTTGTATGTTTGTTTGTTTGTTGCCGGTAGACTCAAGAAGTACTGATCGGATGGATACGGAACTTCTGTCGTATTTCTTATTTTTCAGGGAACAGTGTAATCTCTTTAGTTCATCACCTATCTCATCATCGAGCAAAGCAATGTTGACAAACCGACTGTTTAGTGTGGTTACATTTGCGGCCTTAAATTTTTAACAAACCAAAATATATATTAGATTTTCGTGTAAAAATCTTCTTTGTGGGTCTCCTTTACAACAAGGGGTTTTAAAATACCAAAAACCAATTGTAAATCTCCTTGAAAACGAGTGTTATGGGATAGAAACAAACATGAGGAATAGTATATAATAATTTAATATATAATAATTCAGGAACTTAAAGAATAGTGGTGGAAGTTGAAGCAACTCGAATATAATATATTTCCAGGTATATTTGGTGAATTGTTTCGTTCTCGCTCATAGAGAATTCTCGTGTATTGATGTAATCAATCGGTTCAAAAAAAGCACGTTAAATACCCAAATAAATAAAATTATTAAAAATATAGGTATTATTGTAAATCACTTGTAAGTTTGTAAATATTTCAGCTTCCTTTGAAACTTTCCACTCTACTCCACTGACTTGTGTAATGATCGTTGATTCCTCGTTAAAGTAACACGGTAGCAAGGTTAATGCCAGGGATACGGTTCTCCCCTATTTAACTTCCAACCCTTGGAATACTGCCCTCCTCACATATCCATCCCTTCCCTATCCCCATTCAACCCTCGCTTGCCTAAGATCCATTGCCAACCTACATAACTTAATCCTAGTACCACCCGTTCAAACCCTTCCCACCTTCCACCTACTGAAGATTTACTCCCGACCATAAATTTGGTCGATGGCGGACGAACGAATTGCCTCTGAAAACTTCCTCCATGCCGATATCAAAAATAAAGGGAGGGAAAAGATGCTGTTACTTCTCGTTATTTTGTTGTGGAAAAAGTGTGAGCCTTTGGGGAAATTAAGAGGTTTTGTACTAAGGGAATGTCTTGTCAATAAATGAAGAAGGATGGTGTCATGTTATAAATTATTACATTTAGCTACAATTATAAATTTGAGATGTCTTACCCGATCACTATAGTAAAACTCTACAATTTAGGAATGTTTTGTCAAACGAGAAAGTATACGTTATGAAATTTGTAACTTCGTTACATTTATAAATTTGAAATGTCTTCATGAAAACTATACTAAACTATAAAATTCACTGACAAATACACAGTTCAGTTTCATCTAAATATAGAATAACTTAAATAAAGGTGTGCTTAGTCTTAGTATGCGTTTTTGTAATAATTAAAAATAAAAAAAATGTTGCAGTTATTTTATATTATTAACAGGACATAATATATTGAATAATTTATTTTAGTTGAAATTGTTGTGTTTTTCTATTTAACAATGAGCCCTTTTTTTTTTCAAAAACATAATAATAAGTAAAAAAATAGGCTTTTAAATTATGTAATTCAAAAAATTGTTCCCTAAAAAGTTGTTTAGTTGTTGATATGATTTGTTGACTCCTATCCGGTGGTCTTTGTCCAAAATAGAAGTTTTAGAGGTGCAGTTTTAGATAAAGTATATATATATATATATATATATATATATATATATACACATTCAAAATAAAAGGTAAATGTTATAGGATAAGAAGTATTATCGAAAGCAAGTGGATTTGACAGCTCTACTTATTGTAGGAGGTAAGAGGTGATTAATTAGTAAAATATACCTTAGTATTTAAATCTAAGAGTGTTATTATTATAAATCTATAATGATATTATCATTATAGGTGTATATAAATAACACTGGCTAATAGAGTATTATTAAGGGGGTTACATAGGGGAGCCAATACAGTGTCACTCAAGTGTTCAGCTCTATCACGATTTTGATAAAACTATTAGTAGTATTGAAGTTTGGTCTTCACTGGAATGAATACAAAACTCTATTCTATGTTTCTATAGATAAGAGAAATCTGTAAACATGGTTTAAAATATGAAATTTTGCCCTTAGAAAAGTCAAAATAAGCGATATTTGAGTTGATTGTTAAAGACCTAAATCCAAGGGAAGTGAAAGGGCAATACTATAGGGACATAGAATGAAGATTTGTGAATCAAATTATATAATTTATTAGGGGGGTCACAACACAAAATTTATTGGCATTATTATTAACCTGAGAGGTAGCAACTGGTAACATTTCCCCCGTACACTAACGCCATCACTCGGCAAAGGACCGGTCAAACTTTGCTCAGAGCGAAGGAGGAGGTAGGAGAAGTGAAAGAATGGCAGACGAGCAGGTTAATCCTTCTCTCGCTTTCTCTTGCTGTTTGTACTTCCACCCGGCTCTTCACCTTCGGTAAAAGCTTGCAGGTCGTGGCGCTCTTTATTGAAAAATACATTTTGACCACATTTTAGTAAGTGCAAGCTAAATAAAGCTAGCGTCAGTATGAACCGAGAAAATACAACTGCGGACCATAGAAGAGGGATAAAAATAAGATTATACCTCACAGCCCACCACAAGAAAAGAAATTTAAATAAGGGGAAGAAACTATGCATTGCTGATTTTAGACGACTATTTTTTTTAGTATATATAGCAACAGTGAATTGCTTAAAAATGACACAGGCCTATTTATATTCATGCATTTAACGTACACTTTTTAAACACACAACCTAACTTAGCTAAAATGTGATCTGTACTTCACATTTAGAAATACAGCCTAGATATTCACCATTCAGATAGAAGGACGTATCCATCTACAAATAGAAATTTTATTCTCTAGCACCCCCGGTATCAAACTAGTGTCCTCTAGATGTAAACACTTAAACGTGGCTACACAACCTGCATTTTTTAATTACTTAGCTACCATATTTATTAAGAGGTGATTTAGGTGCAATGGCGTGATAGTGTAGTTTAGCAAATGTGCACCCGCATCAGCATGGAGTGAGCATTGGTAAACAACAGGGACAATTTAGATGTTGTGCATCTAGTTAGTATTCGTATCTTTACCTCTTCCTCAAATCAATCCAGTTTCTTGAGGGCCAGAAGCATTAAATTTTATGACCACCAGTGCATGTGTTTAAAGCAGCGTTTCCCACCGCCGCACAGTGGGGCCAAATCCCGAAAAGCTGGTCAAAATATGAAAATATTATTCAATTTGTATGAAATTTATTACATAGGGGTTTTAAAGGTTGCTGATTGCGAATCAAAATTCAGAATTGAATAAACAAAATGGTGGACCCATTATGGCGGTTCTAAATTCATAAAATCCGGCAAAATATTCAAGTTTTATTCATTTTGTACGAAACTTGGTACCTACGAGTTTTAGAGGTCATTGATTACGAAACCAAAATCAAAATTGCAAAATAATACAATTACGGATCCAATATGGTGACCATAAATATTTAAACATATACAATTTAGTCAAAATAACATATAATAGGCCCTACACCTTATTAACCAGGAAAAACTTAAGTGTAACAAAATAAAAGATTTACTAGAAGAACATAAACTTTTATTTATATTGAAACCATAACCTTTAAAGCCTATGTCTCAATAACCTACGATACAGGAAAAAACCTATTGTTTGTTGAAGTTATACACTAGAATTTAAAAAAAAACCTTTTACTCTAACCCAATAATACAATAACGTACGAAACCGGGTAGAACTATTATTTGTTTTAGTTAAACATTTAATTAGTAAAAGTCATAAACTTTTAAATAAAATAATTATTGAACCCACGAAACCGAGCGAAATCAATTTAAGGAAAAAACTTTGTAAATAGGGGAGAGTGGGTCAAAGTTAACATACTAATAATATTAATTTTAGCTTTTGATTAATTTTTATTTTTTACAAAAATTGGCATTTTATTTAAATAGTAAAATAAATTTAGAAATGATTTGGAAACTACTTAAAATTTTTTTAACTTTTTACATTTAATCTTTCTTTAAAATTATACTTATGTACTATTTACCTGAAAATAACTTAGAAATTATAAGATATTTGTTTCTGAAAGCATGTGTTTTACACTAAAAAAAAGTTCTTACGCAAGAGATTTCTGTCAATTCCTTAGAAACTGTATTCATATAGGGTTATATGCCCTATTATTGAAAATATTTGAAATAAAATTACAGCGATTTTAAATTGCATTTGATTTTAAAAATATATTTATTAAAGTTAGAGTATTGTCAACAAAAACATGATCTTCTTATAGAAAGCTGTAAATTTTTTTAAAGTATAATCTATGTTAATAAGTAAAACATGTATATTTACTATCTCTTTTGAAGCATTTTAAATTACACAACTAGTGATTTTTTTCCATATATAGACTCAAATTTAACAACAACTTTCACGCAGAAAGATTTTGTAAAATATTTTATTGTACTATTCAATCGATGAGACTGAAAAAATTAAAACCAATAAAATGAAAAACTTAAAATTTAAGAGTTAAATACAAAGTGAAATGTATAAAATAAATCTGTATTTATCCATTTTTTTACATAATATGTAAATGAAAATTATTCATTGTCATCAGTAGAGTTACCTGTATCGTAATCAGAAGATTCTGGCATCGAAAAAGAAGAAGTGTTGTAGCCAGCAGCATGACACATATAAATGGTTGGTGAAATTAATAATTCTAGTGCTTCTGGTGACATAGATTTAAATTTTTTTTAGGCAATTTTCTCAAACTTGAAATAAAGGGATCGGATGCTACTAAAAGACGTAAAATAAGCTCTTCCATTGTTTTTGTTCTGCTGCATTTTCGCGTGAAGTCTTCACGATATCTTTTTATATATTTATTACAAGATTATTGCGCATCTTCAGACATTTGTCCTATCGGCACTAATGCATTAGCTATGATTTCAGTGCCATGGATCAAAAGTTTATGTAGAGAAGTTGGCATGTAAAACCAGGGATACAAATCCACAAATTTACGAGCTGTTTCTAATGTGTATTCTTTATATTTAATTAAATCAATTTCATGGCCACTTGAAATGGCTTGCAATATAACATGAAATCTTTTAATTAGACCTTCATTAACGCCCGTTATAGAAGTGGAAACAGACAAATTTTTAAAAAATCTCTGAGCAGTATTTCCGTCATTCGTACTACCAAATCCAGGCTTTGGTTGATCGACAATAAGTCCTAATTGTTGACGGAAATCTTTTTGAATAATTTTTTTTCTACTTTCTGTTTTTTCTTTATCTTCTTTTCTTCGCGCTTGCCACTTTTTAATCTATAGTTTATAGGACAAATGTAAACAACATTCAAAAACAGAATCCACATGTGTAGTGTAGACAACCCAAACGATAAACTATCTCGATTTATCTTTTTTAATAAAATATCGTCGATATTATTAAAACCTTTCGAATTTGATTGGCATAAATAGCAACGTTGAGTGGATACAGTATTGGTAATTGTATTACAAACTTTGCCATCTATCATCGTTAGGGCAAGTTTATAAGAAACTGATATTTATTTTCCATTTCTTACAATATCAAAAGGTACAAGTTTTGTCTCTTGTTCTTTTACACACTCAGTTTGTTTTACAGTGTCTTCCGTATTTTCGTGCAAAAATTCAATTTTAATTGGCCTACAAAATTGAGGAGATGAAGGTCTTGGATTTTTGCATTAGTAACTCCATCTTCGGATATGATTTGTAGTGGAACAAGTGAAGTGAAAAAATATTTGCATCTGATTTACTTCCGTCATCATCACTGAATTTTTGTTTATACGTACTTTGGCCAGAGCTGCCATCACAACCCCACTTGCAAATAAAATTCAAGTTAAGAAGTTTTTCAAAACTCAAGCTCCATTTGAGTCGACAAAATTTGTTTAACTGTATGGTCTAATAAGGCCTGTAGTTTTACTTCTGCACTGCATTCAGTTACAGTGACGCTTGATGTATCAGGATAACATTTACGTTTAGCCTTTAAAACTTCTTTATATGAGGGATACAATTTATAATTATTTTCTAAGCTTATATTTCTTAAACCCTGATACTGACTTCGCGATAATTTCTACTCAACTATAAGTGAAAGAGCGTTATCGCCGGAAATAATGGTTTCTGGAATAAACTTCAAAGATTCTCGATACCTTTGAGCTTTTGATGGGCTACCCGATGTCACATCTTTCACAACTTCCGCAGTATACAATTTTCCTGAAGTTCGAAGGCTCATTTTGGTTGCATAGGAGAGTTCTTCGGTACTTGACTGGGAACGAATTTCTTCGGTCCACCTTCACTTCGTTCTTTCGCTGGAATCTATAAATTTCGAATATTGTAATATAACCTACGCAGGGAACATAATTCTCCTAAACTTTGTAGTATACGTGTAGTGAACAGAATTTTCCTAAGCCTTGTGGTATACGTGTAATGTTTCATACCCGACTGTGATTTGAAAACCAATGTTCCCGTCATCAGCAGGCTACGACTATGATAACACGAGAATGAAGCCTTAGACCATTGTTTCCCACATTGGGTGATACCATCCTCCAGGGGGTATTTTTAGTTTTGTGAGATGTAAATAATTGCAAGGGAGTTGTACGGCAGCGTATGGGGTTGTACTGATATTGCAGGAATAATTTTATGCTAATAAATACAACCTATAGAATATTTAACAAAATGTTCTTATATTAAATACTGTACTTATGTTCTATAATTTTGACAATACGATCAAGTACTTATTTTTATAACCATTTAACATACGTTATGTTTAAACGTGTGTTTTATTCATAAGAATTATAAATTATGCCACATAAAATGTGCATTTATTTTGTGATCATTTTTTTTTCAAACGAGGAAATATTGACCTGTTGGCAAGATAGTATTTCTGCAAGGTTATTATCATTGATTTCAGAATGCATATTACATTTAACTTGGGTGTGAGGGCTGTAACAGAATCAAATTCTCAAAAGGGGGCAGTAGGTTAAAAAAAAAGGTTGGGAATTACTGCTTTGAACCATGCATATAGTGAAGTCCCATATAGTTAACATTGCATTCCTTCATAGGATGCGTATACATGTAGTGGACATTGTTAGCTTTCATCATGTGAACACATATAGTGGACATTGTTAGCTTTCATCAGGTGTACACATATAGTGGACATTGTGACCTTTCATCATGTGTACAAATATAGTGGACATTGTGACCTTTCATCATGTGTACAAATATAGTGGACATTGTTTCCTTTCATCAGGTGTACACATGTAGTGGACATTGTTAGCTTTCATCATGTGAACACATATAGTGGACATTGTTAGCTTTCATCAGGTGTACACATATAGTGGACATTGTGACCTTTCATCAGGTGTACACATATAGTGGACATTGTGACCTTTCATCATGTGTACAAATATAGTGGACATTGTGACCTTTCATCAGGTGTACAAATATAGTGGACATTGTGACCTTTCATCAGGTGTACACATATAGTGGACATTGTTATCTTTCATCAGGTGTACACATATAGTGGACATTGTTAGCTTTCATCATGTGTACACATATAGTGGACATTGTTAGCTTTCATCAT
The DNA here is from genome assembly GCA_033556935.1 of Timema podura. NCBI lineage: Eukaryota > Metazoa > Arthropoda > Insecta > Phasmatodea > Timematidae > Timema > Timema podura. The sequence continues at coordinate 49,455,336 of JAVRXN010000004.1, read as the reverse complement.
GTGTACACATATAGTGGACATTGTTAGCTTTCATCAGGTGTACACATATAGTGGACATTGTGACCTTTCATCATGTGTACAAATATAGTGGACATTGTGACCTTTCATCAGGTGTACAAATATAGTGGACATTGTGACCTTTCATCAGGTGTACACATATAGTGGACATTGTTATCTTTCATCAGGTGTACACATATAGTGGACATTGTTAGCTTTCATCATGTGTACACATATAGTGGACATTGTTAGCTTTCATCATGTGTACACATATAGTGGACATTGTTAGCTTTCATCATGTGTACACATATAGTGGACATTGTTAGCTTTCATCATGTGTACACATATAGTGGACATTGTTAGCTTTCATCATGTGTACACATATAGTGGACATTGTTAGCTTTCATCAGGTGTACACATATAGTGGACATTGTTATCTTTCATCAGGTGTACACATATAGTGGACATTGTTTCCTTTCATCAGGTGTACACATATAGTGGACATTGTTAGCTTTCATCATGTGAACACATATAGTGGACATTGTTAGCTTTCATCAGGTGTACACATATAGTGGACATTGTGACCTTTCATCATGTGTACAAATATAGTGGACATTGTGACCTTTCATCAGGTGTACAAATATAGTGGACATTGTGACCTTTCATCAGGTGTACACATATAGTGGACATTGTTATCTTTCATCAGGTGTACACATATAGTGGACATTGTTAGCTTTCATCATGTGTACACATATAGTGGACATTGTTAGCTTTCATCATGTGTACACATATAGTGGACATTGTTAGCTTTCATCATGTGTACACATATAGTGGACATTGTTAGCTTTCATCATGTGTACACATATAGTGGACATTGTTACCTTTCATCAGGTGTACACATATAGTGGACATTGTTACCTTTCATTAGGTGTACACATATAGTGGACATTCCTTGCCTAAATTTATTTCTAGACTTATATTTTATTTCAACTTTATTTAGTTGTAAAAATATATTCAACACTACTTCCCTTGTTTAGGCTCTCCACGTAGAGATTGAAACAAACACATTTTACTCGTTGGTAGATATAAAGTGAAAGCTATTTTAATCACATACCAACAAATTAAACTAATTTTTTATGACTTGTGTAAAAACTATATCCTTACAAGCTTATTGATAGCTATTGTAATATATTTTTGTTGGCTTATAAATATTTTGAAACATACAAAATAAGTTATAGGCCTAAATATAAAAATCGAAATAAATCAAAACACAAGCATAATATTTCGTAATTATTTTGTGGGTATAACTAATAAGTAATTTTAAAGGTCACGCTTACCTACACCATCTTATCTAATATTATTGATAAAGACAGGTTATAAAGTTGTCACATAATAGTTTTAATTACACCAACTAGAAATCAAAATATTGTACTACAAATATCTAAACGTTCTATACAATTAAAGTTTTCACCACCACTTACTTTAAAATTAGAAAGAAAGATAATTGTTATGCAACTGTTACACATTTAAATAATGATTGAGTTCCCCAATAATACAATAATACCACTAAAAGGGAAGAAAGTGGAAATTATCAATCAGAGGTCTTATACCCTCATTTGTGTGAACATAGAGTGAAAAATAATCGAAGGAAAAAAATCTCAGACCACACGAGTGGAATTACAATCCCGACATACCCATCACCTGTAAATTAGATTAGATGAGAGAAATGATTTTGTTCACGTGCCCACTGGAGAGGGCTATTATTTTTTTAGTCATGATTTTATAAGATGTTTAAACAAAAAATTAAATGAGTTCAAACTACTCTCCGGCTGGGATTTACCCAAAGGGTAGAATGATCTAAGGCGTCACTCTATCAATAGAATTGGTTGCCAATGACGTGGAGGTTAGGGTTTGAATCCCGGTCTGTTGTATAGAGGGGATTGTCCTGAATGCTTGATTTCCATTCACTCTCCACGTTAATGCGGGTACAATTCCTTTAAAATTAAACTTTTCTTTTCCCTAATATATTAGTGTATTAATTAGTCGATATTCAAATAATCCATAACAGGTAGTTTGATGGTTATTGAAAAGTAACCTAAAAAATCAATATTTAGATACAAATAATAATAATAATATTTAGCACCGCGTCTTACTACCCGTTCGGGCTATACGCTTAAGTACTAATTACGCTAATGGTTTAGGAATTGGGAGAGTTGAACTTAGAGGAAGTGAACCTGCATTTGCGTGGAGGGAGAGTGGAAAACACTTGGGAAAACCACTTAGGAAAGCCACCCCCAGTTCACCCGACCGAGATTCGAACCTCGATCTCCCCGTCTTCAGCGGTCGAGCTCAACACGACTAGTGCGTTAGCCAACTACGCCACCGAGGCGGGTTTTAGATACAAAGCTAAAAAATAAAGTTATAGGTACCTAATTATTTTATGTAAAGGAATGTAAATCACGTTTTAATATACAAGAGCAGCATTATCAGAAACTTGAAATAGTAATGTTCTTATTTCTTTTAAACAATTCGACCACTGTCTAAATTTGGAAGTAGATTGGTTGTGTATCAAGCCAGTGAGCTGTTGTGAAATATAAACCAAAAGAGTTGTAAAGCTGTCGCTTTTACTGGTGACCGGCCTTGAATGACAAGTCTTTCGTCCTTCCTCTTTCACTAATCTGTTACGAACTCAGAGGAAGAATGATAAGTAAAGAGAAGAGGTGAATTTTTTTTTACCTCCAAAAGGCGACGAGGTATTTCTACCTGCCCATGTAGCACCCTTAAGACATAAATAAAGTAAAGTGCCTAACGATAAATAGCAAGGATTTGTTTCTAGACACATCAAACTTAAACGAACTAAAACGGCTAAGATTACTTAAACAAGTGTCAAATTATTTGAAATAAAGATAATGATTGTTTTAGGAAATAATACTCTTCATTATTATTAAATAATTTTGCCAATATTGAAATTATTTTCGGAAGATCTTTTTATTAATTTTATTCATATATTTAAAAATGCAGTATTTATTGAAGTTATAAAGATTTATTAGTAATTTTCAGTAAGCTCCTCCTTTGGGGACGAGAAGGTTATAAACAGATACGACCAAGTCTTTGCCGAATTTAAATGTCTGAACCTGTAATCGTATTAGAAGCCGTAGAACGGTTACATAACTAACAATCGAATTCTGGAAGATACACGTGCGAATTCGAAATAGGAATGAACGGCTTGCCTAAAACACATTCTTAGACAAACTCCCTTAAAGACTCTGTACTTGATAAAATAATTCTGAAATTACAAAATTACTAAATGTACGAGTACAACATATATTTTAATTATTTATATCTGCAAACTTTCAGAAGAGTAACTTGACTAGAATAGAAGGAAAAAAAGGGGAAAGTGGAAAAGTTTCAAAGAGAGAGATAAAACACAATAATTTAGCAAATCCTTCTCTCTCAGGTCATTTGTTGCATGAAGTGGAGTTGGAGAAAATTGTATCATTGAGACTTCGCACTCCCTCCTCTCATCCATGTTAGAGTGCAATTACCAACAAACAGGGGTGCCAAATGGATGTACAAAATATTTTGTATTCTTATCCACACCAATAGATTTACAAAACAGAGGATTTGTAAAAATACTTTTGTTTTAAGAGAAAGTTTATAAGTAAGCTTGATTTATAGAGAAGTAAATATTTCAATTACTAAAATACAGGATTGTGTTTTTGGCCAACAAATATAGCTATTTAATTCAAGCTGATTAAATTTTTTCAATGAATTCTATATTAATTAACATTGGCATTCAAACATTTTTTAAATGGCTACATTTTATTCTGCAATAGAAGCGCAAAGTTTGATTTTTATTTTAGCTAAAATAAATTTTAACTAGCCATGGAATTAACAATGAGTGTACTGTACTTTAGGTAACAAGAAAATATTAACTTTCATCTTATCAAAGAAATGACAAGTCCAAGAAGCCAAAGTTAATTAAGTTAACTTAAAGAACTTTTAAATCCAGCTTATAGCCATAAAATTACATAAACTAATGTTATGGTTTTAATTAGGAGGGATAGCTAGCACACCCTACCTTGGTGATACTGGAGTAGACATTGTTTAGATAGAACACTAAAAAACACACAAACACATTTTTAAGGACAAGCTTTCACTGTCATATACAGCTTCATCAGGTCAAGAGAGTGCTCAGTCTACTCTCTTGACTCTCTTGACCTGATGAAGCTATCCCTTCTAATTTAAACAATGATTTAGCCTAGTGCTCTATTCCAAATAACTATAAGATAATATTAAAAATTGTTTTGTTTGCCATAAAAAGAGAACTCTGAGTTTCCAAATATAACGTGTTCAAACAGTAAAAAAAAAAAGTGTTTCCATCTATAAGGTGTAATTTAGGCACTACATATTAATTAATATTTGTATATTGGGATAGTCTCATTTAATATTACTACTGGGGTAGGGCTAGGGAAGATAAAATTTAAAATAAATTTAATCTCTTATACATGTGGAATGAATGGAAAACAATTTATACAATAAACTACCTTCAGAAAGACCCGGCCGGATTTCTAAATCAAACGTACTTCACTGACTAAACAGACTGGATGATCTTGATGACTTGGAATTTGTGCTCAAAGAGTTATGCAAGCTATAAATACGTTTTCTCTTTTTAATATCATAACATCATAATTAAATTACTTAAATAAGTTCCCGATCATATCTGAAGAAAATTAATAAAAACATTATAACATTGTACTTGAAAATAAAATTAGAAGGTTAAGGTTAATCTCAATATTATTTAGAAATTAATTTGAAATTATATTTGTACGTTTTAAAAATGTACTATTTTTAAAAAATTTCAAGAGGGAGGTATTTTTCTTCGATTCCTTTAAAAATAATAATTAGACAAAAATATGTTTTTTATAGCCATTTACATTTTTATTTTAGTACTATACAATTTAGAGGTTAAAGAAAACTATTTTTTCTATTTTAACATTTGAATTGGTTTTAAAAAATGAGTATTTTTATATTTCAACCCTACAGTATTTACAAACACAAAAATCACGCCATTAATACAATAATATAATCCAAAAATAATTAAAACTTAAAAAGATACGCCAAGGTCTAAATAATGGAAATAATTAGAGTAGGATCCTGTTTGTAGATAACCCAGGAATGTTTGGTTACTGTTTTAGTTTTTTTATTCCCATATAACATGGGATTTAATTAGTCATTATAATTATAAAATAATTTACTTTAATGGCGAAGTTAAGTTGAGTTATTACATTTGACAGAATATTACAATTCAAATACAAGCAAAAAAAAAAGTTAATCTTAAAACCACAGATAATGACATAGAAAAACTAGAAATAGATACAGATATATTAAGGCCGTATTAAACGTAACGACTTCCCCATGGGCTTCTTGAGATGTGTTTCCTCGTGTAGAAGTTGTTGGGGGCTCCACCCCCAAACCCCCAGTGAGTTTTCTTTGCAAGTGGTTGTAAAATAATGTAATTTCAGCGTTGTTTTGAACGTAACAACTTAAAGTTACCGGTATTGTATTGTATATATACCGCACCAGCTTTAAAGCTGCTCCGCATTTTGATTTTTTTTCGGGGCTAAAAATTAAAATTTTCAACTTTTTGGAATTTTCTTGTCGGTTACAGGCTAGAAGCTATTAGTTTGCCAAATTTCAAGTTTCTATCTCATCTGGAAGTGGGTAAACATTAATGTCAGTGAGTGAGTGCGTGAGTCAGCCATGTGGCTTTATAATATAATAAGAGCCTTTAGGAAAACACGTGAGACTGGAGACTGGCGCATGCGCAATAGAATAAGTTGACGTGGAGAAGCCCAAGCTGCTATTAGACGCATCAACTTCCCCATGGGCTTCTTGAAAATATCCAATCATTCAGATATTCATGGGGAAGTCGATATGGTCTTCCCCACGTGGTTTTGCTGTATTATACGCACTAACTTCCCCACGAATACACATACACACGCGTGCACACACATATACACATACACACGCGTGCACACACATATACACATACACACTCACATACACCAGAAGGTGTAATCGCGTATCAGATTTCTTAATCTCGCAACTGAGCTCCCACACGAAGATTATCTAAAAGCTTTACCTTGAAATCATTCAGTTTTACTTTCTTTATATCTCTCGTTGACCTCGGTTGTATTGGGATAAAGTGTCGCCTCAGGAACTGATGTTAGTGGGTTCAAACCCAGCCAGTATCGATGACTTTTTCTTGAGCGATAAAAATCCGTAGCACAACCTCCTTCGGAGGGAAAGCTTAGCCATCCATCCCAAGTCGATTGTAGCATATAAAAGAAACCTGGTAGGTATGAGAAAATACCTTTTTCAGCAAAATTAGTAAGCCCTTTCGCTCTTGCGCCTAGAAATTTGTGTGTGCTGATCTAATCATTCATTTCAAAAAGTGAACTTGAAATACCTCAAATAAATAAATAAAAATGTATATATTTGATTAGGGTATTTCATGAAAGAGAGGCTGAAACATTTAAAGAATTTGAGTAGTGATTAGGATTATGAAGAGAAATAAAGTTAAAATTTCCTGGGAACGAGTGGTGAAACTATTATTATAGTTGAGTTTGGTTAAGGAGCGTAGTATTTAAGGAACGCACCCAAATTGGTGCGGAAAACATTGCCTGCGCACATGGTTGAGATTTAAAATTGAGCCTCCCCCCCATCCCATCCCATTCCTATTCACAAAAATGCAAGCAATTGCGAGATTGATGCTCTAGGCCATGCTACCACTTGCTTAGCTATTTATTTAATGGAAATTAAGTTATAGGTATATATAAATTGATTAATTGATTATAAGATCATACAATGTGATCTTTGATAGCTATAGGCTACTTTTTTAACATAGAAATACATATATTATTTTAAAATAACCATCTTATGCGAAATGTTTCCACTAACCCCTGCCATCATAGCCACCTCCTTTTTCCCCAATTCCCAAACACAAGTACTCTCTAAGTGTGCCGTGAAGAAAACGAGCCGGTTTTGAGAAATAAATCACTTCTAGACTACGTACTGTAAACTGCGAAACTTTTGCTATTTCGCGCCACGATTTCATAGGGCAACTTGTCTTAATAATGGCACGGAACTTCATATAATACCATTTGGCCCCATTTGATTGCGCAAGAAGAGGGTTATATAGTTGTTTTTTTTTCTTTATTATTAACTTCCTTTCCTTAATATAATTTATGGCAAAGTTTGTAATCAGTTCAACATGTAGGGAAATGTTTTAAATATGAAAGTTCATACTATTTATTACAACCAAAATTTTTAGTTAGATGTGATGCTAAACACAACAAAAAAAACCATAAGTCAAAACATTACATTCAATAAATCATTATTTTTTTATAAATATATACAGTATAGTTATTTATAATATATATTTTAATAAGAAATTATTTTATTTTATTATAATTATTTTTGTTCAAAATAAAATAAATCATTCTCCAGTAAAAACATATAATTTAATTTTCTTCACACATAAAAAGGATTTAGGCTGGTAGTACTGTGGTAGAATACCAATACTAAAACAATACTGCACTTCGTTATGCAAGCAAGCCGCTTTACAGGTATGCATATTAGACCTCAGGGATCCATTTTGGAAGGGGACCCCAAAGAAACTTCTCTTAGGATTCAAAATGACAGCCATTTTGAAAAAATAGCTTCTGACTTTTTTTTTAATTTTTATGTTGGCTACATTTTTTAGTAAGGAATCATTTCCAACTAATGATTTAGTGCTGAAAACGGTTGTGACCTTCAAAAAAACTCCAATAAAAACAGCCTTTTTTTAGAAATGGCGTCTAATTTTTCAAATTTAAAACTTTAGGTAAGTTTACTATCATATGACACATCATTTAACCCTAATTTGGCACACCTAAGCATAAAGATCAACAACCTGTAATATGTAATAATCAAATAGCCAGAGCTATTATTTATGTTTTTAGTGAGGATTACTCCATCTAGATATCATATTCTGAAAATTGAAAATGACACCTAAACACGGGAATCGAACCCGTGACCTTTGGCTTAGTGCGCCACTGCTCTACCACTGAGCTATCCAGGAATCGTCCCATGCCCAGGGTCATTCTTCACTCATATTTTAAGGCAGAGTCTATTATGGACGTGCGGAAATCATCGGCTACAAATGTGTGATTTTATTAAGATCAGCGAACACTAGACGTGTAATAATAAAATAATAATAGACAGAGTTCTATCAATAACGCAGCCACCTTCGACTCGTTAGTTGGCTTATTGCTGCCACTTGTACAATTATTATAATTGTAAGGGATTGCATGTTTTAAGAATCAAATATTCAAAGCTATTATTTATGCTTTTAGTGAGGATTACTCCATCTAGCTTTCATATTCTAAAATTTAAAAAGATCATTTGTAGCTAAAAAAACACCAATATTTATTAATTACTTATTGTTGTTTTTTGGCTGCCTCCTATTTTTATCACATTGAAATATAACCATAGAAATTTCGTTTTTAATTGGGTTTATAGTAAGAAGAGTTAACAGATCTTAGAAAAATGCCAGCAAGGCATTTGAACACTTCATCTTTAGTTTGGGGAGAACAATATCCAATTAAAGGGTGCGTCACAAACACCACACCACACACACCAGCTCTAGAGCCAGTCTTACAATCTGTGTTGGTAGCCCCGACGACGGGGGGGATTCACCTCGATTCATCCTGATCGAGTCAATCGTGCAAAGGTTGGAGAGAACACGGGTGGAGAGTTGCTACTTCGCTCTTCATGAATAATACAAGTGCCACTTGCCTGAAAAAATTCCGATACGATTGGAGTATGTGTATCCGTTTGTCTTCGACGACGCCACCAACTGATATGTCGGAGGGATGAGAGGAAGAGTCACATAGCATTTTTCTTATAAAACAAAATTGTCACTTGAAAAAAATTCAAGATGTTCCTTATTTCGTGATAAGTACCTCAAGTCCATGATATTACGTTGTTAAACATTTGTAGGTTCTATTAACACTTTATTTTACACTACCCTGTGTCAAATCAACTATCATTTTCACACTTTAAAGACATTAAAACATCCTCCATAACAACAAAACAGCTTCAATCATAGTATTATACAGCAGAATAATCAGACATTCACATCCATAGTATTTATAACACTGCAGAATAAACCAGACATTCACATCCATAGTATTTATAACACTGCAGAATAAACCAGAGTTTCACATCCATAGTATTTATACCACTGCAGAATAAACCAGAGCTTCACATCCATAGTATTTATACCACTGCAGAATAAACCAGAGCTTCACATCCATAGTATTTATACCACTGCAGAATAAACCAGACATTCACATCCATAGTATTTATACCACTGCAGAATAAACCAGACATTCACATCCATAGTATTTATACCACTGCAGAATAAACCAGACATTCACATCCATAGTATTTATAACACTGCAGAATAAACCAGAGCTTCACATCCATAGTATATATACCACTGCAGAATAAACCAGACATTCACATCCATAGTATTTATAACATTGCAGAATAAACCAGACATTCACATCCATAGTATTTATACCACTGCAGACAAAACTAGAGCTTCACATCCATAGTATTTATAACACTGCAGAATAAACCAGACATTCACATCCATAGTATTTATACCACTGCAGAATAAACCAGACATTCACATCCATAGTATTTATAACACTGCAGAATAAACCAGACATTCACATCCATAGTATTTATACCACTGCAGACAAAACTAGAGCTTCACATCCATAGTATTTATAACACTGCAGAATAAACCAGACATTCACATCCATAGTATTTATACCACTGCAGACAAAACTAGAGCTTCACATCCATAGTATTTATAACACTGCAGAATAAACCAGACATTCACATCCATAGTATTTATAACACTGCAGAATAAACCAGACATTCACATCCATAGTATTTATACCACTGCAGACAAAACTAGAGCTTCACATCCATAGTATTTATACCAATGCAAACAAAAGTAGCATTATATCAGCTTTGCACAATTTTTTTGGTGCAAGTCACATTGATAATCTTGTTGACAAATTGAACATAATTATAGATCTTTCATAATTACAGTAGTATTTACTCTTTGAACTTGAAAACTCTTTTATTTGACGGTTTTTGGGAGACTTGCTGATGGAGAAACGTATTAACACTAACGACTTGCTCTATTCTGTTGTTGGTTTGGTATGAGGCTTATATCTTAACTCTGAACGTGTTGAAGATACTGTACGTAATAATTATAATAATAAGCCTACATTTTTTGAAACCATATAAGAAGACAAATTTTATTATGTTCTTACAAATATATTTATAAATTAAATACGTACGACAAAACACTAATATTTTGATAATAAGCAATAGCTATCACTAAAAAAACTTTACCCAACGCAACTTTAATAACTCCACATAAATACATACTTTCTTGCAGTCTCATTCTTAGTTACATTTAGTGTAAAAATGTCCATCAGAAAGTAATATCGCATTAAAACTAATTTTCAAGCAACTCCTGCTAACATTTGACACAGAAAAGAAGCTTTAAAAAGGTTCGAATTAACTTGATAAAATTTACATTAAACTGAAAGGAATTTTTTTTTGCAATTGCCATTAGGTTTTGTCGGTTAAACATTCCTTGTCTTCAACTGATATTGGGGAAATATAACTTTCTACTGATATTGGGGGATCATTTAGGGGCGGTTACTTCATCCCAATGAGATGCCATGGTGATAATGATGATTATGTTGATGATTTGTCAGTATAAATCTTAAACCTAACTTAAGTCTAATTAACCAGACCATAGCAATCATAAGAACAATCCCCTTTCAAGAAAAATGCCTTTGGAACCATTGGGAATCGAGCCATGGACCTCTAGATTAGTAGCCAGGGATGCTGATCGCTAGACCAAGAGGTCAGCCATTTAACTAGGGATATTACACAAAAGGGCCACTACACCTTTGAACTATAAAATTGTTACGAACGACCTTATTTTTGCCTTACAATAATCATTTATGTGTTCTTCAATGCCTGAGAAAGATCCACCAATGCTGTACAGTTCTTATTGTAAAATAAAAAGTATATTGAAATAAAATACGTTTATACTTACTTTAAACAAATAACATTTTTTTTTACAAACTGATAAAAATCTATCTATAGTATTTAAAAATGTATTTGATCGCAGAGCTTATCCATAGTAATTTACTAATTGTTTGTAGATAAAGATAATCTTTAGATCACAGAGGAAAGTTAACACAAACATAATGGTTATTCGTGAAAATGGAAACCAAATAACATTATTAAATAATAACATCTATTTTAAGAATGTTCAATTTATTATTTTTATTCATACAAACAGATACTTTTTGTCCGAAAAACTATTTAACATATTTAATAGAAACCATATTGAGATTAATAAAAGGTTGACGGATGCCATTAACCAATATTCATTTTTTGCCTAACCCCTAGACGGCATGGTCCCAGGTACAATACCTGGTTCTACAAACCTTCTCATCCTGGAGATGTGTTTCCAGATGTAGGGATTACCAAAGAATGACACAATTATTTCATCAGTGCTTTCAGACCCGTTCGATATTGCCAGGTTGTACAAACACTAATTTACCTTCCTTCCCACACGGCCACCAACAGATCGTTCTCCTTAAAATTGAGGCCCGAGGTGGGTGCTCCGTTATTCCCTCAATGTGGCATAATTCTCCTGAGTCAAATGACTGGGCTCGAACCGCCGACCCTCTAAGCCGCGCTGCCCCACACTACGCTACCATGGTCTGGAGGTGATGTCACTAAAACCTGAACTAAAAGTAAATCAGTACCGCAAACAAATTATACAATTCAAATATATGTTCAAAAAAAAAAAAAGGTGCCTGAACAGCGAATAAATATCCACTGCTGTCCTAAGCTATGAAAGACGAACCTGAATAGCTCAGTAGTAGAGCTTAGGCTCAATGGACCGAAGGTACAGGGTTCTATACTTGTACCCAAATATGATTTTTAAATATATTTGGAAATTGAAACAAATTTAAAACACAATTACTTAAATATCAGTGATATAAATTTCTAAATGTTACAAACTTTTAGTGGAATTCAGATTTTTAATTTGTAATAGTTATTTTTGAAATTATTTTACAAATGTTTTGGAGTCATTTTATACTCGTGAGGACAATTGAGGAGCTATTTGAATGAGAAAGTTACGGCTCCAGTCTAGAAAACTAAGTTTAACTGCCAGAGCACTGTCTTTGCTAACATGCTGCGGCTGTTGGATCAGTATCGCTCATTTGTGGGTTGATGGCATTAAAGTTTTTTTAAAGCGTTTTATAAAACTAAATAAATAATAACAAAATCATTTTAAATGTAAATATTAAATCTTATTTAAATACTATAGTTCCTTTTGCCAGAAACAATCCCACTCAGACATACTTATTTTCAGAGACAAATAAGAGGATTGAATTCAAAGAGGAAAATAAAAATTCATAAATAATGTATAGCGAGTCAGAATATATTTTCCATGAGGTACGTTTCCGAATGGTATTGCTAAAGTATCATAATAATTTCTATCTTTCTCAAGTTCCTTTTCTTTTTCATTTTGTTTCATAATTCATGTTATTTTATTATTTTCTGCCATCTTCTCACCAATTATTAATATGCTCACTTTTGTTATCTCATGATCTTTCTCTTATTTGTTTATTAGTTTAAATCATCCTCTTTTTCTCTAACATTTATTCACCAGAATCTTCCATTTTCAGTTAGTCTCCTTTTATATTCCTGAAAAAAAATTGTCTTTATTCGTGGCTTATGAGATTTATTTTATTTGTTTTTGCCTCGCTTCCTACTACCCGTCTAAGCTATACATATTTAATCGCACTAATGTGCTAGGGCCAAGAAAGGTATAACTTAAAGGGCATGTGCCCGCAATTGCGTGGAGAAGTGGGAAAACTATTTATTAAAAATTTACTCTCAGTACACTCAAATATGATTCGAACATCAAAATCTCCCTTCATGGAAAAACCAGATCTGAGAGCCTTAAATTATAGTAAGCATTTGTAAAACCAATAAAATATTTCATTATTTCGCGCTTATAGTGATGGTTGGTAGGCCTACTACTTTGTATATATAACTGTAGAATAAATTAAGTAAGAATTGTATCCTGGATATCAAATGAGAAACAGGGACGAGAGGGAGGTTAAATGGGGAGTAAATATAATTTTTGAAGCTTTGACTCATGTCAAAGACACAGCTAAAGATAATATAAGTATACATACCATGGTGTCTGTGGCTTTCATGAGAGTATATTCAAATAATTAGCTCTAGTTTTACGACATTTATCTTTAATTAACTCGCTTCTTCGTTTTCACATTTGTCCTCATTATCTACCTAATAATTGTAACTTATTTTCCTATATTATTTTTTTTTAAATTCTCTAACTATTCTATCGCTCTTATCCTGACATTCTTTTGTTATTTAGATTTCCTCTTATTCTCTTTCCTTTCTCCTCCATTTATCTTCTCCTTATTTTGAACATTTTTTTTTTTCAGTTCTTCAATCCTCTCATTTGTCTCTTCTCTCTCGTTGACCCCATCCCTCTCCGACTATTGGCACATCTCTCTTTCAAAGCCTTCAGTCCCTTTCCATGGCTTGAGGCGACTTGATTGGATTGTGAATAATTAATGGAATGAAAAACCTCTGTAGTTCGAATGGACTTCTTGCTCGGTCTACTCGAACCTCCCTTCCATTTGTCTGGGCGACACGCTCTTTTTTTTTAGTGAACTTTTCTCGGTAAGGGATGGCTTTAGAATGAACCGGCTACCCGTCTAGTTCATTACTGAACATTTGTCTCACCGTTATGGCTAATTGAATACGATTTTAGAAACAAGTTTTCGTTGGAAATGATATAAATTTTATAATATTTTTATATTTGCACGTATTCAAATTTATGTTTTAAGGTGTACAACAGCATCAATCGTACAAATAGTTATGGATTATATGATATTATATTATTTTAAACAATCTTTTTGATAAAAGTCCTGTTTTTTCACATCGTGTTAAGCGTAACCTGAATTTTCTTACAAATGGATGAATTTGAAATCTATGAACAGCTACTAGATCTACTTTAACGTATTCATACTTAAATTAATGTGATCGAAAAATGTAGCTTTTGATGGATATTATAAATATCTATAAAATGACACCAATATTGTAAACTGGAATCAATCTTAAGAGAGAAAAAATATATTTGCATTTTTTTAAAAGAATTCTCCAAATGTCCATTCGTAAGAAAATCAACCTCTTTCCTCTAACTACACGAATGTGGTAAGGATGAGGGAACAATAATTGAGAAGATACACAGTCATGTGCATGGAGGGTTAATGGGAAATAATTTAAGAATAAACAACTTAGTAGACCAAGCAGGATTCGAACCTCTCAAACTTCATTCTTCTGAAAACCAAACTATACGAGAGTGACGTTTATTTTATTTGTCTAGGGTTCAAGGCTTGAACAAAATAAAATATAAACGTGTAGTATTAAATATAATATTTGGTTTATCAAGTTCAAGTAATGTAATTTACTATTTTGCAATTTTAAAGAGCCTTTAGATAAAGTGTTACCAATAAATTTCGAGATGAAAGTTTGTAAAAGTATTTTTATTCATTATCTCCAAGTGTTGTATTTTTCCAAACAATTAAATTATTGAATTATTATTATATTTTAAATATATTATAGTGTTAGCCAACCCCGAAGTTGTATTTAGGTGATTGTTTTGGCGCTTCCTAGCCACCGAATGAATATTTGTGTTTGTAATATATCTTCCGTGCTACCCTCGGCTGAACTGAAATCAACCCCCTAGTATATTTACAAGTCATTAGACATAGTCCCCAGAGGTTTTCTACGAGAACTTCGTGCAGACTTGCTTTAAAATCACATCTTGCAAAAAGTGCATGCACTAACTGAAACAGCGTCATCTCCAACAACCTTAAGACAAGTAAATATTCTTTAATGTCATTAGTAAGATACATATCTTTATAGACCTTAAGTCCGTATAGTGTTTATTTCTGTTCAAACGTTCCGTATTCTTAATTACTTAATAAAAAGTACCCCAAATGAAAAGTGTAATATTTTCTCCACTCAAATTCATATAAACTAAATAATTTTACCAATTTCCATAAACACAATCATTTCGTTGGAATCACAATCATTGGAACACAATCGTTTCATAATTTTAGTTTATGGGTTATGTTTTTATTTGAAATAACGATGGCCTCAATTATAAAAGTTGTACATAAATTACTGATTTATAGATAAATAAAAACACAAAATCTTTATCAAAGTTGCATCTGTTTCGCTTACTATCATTGGTAATTTCGTTCCACATTGTCCAAGGCACTATTCTCACAGTACACTAGAATCCCGATGACGGGGAAATCAAGATTCGGGTCTCGGTCGGGTGTAATGAGGTTTTTTTTCCTAAATGTTTTTCCACTTTACCTCCATGCAAAATGCGAGTACACTTCCTTTAAGTATAACCATCCTCACTCCTAAAGCCATTAGCATAATTAGTACAGAAGCGTATAATCAGGGCGGATAGTAAGACACGGTGCTAAAAAAACTTCCATTAAGTAATCCGGATCAGGGAATTCTGGATTTGGACTTTGTGGACAGATCAAACCGTTACACTGGAATCATCTTACGGGCTGCAGATCTTACAGATACGGAGCGTGTAGGCGGGGCTTAATGCTAAAAGATCAAGAAAGAAAAGAGGAGAATTTTGCTTTATATTATCAAAGTTATGGCTTTCACAGACGCTTTACCAATAGTGGATCTGTTAGCGCTATGAACCATTTCCATAATAAAATTCTGAACCACTCTATTTTAACACCATCTTTCTCGAAGAAGGGAAGATTGAATTTATAACTAAACTTATTTTTTATTATTTTTGTGTTCAACCCACTGATTTATTTAAGCGACAGGTATGAAGGAGGTTTTCTTTTATAGGAATTTAACCCATAACCTATAGACGAGACGATAAAATCACATTGATAACTATTAGATAGCAGAGTTCCATCAGTTTACCTTGTTGAGACTTGAGCCTTGACCCTCCCCTAAATTGGCAATACTGACGTTGATGTCTCAAGCTCTGGAATTACCAGTGCAGGTCGAGATTCGAACCAGTCAGCAAGAGAGGTTTGGTTTAGTTTCAAAGAAATACACCTAAATGCTGGGGTTTGCTTTCAGGTACCAGCTGGATGTACTGGGGTTTTTTTACAAACATTATATACCCTCTCCCTTCACGCCAAATTGGGTTCATTTCCCTCAAATTCTAAACTATTCAACCCAGCTCATTTATGTAGCTAAATACGAATATATTTGAAGGCTGATAAGAAATGGGGCCAAAAATTCAACAACAATTAAAATATTAATTACTTTAATAATATAATGTGGAGGACCTCAGTTGTCTTGGGGTAAAGTGCTCGCCTCAGGAGCCTATGTTTGTGGGTTAAAGGCCAGCCGGGGTAAACGTGTAGTTATTGAACGATAAAAATTCGTAGCACAACTTCCTTTGGATTGAAGAAAAGCCATCATCTCCATGCATGTAAAAGAACCATGAAATGTTTGTGAAAATACCTTTCCCAGCAAAATTGGTAGGTTCTTTGGTTCTCGCTCACAGAAATGTTCGTGTGCTGATATAATCAGTCGGTCCAGAAAGAGTTAAATACCTCAAATAAATAAAAATAAATATGGAGTGTGGATTACCCTAAGAATTACTCCTATGTCATTACAGCTATTAAATATATCAATGACTAAAATTAAAAAATATAATCAATTATGTATATTAATATTTAAATGTTAACGACATAAACCATTTGGAAATGTATGGAACTCTGTTTTTGTCCTTCATTTGACCACATAAGTAAATATGTTACATTTCAATGTTGGAAACCACTTTGACATGATGGGTCCAGCAGCCAGTGAATGGGAGACAAACACCTCTCTCAAGGTTCCTCTAACCATTCATGACTGTCTGAGAGTAGCCACGCACGTAAAGCGCGCGCAGCGTAAAGTTAGGAACTGATAGCTCCATGCCTGCCATCGATCCCTGTGGTCACCGGACAGCTAAGAGAACCCCACACCTTGGCCAGCTCACGTCAGTGGAAGGAGTTGGCTCCTACTTCTTGAAGGTTGAACACTTACGTCAGGGATTAAGACACAATCTAGGTATTTAATTTACTCAAATAGGGATTTAACCTATGTCTCCCTTCAGGGAGTTTAAACTCGATCTTAGAAATCACCCTATAAAGGACCTTTACCTAAGTCGGTCTAGGCCCTCGGAGGAGGTCAGACGTCTAGCCTTAGGGATCGCCCTAAAAAGAGCTTTCAACTTAAGTTGCCCATTTGGGACCTCGAGGAGGTGTCCTTATCATCTTTCTCGGAAAGTACTTGCTACCAACCGCTTAGTATATGGCGAGTAGAGGAGGGCCCTCAACCAATTCACTTCCACACAGACGACCTCACCATAGATTTAGCCACCCATCAGGTACACCCTTTGGTTGCTCCCAGGAAGCATTCTGCCAGGATTACTGGACGAGAAACATCTTCCGAGGACAGGAAGCTTCTTGTCCCGTCCGAGTTAGGGCTGTCACTACGAAGGTGGAAATTCGTCTCAAACCCATGAGATTTCAACCCTGACCCAGCGCTACCACCTTGGACAACAGAACATCACCCTGAATAAAACAACGCTTATGATCACCTTAAATCCATGGGAATGTATCAAAGGGGGCCACTCTGGTATAAATGTGGAGAAACACTAACTTAGGGTGTAGGCACAAATATCTCTTCTCTATTATTTATAACACAAAGTGCCAGTCTAGAGATGTCTGTTGCCGAAGATTTATGGTACCTCTTAATTAATTACAATGCAGCTTTCATATACTGTGTATATCACTACTGGTTAGGTTCTAAGCTAATAATCAAATTAATAAAATAAAATAAAATTGATATTTTTCAAAGATTTTGTCTTAAAACGTACTATCAACTATGAATCCTATTGAATGGTGAATTCACTATTTTTCTGTATAACTCAATCGGCAAATCTAAAGAGTAGTTATTACAAAAATCATTTCTATAATACATCCAAAGATGGATAGTATTTTAGTTTAGTTGGTTGTTTTGAATTCACAGATCCTTATGAAGGATAGCTTCTATTTATATGTTTGCTTATAGCTTGGGAACTACTAAATATATTTGAATGCAGTTTTTTATATTATGTTGAATTACACTAGGCAGGCTATAAGCTATTTAAAAATCATCTCTGTCTCCAAGGAGTTGAGCAGTGACGTTAAAGGCATAACAAATGTTTTATGTACTGTGGAGTGGTACCATCTCTGCAACTAGCCAGGTTTTGAAACACGAACTCTCTGCAAACGAGAAACTAGTTTCTTGAAAGAATGACGCCTTACAACGTTTGACCCACAATACGGGTGTTATTTCATATTAAGTCAATTCACATGTTACAAAAACGCACCTGGTGTTTTCACAATACACACAATTTATTAGCATTTTCTATTGAATGAAAAAGAAATATAAAAGCTCAAATACTTCGTTAAGTTCTTGCAAGATTAGCACTCAAATAAGCTTAACATGTTAAATGTATCATGCTTATTACTTTCTCTTGACACCTCTTAGAGAAAGTATTGTGATCGCTAAAAAATCGAACTCAAGATTTTGATAAATGTCGTTGTTTCATGAACCTTTGAAAAAAAAAGTTGTTTTTGCAATGCTGTCTGTATCTAGGGATAGAGCCGAAACTATTTTACCAATTGGACTCAAACTTGATATCTGGGTGAAGAGTTTTTGAAATTAGATATCTAACCCTAAATTTAAGGGTAGATTACTGAATGGTAAAATGGGAAAAAATCATTTTTCTCGGGATTCGCTATAACAATTTTGGTTAAATTTTATATCTAGACATTGTTTATCATTATTAACAAGATAGTGATTCTCTTTTTCTTATAAAAATTACTTTGAGGGTACCTAACATTAAGACAATTTACAATTTTCATCATTTCTCAACTATTTGAGATACGAAATATCTTATCATTGTAAAGTTGGAGTAGGCCTACTATTAAAGATAACAATCTATATTTGAAATATATTTTGATAAAACCGATAATTTCCGAAATTTAGCATGTATATACTTTTTAATTCAGGTTTTTGAAAATGAATTTTATTCTTATACATTTTGGTGGACAAAGATGTTTCCCTTTTCTCATTTTTACTTTCTCTCTATCTTACAGGTAGAGAAAGTATGGTGATCGTCAAAAAAATTCGAACTCGAGATTTTGATGAATTTTGACGTTTCATGACTTCCTGAATCCGAAAAAGTGGTTTTTGAATTTCCGTCTGTCTGTCTGTCTGTCTGCCTGTACCTCCAACTAGAGCCTAAACTATTTTACCGATTGAGCTGAAACTTGATATCTAGGGTTTTCATAGGGTTGCCCCGAGGGGTTTTTGGAATTGGATATCTACCCCTAAAATTAAGGGTAGTTTACTGAAGGGAAAAAAGAGAAAAAGTCAATTTTCTCAAAATCGGCTCTAACGATTTTGATTAAATTTCATTAATGAACATAAATAAATATTCCAAACAAAATGGCTACTCTCAATATTTCGGCAAAATCGCATTTTTTATAATATCTCCGAAACTATTTGAGATATGAAATTACTTAGCATTACAAATATGTATATATATATTTATAATACAAATATTTTATTCGAAACATATTTTTATAAAATCAATAATTTTCAATCTATACGCAATTATATATATATATATATATATTTAACTTTTTGGACATTAAAGCTTAAGTATTGCGATCGTAAAAAAAACTAACCTGAAATGTTGATCGATTTCGACGTCTCATGACCCCCCGAACCCTAAAAAATAGTCTTTGCAATGCCATCTGTCTGTGTGTATATTAAAACTTAAAATTAAGGGTAGTTTACTGAAGGGCGAAAAGAGAAAAATGTGGTTTTCTCAAAATCTGCTTAAACGATTTTGATTAAAATTCGTATCTAGGCGTTGATTAAGATTATAAATAAACTGGCTATTTTCATTTTCCTATGAAAATGATTCTTAGGGTACATTACAGGAGCGTTAATTTCCGTTTCTCCACAACTATTGGAGAAACTAAACAAATTATCATTGCAAAATTGTAGGACTATTAGAAATAAAAAACTTTTATTTGACATATATTTTTATAAAAGCAGCAGTTTCTGAGATATTTGCAAATATATTAATACAATTTTGTGAGCTTTAGTTGTAAACATATACTACTTAAGTCTTAACGCAATAATTCTCCAATGCCATAGAGTAATTAAATATAAGTATCTAAAAAAGTATGTTATTTTTCCTTAAATCTCTTAGGAGAAATGTTTGCATAGCAATGATCTATCTCCATTTTAGACTCAATAGTCAATATTTACATTTTTTATTGGTTAAAATGTATAAATGAATAATTAAATATCAATACGATGACTTGAAGATCTGCAACACCTTATAAAATGTTAAAACTTTAACCAGAAATCGAAATTTTAATACGAAGTTTTGACCCTTATGGAAGACATTAAACTGTTTGAAATGCTCTTAGGTGGACAAAGATGCGCCTCTTTTCTCATTGATTCTATATCATTGTATATTATTTTATGCGTGTTCTTATGTGGAATGGTGATGATACAATGTACATTATTCCATTCAGAAATCTTACGAGTTTATAGAAAGAGAGAGAAAGTCTGTGCGGTGCGCCGTACCATTTATTTCTGTAATAGTGTTTCTAGAGTAAGAAACAGTGTATATTATTTATTTGGTGTATTGTTTCTACAACAATGTATAGACTTATTATTTCGTTTCACAAATCTTACGAGTTTTTAGTAAATATCTATTTTAAGATAAAAGATGGAGAAAGTCTGTGCTGTGCACCGTACCATTTATTTTTTATTTATGATTTATTATTATTCTATGTTTATTCTGTACAAAATCTCAAGATCATGACAAATTTGAATACACAAGTCAGTGAGTAGATACGGCTCATTTAAATTTCAGGCACACGTCGGCGCGTCTTGCTAAGCGCTTCCAGGCTATCCGCAAAATTAATATTAATATTAGTCAAACTATAAATAACAAAATACAGCACGGTATTCTACACACACACACACACACACACACACACACACACACACACACACACACACACACACACACACACACACACACACACACACACACACACACACACACACACAAAATAAACGGAGTTAAGGTATTCTCATTAATTCACAGAAGGAAATGCCTCTACTGCAAGTATACCGCACTGAGACGGCGCCTTCTAAATAATTAAATTAAATTATTTACATGAATCTTTTAGTTTTCCCCAGTTCTCCTTTTCTCATCACTCCCTCCCTTAACCCTCCACATACCCAACATAAACATTATTAGCGAAATGCAAAAACGAACTAAGATTACCTCAAGAACTTGATTTATATTAAATGAGATATTTTATATTGTACAAAATTGTTCACGCTCTTAAATAGCAAAACTATTAAATTTATTATTATTTTACTAATATCTCCTCCCAAATCTGAATAGCGTAGTATTTACATTTATAATAAAGTTATAATCTTGATTATAAATCAAAACATTTATGAAACTCAATTTTATAGTACACTTGGTAGTTTTACTTAAGATAAACAAAACCAAGGAGTGGATCACTTATAGTTATTTAGTGTTCATATCAATAAGATAAAATGGAGACTATATGTTCTAAAGTGTTTTGCTATAAATTTATAAAGCGTCTTAATTAACAGTCGTGGGGACCACTTCAATGGTCGCGTGGTGAAAGGCAGGTTTTATCAGTATTTTTGTAGCCAGGCCTCGATTGAAAATTAAGAGTAATTAGTAAATACCAATATTGTTAAAAAAAACACTTTTATGTCAAAAACAATAAGCGATACATTGTATTCTTTAATATATATCTATGTTATGACAAGAATTTTGTAAAGATGGTTAGATATTAAGGTTAATAAAAGTTTCATAAATATTTATTCTAGGCCTATATTGTTATTGTTATACATTTGATGGCACACCACAAAATTCATGAAAAATATGATTAAACTTCTAGGAATGTATTTATTTTATTTATTTAGCACCACGCCTTACTACTCGTTTAAGCTATACGCTTCTTTGAATGTAGTATTAAAATATGTGCACTCCATTTATCGTGAAATGTACTCCCTTATGGCCTTTCATTATGCCAGAGGGGAAACGGGCAGGGTTGTTAACGTTGTGTACATATTAGAGAAGGATGAGTTAGTTTGCTACTACAGAGATGTTTCTGATCAACTGCCAGTCGATTCATGTTGTTTCGACTGCCGACATCGTTGAGAAACTATTATTACATAGATATGTAGATGTACACTTCATAACAGTTTTTATTGCTTCATTGGCCAAGCTAATAAAAAAATACAAACTTATCTAGAACAACCTACTCTGTAGTCTAGTGGTCAGAGATCCTGGCTACAGACACAGAGGTCCCGAGTTAGATTACTGACACTTCAAAATTTTCTCTGAAACAGTGGGTATATAACGGGGACAAATGAGGGGCCACTTGAATTAAATAGTGGCTGATTTGGTCTATAAAACTGGGATTGATGGCCGAAGAGTTCTTGTGTTGACCAAATAACACCCTATATCCGTGTAAGTTGGCACTAACTATCTTTGCCAACAGACGGCGGCCGCTTGGTCTGCATGGCTCGATTGTGAGCTGACGCCGTGGAGTTTATTTTAACCATAGCTTCGCATGTCGAAGTAAATGTACAGTTGTTCCAAAGATATAAACATTAAGCGACTCACCTGAAACCCCCGCTTGCCCCACCTGAATTCCCCGCTTGCTTCACCTGAAACCCCGGCTTGCTTCACCTGAAACCCCAGCGTGCTTCACCTGAAACCCCCGCTTGCTTCACCTTAAGCCCCCGCTTGCCTCACCAGTCTATAAACCCCTGGTTACTATTTCAATAGACAGGTCATCCTGGGACGGGTAGGTTGGGGTTCACGTGCCAAAATGTTATCAAATACTGGTTTTGGGTAGAATGAGGGTGGTTCCCCCTAAAAGGTTTCCTACTCTTTCTGAGAAAATGGAGGTATACAAACATAGTCTCTTTTAGATATAAGCAATGTTCATAAAGATAACCTGATTTACTTCATTATTTTCTTTAGAGTAAATTGTAATAAAAATAAATCATAAGAACTCACATTTTTTTTATTCAGAATATCTTCTCTTTGAGTAAAAAATACCTTAATTGGACAAAGCGACTTAGTGGTTTCTTCCACTCATCATGACGACATAAAGGCCTACCCCTTTCTCGCTTTGTGGTTTAGCGCGGAACATATACATGGGGAATATTAATATTCTATTTTGAAATTCCGACTTTGTAGCGCACGCGAAAGTAACCTCCCACCCCTCTTTTCCGTTCTCTCTCGAATCTTCTATGCCTTCCAACGAAGACGCCCTTTTCTTCTGTTCGTACCCCCCCCCCCCCCGTCCCCCTTTTTCCTTCTCGTTCCTCTCTAAACTTTGCTCGAGCTCGTCGGCGAGATACTGGTGCTAATAACATGGCAGCGAGGTGTTGAATTAACAATGCTTGCTACTAACATTTCAAGCCTTCACGCAAATAAAGAAGGTTTCAAAATTGATTTAAATCGTAAATATTTTTCGGGGCACTCTTTCTACATCTTAACCTAGCTGATATTGGTTTGTGTACCAACCAAAGGAAGTTTGTTTGATTACCTCACATATTGAAAATAAATTAGGTTGTTAGAAAACAAGTCGCTTCCGAAGACATCAGCCCCATATAGGGATTAGAATACTGGGGAGTAGAGTAGGTTACATCATGTTGAGTAACATACCCTGTACCTATCACAAAATATTGTTAAGATAATCAAGTCTCATAGATTACGGTGGTCAGAACATGCGGCACGAATTGGAGGATATAGAACCGTGTTCATAGTACTGACTGGTAAACCCAATGGGAAGATATATGGACGTCTTTAGTGACAGGCCAGAGTGTTAAATGTGGCAACTCCGCTTGTAGTGACGTCATGGGGCCTGACGATCTGCTGGTTCTTACGGAGAATTGTGTGAATATTTACTGTTTTCTCCATTTAAACACTGATGAGTTCATATGAACGATACTGACTGTTAATCTAAACATGTTTTAAGTATATCATCAAACAAAAATACTTCAAAGGTTGAAAAATACAACAAATAAACATGTAAATAATAATTTTAAAATAAATTTGCTAGGTAAGAATTATGTACCGTTCACAAAATGATTAGAATATTATAATAAAACTTACAAAAGGCTTGAGGTCTATAAAAAGTATTCATTGCTGCACTAATCCAAAGGTCCTAGGTTCAATTTCCATGTCCAGGTGTAGCTCCTTAGCAAATATTTTAATAAGATTAAGAGTATTATTTATGTAATTGCTTTGAGCACTTACCAGCCTTGGAATATATAATTTTGAAACATTAGGTACTTTGGTAAAGTGTTTAACTTATCTTTTTTTTCTGAACAAGAATTTTCAATATAAAGTTTATCATTCATAACTTGATGTAGTTGATAAAAAGTATCTTTCCAAGCGTTGACGAAACTAAAGAAAATACTTCACACAAGGAATTACCGCAGAGATAGTTGTTGAAAATTCACTAATTCTGGATCCTTACAAATGTATATATAGACCAAACACAGGAAAAGTTTTTTTATCACCGAGTCTTACTACCCGTTTGGACTATACGTTTATGTAGGGGCCTACTAATTACGCTAGTGATTTTAGGAATTAATTATATTTATAGTAAATGTACCCGCATTTGTGTGAAGGGAAAGTGGAATACAATTTTGAGAAAAATTACATTCAGTACACCCGACCGAGATTCGAACCTCAATCTCCCCGTCATATACAGTCTAGTCTACTGCGAGAGTAGTGCCTTAGACCATGCGGCCACCGAAGCGGATGAACAGGAAAAGTTGCTTCTGATTTTTGTGCTGAAGAAACAAATTTTCAAACTTTTCTTTTATTAAAATCTTCACTATCGTATGTCCAATAACTCCAAACTTCAAACCGATTGTTGATGGACAAGTTAGTCCTCCTCTGGTAGGATCATGGAAATAGTTAGCAACTGTATCATGTCCAACTAATCAAGGCAACAACTGCATCCCAAACGAACAGATAGTAAGCATAACCACAAATCTACAAAACTGAGGATTCTGAAATCATATCAGATATTAGTTGCATATCACTAATCATATACACAAAATGTTCATCTATTGTATGTTTTGCTATATTATGACTCAAAACATAATGCATTAGAAGCATGAACCATGAAAAATGTTCAACTCAAGTAAATTACACCAGAAACAAACATCCCGAACAGTAAAACAAACTGAACTAATCAGCAATACTGCACGTGGCTGTGTTGTTGACCGGCCTCGGCGCAGTGTTGCCAAACTTTATTATTCCAGCCTGTAACCAAAGACGGCCGTGGAAGAGATCATTCGGAAGACCTAGAAGCAAATGGGAGGATAACATTATAATGTACCTGAAAGAGATAGGGTGTAATGAGGTGGACTGGATAGAACTAGCTCAAGATAGGGATAGGTGACGTAATTTAGTAGATGCGACAGTTAACATTAGAATTCTTAGCTATATAAATTAAGTGATTCCAGGGTTGTAAATTCTGGTTGTTATGTATGTATCAGAAACGCTAGCGTAGGTCATAAGGAAAGGAAAATTACCACACAATATTCCATACCAAGTGAACCCTCCTTAATATATAAGGCGGGTTGCATGGTTACAAAATGATCAAGTACAAGACACACAACAATTTATTAAATGAATAACAGGTTACATATACATTTTGAATCCCAATATTGGTGTCGCGGTGCTTCTTCAATCCATACAATCTAGCAATAAAGATAAATAAAGAAGCCTGGTTAATAAGTAATTATTAGAACTACTCCAGGCTGGTTACACTATTCTTTGGTTTAGTAGTCACCCATTGACAGAAATTAATGAGACAAAACATGCATCAATGTCACATGCAATATTGAGTATCTAGAGAGGACTAACCCTTTTATAAGAGGATTTATAAAACAAGGCGATACCATAGTTAAAACAAGCAACACTGGCTCAACTAGCCCAACAAAAAGCAATTATAGGCGAATCAGGTAATAGTAATTTATTAATTGGTTGAATAATGAACTGATTGACGCATAAAATACCTCATATAGCTCGGGGTGCCTTATTTATAATAGTAATATATGAACTAGTTGACAGTAGTATGCAAGCTACTAGCCTCTATACTATTGTTCACTAACACACAGCGAAAACGTCATGACCACTTAATGGGGATGCAAGCTATATCCCTTACTCTAGGGACTAATATGTCCTAATTAGGACGTGGCTGTAATGATCATAAATCTCCTAGTTGATTAAACAATAGTATATAGAACAAAAGGTAAACATTAGGTTATTTAACGTCCTCATTGAGAATCTTAAGGAACCCGTCAACGGGCCAATAAATACAAACTTGAAAAGTAGAATAGAGATAAAGCACGAGCATGACCAGTAAATATGGTTAAACTGTGTACATGTAATAACAATGAGAGTACATGCCTATAAAAGGGGAATTAAAGCCCAATTAGGCCATGAACTATCTAATACTGCTCCCATCAAGTGAAAGTCGACGTTCCCTCAACAATAGAAGGCATATAGTGGCCTTACAGAAAAACAAATATATTAGGGTGACTTGACAT
Source organism: Timema podura (assembly GCA_033556935.1). NCBI lineage: Eukaryota > Metazoa > Arthropoda > Insecta > Phasmatodea > Timematidae > Timema > Timema podura. The sequence continues at coordinate 49,428,378 of JAVRXN010000004.1, read as the reverse complement.
AGTACAGTTCTAGTAGAACGTCTAAAAGGTCACTAGGTGACCACAAAATAGCTTAACTATCACAGCAGTACTTTCTTTATATTAATTGTGTTTAAACTTTATAAAACAGACGGTCTAGCCCAAAACAGCTCTAGCTGATCCAAAACACTGCCAGATGCCACACAAAAAAACAGAACGTGAAAGATATATATATATCTTTTACCTTCTGTTTATATATATATATATATATATATATATATATATATATATATATATATATATATAAACAACGTCAAACAAGATTTGTTCAGAAGGAACACATTGCCCAACTATCAATTAACAGGCTCACTTGGTCACATGAAACCAATTAACACAAATTACATTTGGCCAATAAAACCTATTTAAGGTAGTCGGTTAAATCGTGAAGTGATCCACCGCCTACACTCCTAAACATAGTCGATCTCATGACCGATACAAGTAAAACTTAGTCAGTGTAATGCCAGTGGTAAACGAGTAATCCCTAGTGGGATTGCAAACCTAAATTTCAAGTAAATGGACAAACAGTCCAAATAGAGCAGATCGACAACGCAAATGTTCAATGTTGATATTCACGGAGTGGCGGGACGCTATCTGGTGGACTCTCACGCCACGGCTCCGTTTGACGCAATGGTACTTCTAGCTGTTAGTCGTAGAAAAATATTAAATTATTAATGTGTTCACTAGAAAGATGAATATCGTTCTGTGTCAATATTTGATCACACATGATATTAAATAGGCTCCCTGACTGAAAGGAGAGTAGGAAGAGAAGACAGGTGTAGTCAACCAATCACGTCAAAGGGGAAATAGCCTTTGGAGGGGTTGATTTCAGAAACGGGTGTTCGCGCATGCGCGAAGAATAGACGCTTGGAGAAGCGTCACAAGAAATAGTTTGAATCAATGTTTTTCTGTGAGTGGCAGCTCCACTATAGTTAAATGTGGCTCAGCAGTGATGACCCCACAACATAACAACTGCATCGGCTAGGCCGTGTAAGCCCAATCTCAGCCTTAGTTTTTGTCGAGTCGTTATTTCCTTGAGGGAAGGTAGAGTGTGTGAAATAATTCCTATCAGCTCGGCACACAAGAAAAGAAAATCTTACCTTTTACAAAACATTTAAAATCCACAAGTCATCACTAACAGGCAAACATACCAACAAATACTCCTTCTTCTTGACCTCATAATAATAAGAAAGAAACCTCCATATCCGAGGTGCAAATTTATACTTATCCGACCAATCAACGACTCTTTACAAGGATATATTACTCTATTTGTGTCAAATCCACTATCCTACGAATCTGAAACTTTCACCTATGAATCCGGGATTAACGAATAATAAAACAATAAAATGTCGATGCAACACCCGCGACCATCAAGAAAACGTTCAATATCTGACTTAACTTGTGTTCATTGACGTAGATTTGAACTAAAGTAACTTGGATTCAACTACGCACGTCTATTTATGTTTATATTAATAAAATGAATAGTTATTTTGTTTGCCATGATAATTGTGCCATATCTACCGCAAGTAGTGGTCTGGCATTGTAAAATTAGTAGCTCCTGGGTACAAACATGTGCGCCTTGGAGCTGGAGTTTTAGATTTTTGTGAAATTTATTTAAATGTATTAATTGAAGCAAAGAAAAGCTTTGCCTGGATACTTCTACTAGTATTTTATATTGTTGAATTATTATTTTATCTATTTGAGATTTTAGATAATTTTAAAATTATAACAAGTTGCTTAGAAATTTAAATTTAGAAGAAACTAGATACATTTATTGTATCTAGATTTTCTCCTAATTGGCTAATAATTTAAACGCTAGTTTTCAACTAAATATTTAGATAGAAGCCCACCATTATTTTTCTTGTAAAATTTGAAAGTCTTATAGGTAGTTTGCAGCATTCGAACCATGAAACCAATGAATTATCACTATCCACGTTATCCTTTATGTTCTTTAAAGATCCTCCAGATTTTTAGTCTAGCTTGACAAAGTACCAAATAATCCCAACAAAGTTTCACTGCTATTACTATTGCAAAACCCACCTACTGTTGTGGATGGAGACTGAACCAAGATCCATTGAATTCAAAGTTGCAATAGTTCTTGTAATGGAGACGTTTAACCACCGGAAAGCTATGCGAACTTACTGTTGTTGTAATAGTTTAAATCTGTGGATTCATTCTAAGGGTACGTCAACTAGAGTCCACACTATACTCGTTTACAACAAGTGATTTAAAATCAAACCAGGTTTAGTGAAACAGAGATCTCTTTCACTTATAATAATTATTGGGGCGGATTTTCTATGGCCTCTGCAGTTTATATTTCTTGATTCCTTCCTTTCGTCCTAACAATTACGGGAAGGGAAGTTTATCAACTGACATTCAAGGGAGAGAGCTAATTATTTACTTCCTAAAAGTGCAACTGCCTCAGAGGTCGTTGAGCTTAGTTTATTGAATGGCCACATCCTCGTGTAGTTAATTTACATCGATGAGGTATTTGAGTGTTTATATAATATACTATTATAATACTTATTAAATCTGCAATTGGCAGTTGCTCAGACTGCTTAAAACTTTAGATTGATTAATTTAAATTACTGCTAAACAACATATGTGAAATTTGTTATTCTAATTTTTACATAATTATGTATTTCCTATCATCTCTGAAATTTTATTTATAGAATTGGATTAAAATATACAATAGTATACAATATTATAGGAATATTTAGACTTAGTTCAGTAAATTCTACAAAACGTGTTCTCATAACTGTGTTTATTTTTAAAAGGGAAATCATCAAATAATGTTAGTATTTTTTTAATACAATGAAAAATAAGAAAGTTTAGTATATCTGAATACATTTTAGTTTATTTATTTAGCTTGGTTTTTATTCATTTCAATAATCTTTTCGGATAAAATATGTTTTTAGGTTTTCAAAAAGAATAATAACAGCATAACTTATATTCACACTAATCAATTTTCGAAATAAATTCTTCATAATCTAATTATATCCAATAAATTTTGGATAGATGACCTCAACAATAATATCCTCAAGATTTTTTCAAAGATTGTCAACAACATGATAAAGCTTGAGATAAAATAGCTTTGGTTAGATTATCTATCTCTTTTATTCTCGTGAAAGACTTCATTCATTCCATCTGATGGTCTGTTTTGCTTCATTTCATTCTCATAGCCATAATATTTAATGGATTGATCAAACCTTTTCTTTCAATCTGACTCGTTTAAGTGATTTCCAAAAATAATTCTAAAGTGCCTATTTTAAGAAATTCACAGATAAATTTTCCAACATATAAACATTAAATGGAAAGAGAATTTCCAAGAAAATTAGCTTTGAACTTTATTGTCCAAGTAGAAGTTTCTTATCACCCCTAAAAAAAAAAATCATGAAGTGGAAAAAATCGGGGTTGTAGTTAATGAAGATTAGGTAAGAGATAGTTAAGAACTTTGTAGCTCCAAGTATTGGAGGGATGAGGGTCTGAGAAGAAGAAGGGTTTTTAAAGAATGATAGGGTCATAACAAACCTTGAAGGGTATGAAGTGGTTTTACAGAACCTCTCTGCCTTCAACCCTAAGAAAAAGAAAGTTTTCTCGGTGTGTCCGTCTTTCTAACTCGTGGTACATTTCTTTTGCAGTCACCGAAGGACGTCAGGAATGTAAGAGAATATAGAAGCCGTGAAATTAAAATTCTTCTTAACGTTACGTTCCAAAGCGTCTCCCTAGAGCCACCAACCAGACTAGTCTTCTCCTTCCTCTGGTATTCTCAACCGACATCGACAAATATTTGTCTTCTTAGGTCTAGCAGAGGGACTAACAGTTTTATTTTTCTTTCCCACCACTTGACAGATACTAAACGATCAGATGAGAAGTTATTCCACGTTTTGGTGAGAAGGTATTTATCTGAAAGTTAACCATTACCGAGGACAATTGATTTGGGAGGATGGTGGTAGGTTCACTTGAACCTAATTTGTTTAATTATGATGACTATGCATATAGCCCTGATGGGTAGTAGACGTAATAGGTAAATAGATACATAACTCCATGGATTTCACCAAGAAAATAATGCAAACACTATATTTATTTATACTAATATTTGCTGAAGTATTCTGTCCTTGTTCAAATGGTTGTTTATGCAATATCTATTACTATCCTTAGTTAGTACTATAAGCCTTGTTCTGATATTGTCAGAAAGTTAAGTAATTTCTTTTTATCCACACATACCAGGTCGTTTCACTGCAAGGCAGCCATTTTAATTATTTATTGAAATAGCTTGTTATTTATAATGAAATAGAAGGTGGAATTGTCATATTTGTTTCGAATCGTGTCTGCCTATAATTTAAAAGCACAGAAAATGTCAGACCTAATTTTAACATCTTAAGGAAATATCGAGAATAGTTTTTGTTAAATAAAATATTTGGTATCGGTACTATTTTTTACTTAAAGACTGGGAAGTTGTATTTCAACATCATTTTATAAACAGTATAAAATAGATTTTAAAACAATCTAAAATATATTTTTAATCAAAAGTGTAATTTAAAAATTACGCACTTCTGATGAAGTGCACCCGTAGTAATAGTAAACTTTAAATTTTCTTATCTAAATGATAGATACTAGCTTTGTACACTGGAACAGCCGTCTCCGGATATATCGTTGAATTAAATAAAAAGAAAAAAATGACAGCTGAACGTTGGGATCGATCCCGAGACACTTCGTTCAGCGCATCTATACTCTTTCACCGAGCTATCATGGACTAAAGATAGCTTAATCTTACCTGTAATATGCTTATGGCTGTGGTTATTATGTAAAAAATGAATTATTTTTAGTTAAATTTGTTTTTTTAAGTCTCACTTTTCGGTGTTATTTCGTTTTTATTCAAAATTACATGTTGTCTGAGGTGTTTAAGTATCATTAAATATTGATACAATGTATACAAAAATAAAATTTACTATTGAAACCTTATATATTTCCTTTGAAATTCTTTGTCAAGTTTGTCTGCATATTTCACAATTCTGTAGCCTAAAGTTAACTTGTATTACAACAAAATACTAATCAAATTACAGCATGGTCAACATTTATGCTTAATTTATTCTTAATTTTGTGTTTAATTAAAGATTTTTTTTTGTAAAAGCTGTGTTATTTCATTTTATAGGAGGATTTCGTGTAACAAGACGATTTCGTTTTATTTCGCTTTTCAAAAACATTCTAAATCATATCTAAAAACTATCAAAGGAAAAAGTACTTGATTCCATCTTTGTATGGCACTTTTCGCTTTATCGCATCTCACCATTTTTACGGGGTCTCTTTATAGCTGATAGTAGCTGGTGATTTCCATGAATCGTCTCGTATCCAAGGTAATTCTTCTCTCATAGCTTAAAGGCAGAGTCTGTGATGGACATATGACTCATAATACAATCATAAATTATATAACTATCCTTATTTATATAAATGCTATGTATAACACCATAACATATATATATAGACTATGTGTAATACTATAGATATTATACTGTATGTACAATATATTGATATATATGGATAGCTAAACATATATATATATATATATATATATATATGGAAATTAGAGACGTCACCATATCTGCTTGTCTCAGGTTTGGTTCTTGACTCCGATTATTAAGTTCAACCTCGATTTTTTCGATTCTCGATTTCAATTCTTGAACATTTCCTATTTCATGATTTTTCCAAGTATCCACCCTCATATAAAAATAAATTTATTCAATTTCATAACACAGAAAAAAGCTAAAAAAATATATGTTATTTAGTATTAATAAATAATTTTTAGTATTGACAAAGAAAAAGATCCATTTTACCAAGTAAAAAAACATATTATTTATAAATTAATAGAATAATTAGGAATTTCAATAGTAAGAATGTATTTCTATCTACAGATAAAGACTTACTTAGTCAAACAGCTATAAATAGTTTTTTAAAAAAGGTATAATAAACCAATGTTGAAAGCACAAGTCTTCTAAACTCAGCAAATACTGTCGTTAAATTGAACAAAAATATATAGCAAATAAACTAATATAGAGATAATCGTTTAATACTCATTCTGAATTTTTACGTTTTCCTTTTTTGCCAGTAATTTAATTGAAAGCTAAGAATCGAAATATTGAGAATCGTAATATTAAGTCGATTCTCGATTATTTCAATACCAGTAAGAATCAAGGATTTTACTTTGATATATATATATAAAGTTTTACATCCCCATATATATATATATATATATATATATATATATGGGGATGTAAAACTTGATTCTTTGATACCGTAATACCCTCGATTCTTACTGGTATCGAAATAATCGAGAATCGATCTTAATACTACGATTCTCGATACTTCGATTCTTAGCTTTCAATTAAATTACTAGCAAAAAAGTAAAAAGGAAAATTCAGAATATATATAATATAATGGATTTTTGAAGCTCGTTTAGTATCAGACTCCCTCCCACCTCCTCCCCCCATACACACAAAATTCAGTGGGGTGGATAAAAGGCCAGAGCAAGCTAAGCTCGGGCAACATACGAGGTGTGTACAGTATAATGCGTGGCTCACCTAGTTAGTATGGCTAGAGCTCACCGTGACATTCACCCAGGTCACGTGACCCCCCCACGGGACATGTTTAGCGAGCAGATGGGTCTTGTTGCGAAGCCGATACCAGAGGGGTAGCTTGGTGTGCCTGGAGGCCTTGCCTTTCCGGTTGCGTTGAACCGTAGGCTGTACTTGGCACGAGAGGCTAGTTGGGACCAATCAGTAGTAAGGAGCATGGGAGTAACACAGATTGCTAATTGACTACATTGCCAAAAACGGGATGATCAGGCTTCGATCCTGGTTGGGGGTACTGAGGGGGGTTTTCATTTAATTGTTTTCCACCCTCCCTCCACACAAATGTGGGTATATATCATCTCAATTCAACTTTCCCAATCCCTAACAAAGTGCTATTAGTACATAGGAATATAACCCGAACGGGTAGTAAGATGCCGTGTTAAAAGAATAATACATTAACCGGTACTTAAGTACCGTTGTCCAGGGTATGTCCGAATGCTCAAATATTACCTTTTTTTTACCATTAAGGAAATTTCCATGTCCCGATGATATGATGGTGATAGTGGTAGTGAGTATGAGGGTGTAAAACTAGTAGAAACTCAAGCCAAGCTAGCCAAACCCCAGAGACCTTCTGAATAACTTTCCTTTCAAGAAAAATACCCCTGGTAACCACTGGGAAATGAACCTGTGTCCCCTAGATTTAGTACTCCTTATATAGAGTGAAACGTCGGTATACCTCTCAATATTAGGCCAGTCACTTATGAGTGTGAACGCCTTAGATCATGCGGCCACCGATGCGGGTAGTTTTGAATATTGTTTTCCCTTTGAGTTACACACTATTTTATAAGAAGCGACTGTACTTCCTCTATAAAGAGTCACACTGTGCAACATGCCAATATTTTCGTGTGAAGAATGACACTTGAAGTACATTCTCTGTGGGGAGCATGTGTGAGAGAGGGTTTGGAAGGGGGTTGGGAGGGAGAGGGGGGAATAATCAAACATAAATCAAAGTACGACTACAAACACATAAAATAAAGGAAATAAATGATTCAAACTAAAGAGTTAATACAGAATGTCTCCACTGAGGGTTTATTGTTAGTAGGCCACAAAGCCTTAGAGCACTCAGGGGAGATTTTTTTTGGGGGGGGGGGAGAGTGTAATGGGGTTGCGCCCCATTTTACAAACGACAGAAACAATTCATCTCGGCTGTTAGGTGCAGTATATCTTAACCATTCTTGAGCTTTTCCGTGCAACTCAGCGATAGCGAATTTTGTTATACTCTTTTTTTTATATTTTATGGAGTAGTGTGCATCAAGCACAGGTTTTCCAAAAGTTCGTAAGTTGTCTATCCTTTTTGAGTCCAGGGTGTAACCAACGTATCCCTTTCATTTTTTCGTAAAAAAAAACGAAACAAATATAAATGACATGAAAAGACATGAAATTCTAGGTGTTATTGTATGAGGAGGGTACTTTGAAGGAAATGCACTATTATACACGTCTGCAGGGTTTGGGACGCTCGGGGCACTAGAATTGTGGAACAACTAAAACAGTGCACACTAATTGCGGAACAACTAAAACAGGGCACACTAATTGCGGAACAACTCATCCGGGCTCGGTAATACCCTTACACGAATTGTGGAGTAAAAATTAAATTCATTATGACTTTGTTCAAAATGGAACATGGAGGTAAGGCTAGGTTAAATTAGGTTAGGTTAAATTAGGTTAGGTTAAATTAGGTTAGGTTAGGCTAGGCCGGGTTAGGTTATTGGTTAGGAATTGAATGGGACTACAGGCTGCTCCGCAATTTGTGTGGATCGGCTGACAGGTATACTTTATTCCGCAATTCGAGTGTTCCCGGGAGGCTTTGATGTAGAAAAACAACCCCTATCACACCGCTACGATTAGAAAGCTAAAACCTTGACCTTAGCTAGCGTACAAGTAAAATGGTGTTAAGAAACAACTGCACTATAATTTTCAAGGAGGGGGAACACCAATTGAAAGCAACTGGTCAGTATTGAACATTTGCTTAAACGAATCGGAGGCAGGAGTTGCAAACTTTCTGATGCTCTAAGAAATTTTAGCAATTATTTTTGTGGTAACTTTAACGGTGTCCGAGGGGTATAACTTTAGATTTGGACTCACATTTTACTTGGTGCTTATTGAGGGGTAGATAAAGAATTAAATCCCAGTAGAGGGAATTTTAGAAGAGGAGTTTATCCATAGTTTGTTCAAACCATGTTTTATCATCCTTACTCTATACTAGCTTAAGTACATTTCTTTTCTATTTACTTACTGATCCCTATCAATTAGACCCCAAGTCTAACTAAGTGTGACTAAAGTATTCTTAAAATAATAATAATTTTATGTACAAATAACTGTTTCCTATTAAATATATTAAATTCCAAAATAATACCTTTAAAAACGAAAAAATAAATCTCTATAAATTGCTTCGAATTTAATGTTTAAAACATTTTGTTTGTGTGTGTCTAATTTTAAACTATTCCTTTTTCATTAATTTTTTATTTACCAGCATCATTATGATTGATTTTATTTGGTTATTTTGTGATAATTTTATCAATGATTTTAATTAGAATTTATTTTATGCTTGAAATAAATTATTCCTCTAAGGTTAAAACATACATATATTATTATGAGCTGTGAAAAATAGGAGTTATTTATTTGGAGCAGTAACCACAATATTAATTAACATTAAATGTATTTAGGTGTTTGTAATAATATTTAAAAACAGATAATACTATGGTAACAAAATGGTAACTTGATTATAAAGTTACAAAGGATACATTTTCAACTTGCAGTAATTTTTTTTTTCTAAGTATCATTCTCTTTGAAGTTGGAGCTTTGCATCACTACATCAATGCTCGTCTGTTTGTTTCATTCAAAGTTCACCCTTCGGACCACAGCAACTATTCAGAGGCTTGAAACAATTTTTTGGTGGTGGGGGATTGGAGGGGACTGATCAAACCGGACCATAGAACACACCATATATCTCATACTAATGCGGTTTTAACCCGATTCTCTGGGAAGGAACTCATCGGTTATGGACTATCTCCTCTTCCACACATAACTCCCCTCCCCACCAACTTTATCACCCTCCCACCCTACGAATCTCTAAAACATTATAGTGGCATACTCCCTGTGAGTACAGCTGTATTAATAAGCGATAAGACCTCATGTCCTCTTCTATCGATACTAAAATACCCAAAAGAAGTTTAATGTTTAAAATTTTTGTTTGCAACGAGTTTATATGATTAAAAAAAGAATGCTAGTGTGTACTTCCTAAACAAGCTGATTATATCAACACAATACTTAATGAAGATGAAAATTAACATTGGTTAAAGTTAGTGCCATATCTGGTACAGCTTTCAATCAAATTAAATCTAGTTTAAAATTATCCCCTGGATACACAAATCAAACCCGAGACCTTTGGAGTAACACACACAAACACACACAATTTGACTGCTGTAAATTTTTCAACACTTCCTGGAACCTTTTAACACCGAGACACAAGTGTTTGGGGTGAGCACTGGTGGGACACCTGTGTCCGACACTACTTTGCCAATAAACTTGGTGTGTGAATGCTCTAATTTAAACTGATTGTAAATTCTAACGGCTAGTTAGCACGTTACATGGTGTATTTTAGGCTGTCTGTCACCCAGACCATCGTGTCTATCGTGTAAAAGCATGTGTCGGAGACAGTGTTGAGGCACTGTGCCCCTGTCCTACACACATGTAGGGGACAGTGTTGAGGCACAGTGGCCCTTTCCTACACGCGTGTCGGAGACAGTGTTGAGGCACAGTGTCCCTGTCCTACACGCATGTCAGAGACAGTGTTGAGGCACAGTGGCCCTTTCCTACACGTGTGTCGAGGAAAGTGTTGAGGCACAGTGGTCCTTTCCTACACACATGTAGGGGACAGTGTTGAGGCACTGTGCCCCTGTCCTACACACATGTAGGGGACAGTGTTGAGGCACAGTGGCCCTTTCTTTCCTACACGCGTGTCGGGGACAGTGTTGAGGCACAGTGTCCCTGTCCTACACGCGTGTCGAGGACAGTGTTGAGGCATAGTGTCCCTGTCCTACACGCATGTCAGAGACAGTGTTGAGGCACAGTGGTCCTTTCCTACACGCGTGTCGGGGACAGTGTTGAGGCACAGTGTCCCTGTCTTACACGCGTGTCGAGGACAGTGTTGAGGCACAGTATCCCTGTCCTACACGCATGTCAGAGACAGTGTTGAGGCACAGTGTCCCTGTCCTGCATGCGTGTCAGAGACAGTGTTGAGGCACAGTGTCCCGGTCCTGCACGCGTGTCGGGGAGAGTGTTGAGGATCAGTGTCCCTGTTCTACACGCATGTCAGGGACAGTGTTGAGGCACAGTGTCCCTGTCCTGCATGCGTGTCGGGGAGAGTGTTGAGACACAGTGGCCCTTTCCTACACTCGTGTTGGGGACAGTGTTGAGGACAGTGTCTCTGTCCTACACGCGTGTCGAGGACAGTGTTGAGGCACAGTGTCCCTGTCCTACACGCATGTCAGAGATAGTGTTGAGGCACAGTGGCCCTTTCCTACACTCGTGTTGGGGACAGTGTTGAGGACAGTGTCTCTGTCCTACACGCGTTTCGGGGACAGTGTTGAGGCACAGTGTCCCTGTCCTACACGTGTGTCGAGGACAGTGTTGAGGCACAGTGTCCCTGTCCTACACGCATGTCGAGGTCAGTGTTGAGGCACTGTGTCCCTGTCCTACACGCGTGTCGAAGACAGTGTTGAGGCACAGTGTCTCTGTCCTACACTCGTGTCAGGGATAGTGTTGAGGCACTGTGCTCGAGCCAAACACAGCAAAGTCCCAGAGTGAAAAGCTTCATTTAAACTAATGTTATCTAGTTCCAGAAACCAGTGGTAGACATTTGTGTCCAACCCTCGTGTCCCTGTGGGAAAAGGACCTAACGACACATTTAATAATTTTAATGTGTAGCAAACTAGCAAAAACATATAAATTAATTAACTTTATTTGATCATGTATCGTATCAATCTTGCCCCTCCTATTATCTTGTTATGAGAGAGAGTAGGAAACCACTTACAAATAAACACTTTCTTCAAACCCGGTCAAGATTCAATCACCGACTTCACTTATTTCAGAAGGGTGAGCTGGCTGTCTGGGTATAAGGTGTCAGACTTTTGTGCTGGGGGTACGTGGTTCAATCCTCGGTCCTGGCACAGATTTATTTGATTTCCAAACCCCCCCTTCACCTCTGACAAGACGTGTATTAATCACAACTTGTGAATGTGAGGAATGCCAGGCCTCTACCGTGGTTGATTCCACGTTAAACTGTAGGTCCTCCATTTCATCTCACAATCACCCTATCATTACACATTAGCGTAAGTGCGTATAAACCGAACAGGTAGTAAGACGCGGTGATAATAATAATAATAATAATAATAATAATAATAATAATAATAATAATAATAATAATATATTACAGAAGTACACATGAGCTAGCAGGACTTCCATTTGTTTATCCAACATAACATCTGGATCGGCACTGATCAGAATAACATTACAGTTGAAGGTGCATTATTTTTCTTAGAGTACGTTTAAGAGTTTATATTGTATAGAGATCCTTTATTTTACTAATGTTTTGAGATTTGGCATAGGGTCGGTTTAACACTAATTTTATATACCTATATATATATAAATGACAACACTAAAAGTACAGGTCCAATTAATTATTTCAGACTATGCCTGTGATTGAACCAAAGCCCACCTAAGAGTCCAATTTTCATAGGACAGGCCTTATGTGACGTATATAAAAGTTACTAGATCTACTTTAACGTGTTCATAGGGCAAGTCATGTGATCCGCAGCTTTCCTATTTAATACATTATATTATCACTAATAAAATAGTAAACTGATACCAAACTTGACCACAAAAAAAATGTGTGTATTTTCTTAAACCCTTTATTGAAAATTCGACTGTAGATATACAATCAACCTTACTTTTTTATTAATCTATTCTAGGGGGTTCGGCGAGCAAAATTATTCAACAACCATTCGCAAAACTACCCCAGGAGTTAAGGTCTTGTTCTTTGTTTCGTCTAACATGTCCTATACACTTGAAGGAAGTCTATAACTGTCAGATCACGAAAGGATTTTAACAGCGGTATAAATCCTTGTCGTATTATATAACTCCCTACCCCACACCCCCTCTTCTCGTGACAAAGACGATTGTTAAAAACGGTACAAAACGCGCGGGATCTGTGACACACTGACACAATGGCGAAAAGACCAATGAGATGCACCCTTCTGCTAAGCCCCCTCTGCCCCCTGCCCCTTCAGTCATATTTTTTACGCTCTCTATTCTCTTCTGCACATAAGCGTGCACCTGGCGTTAAGAGATAAAAGTATACTCTTTTTTTTTTTTGAATGGGGCCAAAGACAAATGGGTCCCCTTTTTATTAGTTTGTCTAAGTACTGGGCAGGGGAAAGAGGTATTTCCATGACGTATTATAATCGAGGGACGCGTAACATCATAGAAGGGAGTCATTTGTGTATATTAAAGAGCAGTAATAATTTTGGCTATACTTATCTTTATTAAAAAAAATTATTTTAAATATGGTGAACTGAAGTTTTTACTACATACCATCTGATGTGAAGATAGCACGTCTGTCCCCTAATATACTGGGTTTGACTGTCATTTAGGTATAATATGCAAATAATTGAACCAGTTGACCCATTAGATGGCTAAATATATCCAAGAAACGAAGTGTAAAACAATACTTTCAGGTGCATTTATTTTTTTAAATTCTTCTAAGAATAACCTTACATAAATTTCATTCCAAATTTATTATTAGTTATTGATATATCTACGAAAAATTGATAGTTTACTTTTGAGTTAATCTCTACTCTCAGTAGAACAGTGGTAAGGACACCCAATTCTAAAGCGAATACATCCTTGGTTTTAATTTAGTGGTATTTAAAGTATTAAAACAATATTTATGCATTATTATGTTTGAACCTAGTTTGATAAGGTTAGTACTTAAGACATATACTAAGCTTACAATATTTTCTAAATTAGATGTTAAGAATATAGGTAAAAATTGATATCATGCAGAAAATGTATTCAAATACAAAACATCCATTCGATTTATTATTTGAATGAATATCTCTTGTATAAGTTCAAAAACTATACAAATTTTTAAAATAGGCTAAACTTGTTAAAAATTCACTGGTGGTCACAGAAAAAAAAATGGGATTTATCAGCAATGCTTTTTATAAATGATAAATAAGTGAAACGATAAAATCAAAAATACTTTTTCATATAGTGCATTAAATTTATGAAAATAAATAACCAAAAATATGTTATCAGTAAGCCACTCTTGAATAAGTATTTTTCAGAAAAACTATTATGATATTTTGATAAGCAAATTCAGCACTGCCCAGACATATTTTTAGAAAAAAAAAATTGAGATATTAAAAAAAAAATCAGCAAACTATGCTTAAAATAATTTTAATAGAAAAACGAATATGCTTTCCTATTAATAATCCGAAATCTCCCCTGAAACTATATTTGAACTAAATCCAAAATACGTTTTCGTAAAATTTCAAATTGAAAAATTTAATAAACCACTCCTAAATCAATTGTACTTGAAACAAATGTTAAATGTTACCAAAAATGTAAAACAAAGCCCAGATTTACATTTTTAGCAAAATTTTTAGAGTATTTTTTTAAAAAATAATGGAATAAAATTAATATTTTATCCGTTGGCTCAAAGCCATCCTTAATTTTAGAGCTAAAAAAAAATCTTGTTTTCAAATTGAGGTATGGCCATAATATAAATATTAAGTTTAAACAAAATCCTTTGTTTCGGCCATATCTTCAAGTAAAGACTGGCATACAGATGGGCATACAGATGGACAAACAGAATTATAATTTATTGAACTAGCCTTTTTTTTTTAGTTTAGGGGCACACAAGATACATCATATTCTAAAGGTCAAAAATTTCCACGATTAAAGTAATTTCTCTAGAAGATAAAGAAAATGATTCTACTATATATATAGTAATATATATATTATAATATGTATGTTAAATAGTATTCAACAGAAACACTAATGTAGGTATAATTTTATTTTTTTGTTTTCATATTTTTCTTATTCAATATATAAATAATATCCATCTGAAATTTATATCAGAACGTTTATACCTCTAAAACAAATATCATTTGATTTATTATTTTTTTTATTAAATGATTAAAAAAATGCATATTTTAAACTCTTAAAAAAATCAAGAAAAATCGTCACCTGAATAATAATACATTCCCTTTAATGACATATTATTTGAGTGATATTTCAAGTTGGTAGAAGTTTAGTTGACGACCAAAGAGATCAGCGAGCTAGTGTATTACAAAACTTATAAAAAAATTACAATAGCTTTCGATTAATTGATCTTATCTTTCAAAATGTTATGTACTCACTATTTAATGGTCGTTTGAAACAAAACCTTTTGTTAAAAAGGTAAACCAAGCAATAAATGGTTCTACTGTTCAATAATTTCCTCTACTATTTTTTTTCACAAACAAAACATTAAAAAACGATTAAATCTGTTTTCCTAGATGTAAGTAATACAGGGCTGCTCTTAGAAGTTGTACTAAAACACTTTATTCAAAATAAAACTATACAATACAAAATAAGTTATTTACAAAAACTTAAAAGTTTAGTAAACAATGTTCAATGTCCATTGTCTTCATAAACTTCACTAATTTACATCAAATCTGATTTTTAGATATATATAAATGGTAATATTTTGGTAGAAAGGACTTTTTTTTTACACATACTGTGACTGGTTGAAACTAATTCCAATTAAAAATGAATTGAAATCGTCAACACACGTGAATGAAGGAAGGTTTGATTCAAGTAAAAATACAGAAGGGCTTCTGAAACAAAGATACAGTAAATATAACACGATATAATAAGTAAATAAAACTTTGAATTTGGCTTGCCATCGAGTTTATTTTTACTGGAACCACAATTTTACAATGTCCGTTCAATATGGACGTATAATTATGTGTCTACTGGCTGTGGAAATTATTTTCAGCTGTGCTACTGGTAAGTTATTATGTGTACAAAAAATGCTATAGTGCTAGTAATATTATAATTTTGTCATATAGTAATTATTTCAATTCACTTACGAAACAAGTTGTTTGCTTTTATTTTTTATATATGACATTTATAAGCTGTACATCCTGTTTACCCCGAAAGGTAGGCATTGATGGCCTACACCTTGGTTTTTCCTACAAGACATGCCATATTGGAAACGTGTAAGGTAAGATATTATATTTCAGAGTAACACGAGTTTACATACCTTGTGATAACTGAATCATAACACACAAAAATTAAATCGTCTTTTTCTCTTTTCACCCTTAAGCCTTCTAAACATATAATTTAGAGCTGGGCCGATCAGCTATTTTGCCGATTAGTTCGATGCCGATCATTTGTTACCGATTAGGCCGATCACCGATGCCGATTATTTTTGTTTTCAATTTTAATAAATGTATAAAGTAAAATGACCCTTAAAGCAAAAAAAAGTTACTTTTACTAGTTTTATAATGTCCAATATAGTTTTGTTTTAATAACATTTAAACAGAAACTTTTAAAATGTAAAGGTTGTTTAGTTATTATTTTATATTGTTATTGTTAGGACAAGTGAACCTGTCATTAAACAAAAACAAATCATATTAATGAATAGCAAATATACCGGTACATGTTAAATAATTAAAATATGATTTCACATTTATGATTAAATAAGCCTACTGACCCTTTCATTAGACAAAGACAAATTATAATCAGCAAATTTAAATTTAATTTTAATGATAAAAAAAATCAAGGCACACATATTTTTGCACACTAGGAGAATAGGCCTACATCTATTTTGTTTTTAGATGAAATAGGAATTTTTACATCCAATGTCTATTAAAATATGGCTTCAATATTAAACAATTTTTAACAATCGTAATATTTTTGTGAATTGTGATTTAGATATATCGTAACATAGGTTTTTGTGATTCTACAAAGCATTCCATCATTATTTAACTAATTTAACTACTAAATATTAATATCGTTTAGAAATAAGTGGTTTCTTAAAAAAAAGTATAGTAAAAAGCATCACCATTTTTAAACAGTAATCCGATCTTTTTATTAACAATTTAAATAATCTTAATGAAAAATAACATTGTTTTAACTACATTTAAATAAAAACTACCTCTAGAAAATCGAATGTACGGTGAACGCGTCAAAATGAACGGATCATTGAAATGAACCAGATACAATGAAACGTTCATTTAAAATAACGATTTTGCCCATCTCTACTTCAATATGATAAAATAAATAATAAATAACATAGTGTGCAACGAAAGTTATTTTTCGTGTTTTTTTTAAGAAATACTTTAAAACTTATTTTAATTTACTTTTAACTATTAAATAAAATGTAAAATTTAAATATTAATATATATTAATTAAATTAATATTGAAATATGAGCGAAATGAATTCCATGCCAGTGGAAAGTTTTGTATTTGCATTAAAAGAAAAACGGTTTCCATTTAAAACAAAATGTGCGCATGTGCGAGATTATTACGTCCGATGTTTCATTTTTTGGGCATCTTTAACAAATTGAAATAAAACAACCCCAATCTGCTAATATTTTATTTTATGATTATTAGATTTGTTACTTGTGAGTATTTTTATTTATAATAACGTGCATAAATTGGAAAAAGACCTATGGTAAATATATTTTGTTTGGAATTGGGATGTGCTGTTTATTTCAAACCTAAGTCGCTAAGAACAAGCTAATTATTCAAAGATCACATACGAGAGAGCAGAGATAAAATATTATTTTTTTAGGACATTTTGAATAATCGGCATAAATAATCGGAGATTCAAACACCGATCATCGGAATCGCCGGTTATGCGATAATCGGTCGATGATCGGATTAATAATCGGCATCGGCCCAGCCCTAATATAATTATGATATATATTGATTTAAAAATCAAATTAATTTAATAAAACAACTCAACCTCTTTCGGTCGCATTTCTTTCTACTATTCTAAGGGTCCCGGGTTCAGTTCCTAACATGGACGAAAAATGTATAGTTGGTGAATTGTGGGTTTACCCTTTCACATTGATGAATTAAAAACCGAGGGTTTGGGTGTGTTGTCTGTTCTAGGTTTAATTTGGATTATAAGTCGTGTTCTGATATAAGTTCAGAAAGTGCACTTTAAATAACTCAAATAAATTAAAATCAAAACATCCTATTAAAATTCAAACCATTTCTTTAAGCACTATATTACCGTGATATTACGGACAAAGCCGTTCATATTATATAGTACAAATAGTACAAGGCCTTACAGCCCTGATTATAAACACCAACCTTCTTCGCATTTGGACACAGCTACTTAGATATTATAAACCGCCTATCTATCCTGTGGTAAAGACAACCCATACCAAACTGGTAGCTATGGTGTACCACGAAGTCACACGGAAACAGCCGAGCTATCTTCGTAAAATGCTAGCAAAGGCTTATCGTTACCGAACAGCAAGGTTGGCAGTCAGTAGCTATAGCTAAGGGTTCGTTTCGAATTATCTTTACAATTATTAGTTATTCTTTAAAGTGAAAAATGATACTTCGACACGGGATTCGAACCAGGGACCTTTAACTTGAAATACTGATTCTCTCACCACTGAGCTATCCAGTATCATTGGTGCACTAGACCAAAGGTCCTGGGTTCAATTCCCATGTCCAGGTGTTATTTTTAAATTTAAGGAATATGATGTTTTTGTGCGGCTATAACCGTAATTATCAAATATAAGAGTGTGGCTGTTAAATCCATCACTTACGGCTCTTAGTTGTGTAGTCGATCTTTCAGATCAGATGAACACTGTCCCAAAATATGTTGTAATTTGAGAACCTAGTTATTTTCGTGGTTCAGGTTCTCCGTGCAACCACACGCACTCAGAGTCTAGCCAAGAAGCACTCTATCCCTCCAACAAGGTGATAGGACCTCGCCAGTCCGGCCAAGAAACCCTCCATGCCTCCTTTGTAGAGGTGATAGGATCTCGTCCGTCCGGCCAAGAGGCCTCGGGCACTGTCGTGGGTGACGTCACCGGGCCCGAGAGCAAGCCTCCCGGCTGGCTAGAGGACTTGGACGCGATTTCCGAGTCTGACAAGAAGAACGCGTGGGACAAAAACGCGATCGACCCCATCAATACCACTTTCCAAGGTACAGTCAGATTTTGATTGGAAGGAATTCTATTGACAGTTAAAAGTGCGGTTTTCTTCATTCTAAACTTGACAACAGCGAATTTAGGATCAGTGTAATGGTTTATTAATTTTCCAATTTTGTTGTATTTTTGTAATAATATTTAGCACCGCGTCTTACTACCCGTTCGGGTTATACGCTTAAGTACTAATTACTCTAATGGATTAGGAATTGGGAGGGTTGAATTTAGAGGAAGTGAACCCGCATTTGCGTGGAGGGAGAGTGGAAAACCATTTAGGAAACCCCCCCCCAGTTCACCCGACCGAGATTCGAACCTCGATCTCCCTGTCCTCGGCGGTCGAGCTCAATACGACTGGCGCGTTAACCAACTACGCTACCGAGGCGGGTTATTTTTGTAATGTAGTAAATAGTTTATTCTCTTCTCAATCTCTGTTTTCTAAAGTTGAATACAGAAAACCGAACCACAATACGATGCCTGGTCTGAATTGTAGTACCTACAAAATAGGTGTTAACCGTGGAGTAAAACTATATTTTGATATAAAGCTGAAAAGACCAGTATTCAAAGCAGCATTTATGATAAAAATCTAAATGTACACATTCTAAAAATACACATACAAATTGTTTTGAAAATTTATGTCAACTTCCACCGGAATAGTATCAATTCTAAGAGGTTGGGGTCAGTCCCATTCCATCAAACACTTTTTAAATAATTTAATCTTGTTTGATACAATCTGATTCGATCCAGAATTTTAGGTGAAATTTTAAATCTACGTTGTTGTGTTTTCTCACAAATATAATAGTGTAAAATATTTCGGGACTTATATTTTGTTCTAGACGTGTTCCCCAAATCCTTATGCAGACGCAACGAATTGTTCCACCCCTGTAAGACGACTTGTCAGAAGTTCTGCGATCTTGAGAGCAGAAGTCTCAAAATGATTGACGGCTGCACTGGCAAGTGTCTGCCAGGTTGCATCTGTAAGACGGGGTTCGTGCGTCCTCCGACTGACGCCCCGTTCGCAGACTGCATCACCGTCAACACCTGCTATTCCAGTGAGTCCAACCTTATACTTTTAAAGTACTAAATTTATATTTTTACAATCATTTATGTTTAGGGAGATAGTTTTAATAATTAAGCTTGCATTTGCAAATGAATACTATCTAAATACAATCCTTAATATATGTTAGAAAGCAAATTGCATCTGTTTATAATAGGTCATTTTTTTTAAAATGACTTTACCCCATTAGTAGTCCCATGGTATAATACAGGCATGTTCAACCTTCTTCCGACTGAACTTGGGGCCATATAAGTCATTGAGGACCTCTCAGGGGTCATACATGAAATTTATAAGACCTGTTGCACATCTATAATAATATCAACTAAACGATAGTAGTATTCTTACAAATACATAAGTGCATAGACAATACAATGAGATGAGGTGTCTGCAGGTGTACCAATCTCAATCCACTAGCCAATTTTTGTAAAACTTCTTACGAGTCTGCTTCTAATTATTCCGTAGAAAAAATATCTAGGATTTGTAGAATATACTAAGTAATTTATGTTAAAATCTGAGAGCATAATTTGTGGATTATTTCACAAATTGAGATAATATTATATTTATTATTTGTGATGTGGGAAGCACAGAATCAACTCGGGGCTAACGGGTTGGACAAGGTTTGCTTTAAAGCTTAGTAAGCACTGGAAACATTGTTACCAATTTTGATTGGAAACGGGTTTCCCATGTTTGCCAACAATTTGAAAAACGTTTTCAAACTGTTTCTCGTGCATGCAAACAGTTTGAAAATTGTGTACAAAATGTTGCCAAACATGATAAACAAAATGTTTGGAAACGTTTAGAAAAGATTATTTCGCTTCCAGACTACCATGATGAAACATTGTTTCGTAATCTAGTTTTCTTCTCTATGTGCAATTAAGAGTTGTGAATATATGTCTCATCTAATACCGCTATGTAGTTAAACTCAAAAATTGTCATGTTATAACATTTATATCTTATGTATGTGCCATTTTGGCTCTATTAGTTGAATTTCAATTCTGATTATATTATTAGGCCTATTTACTTACAGAACTTTTCAAAACACTTAATTTCAAACAAAGTATTTTAGATCTGATAAAATAAAGATCTTGAATGATAAATCCTTTGGATGTGAAAAGTGAATAGGGTTAGATAATTGAAATAAGAAATTTAATTATATCTTTTTTATCGCCGCTTTTTACTACCCATTCATCTTTTACGCTTTGCATTAATTTCGGTACTAATTTTAGGGATAAGGAAGGCTATATTTAGAGGAAGTGTACTCGCATTTGCATGGATGGAGAGTGGAAAACCAGTTTGGAATAAACACCCTACGAGATTCGAACCTTTGATCTCCCTATCACCGACAGTCTAGTTTACTCTGAGAGTAGGTCTTAGGCCACGTGGCCACTGAGGCGTGTGAAGTAAGAAATATATACAAAATCACTTTACAGTATTTTAAGTCAATATATTTAGCCATTTTTCTGGCGTTCTTTGGTGAATTCTATAGGCTTGATTTTTACACAGGAGCCAATGTTCACATCCTGACAAATTTATCTGTTTTCCTTTCACTGTGGGGTGTGATATTCATACTTTTTCATGAAAATTCTCACACATTTCCCAAAATCTGCCTTACTCATCCTGTTTTACTATAATAGTTTGGATCACAAAATTCAATACCAGGTTCACTAAGATTAATATTATTGGTTCTGATTATTTTTTAGCTATTATACATGTTTTAAAAACTGTCTAAAATTATAATTTACGAATTCTCCTCATAGTCTATATACATTTTAAATATGTTTTGTTTTAAAAATAATTCAATATTTTGATTTTTTTTTCCAGTGATGGAACCATAACAGTTGAAAACTTATCCGATGACCCGGTAAAATACACTTGAACACGTAAAAAAAAACTACCCGCTGTCTCATATGGTAATGGTTCTATTCTCAACAACATAGTGGACAAAGCTAATGTTTATAAGAGTTGTACGGCTTAAAAAATATAATCATAAAATTTTAACTAACGCTTCTTATAATACATGTTTATTTAATTTTAAGATGTACCATTGTTTATGGTCATTGAAGGATGGTTCCTCATCACATATATTTGGCTGAATAAAGTATTTGGTGAATACTTGAAAAGGGTAGAGTAATTGACACCATTGGCCTATTATTATTAATTATTATTTACAGATTTATATGTTACAATCCTTTTCCATTAAATTATATGGAAACACAAATTCAAATAAATAATACGGTATTCATCGAAAAAATTACTTTACGAGTAATTTATATAGGCAAAGATCTTCAATTTTGATATATTCCTGCAATCTCTGAGATAGAGAATACTTATTATTGCAAAATTTTAAAGCTATTAAAGATAAACATCCCTTAGCAGATTTTTTTTATAAAACTGATAGTTTCAGTGTTGTAGCATATATATTTTGTAAAATGTAACATTTGGGCTTTATCTATTAATACTCTTGGCAGCGAGGTGGTCGGGGTTTGTATCCCAGACGAGTGTACCCATATGATTATTCATAATTATATTCCTAATCTCCTCCCCATCAATTGAAGTAGGCCTACATCTCTTACAAAATAATACCTTTCTCGCCTTTAATACTGTGGTGTAAGTATTTATGGTCCTACAGCTGTCGTTTTGACCAACACTTAGCCTTTCATATTCTGGAAGTCAAACTATATTTGGGATTGGGGTTATCACAAAGCTACACTATTAAGTATTGGGTATTTAACTCATTTTAAATTAAGTTATATAAGTTATATTAAACTCTAAAACGTGTTATAAAACTTTAAAATAGCACTAACCTATTTAATGTATTATTTAATTCCTAACATTGTAGAATAAAAATAAAGTACCTTTTTTTATTCATTTACTTTAAATATAGAGTTTTATCAAGTAATAACGCTTTTCATTTTTTTAGATCTATTATATTGCTTGTCTATTGATAGAAAAAATATTTGTTTTCTGTGAATTAAACTACTGTAGAAAACAGTCAAATAAGTCCTATATCTAGTTTAATTCACTAGTTTTTAAAGAATTTCTTATAAAAAAGGATAGCTCGAATGATGAAAGGGAGAAAAAGAATTAAAAATAGTTGTCATATAATTTTAGTCTCCTGTAAAAGAAGTATATCTTAGGTTGCTACAAAGATGTATTGATAAATCTTCTAAATGTTCAATTATACGGGAAGCAGGTCATACCTAAAGTATACAAGAGTTTTGAATAAATGAGTCTATGTTCTTCTTCTAAAGCCAACAATCTAAGGGTGGCTTTTTGTGATTTCT
The DNA here is from genome assembly GCA_033556935.1 of Timema podura. Classification (NCBI taxonomy): domain Eukaryota; kingdom Metazoa; phylum Arthropoda; class Insecta; order Phasmatodea; family Timematidae; genus Timema; species Timema podura. Next base: position 49,405,172 of record JAVRXN010000004.1, on the reverse strand, counting down.
ATCCATACGGAGCTTGGTATGCATTCATTCCATCCCTCGGACGGTTAGTGCTACCTGCACCATCCGGTATAAGTCACATATACTATAATGGGAATTTCAGAAAGTATAGTTGCCTTCCACACAGAATTCATAGGAGCGAGTGCGGAAGGGCTTACCAATTTTACCGGGAAAAGTATTTTCCCATACCTTCCGAGGTTCTTTTACTTGCCACAATCAACATGAGACCAATGGCCTTACTTCCCCTCCAAAGGAGTTTATGTTAAGAATTTTTATCGATCAAGAAAAATCTACAGACCTCGCCTGGGTTTGAACTAACATTAGTAACTAAGGCGTGCACTTAACCCCAAAACCGACAAGGTCGACCGGTCTAATTCTTTTTAGCACTGCGTCTTACTACCCGTTCGGGTTATACGCTTAAGTACTAATTACATTAATGGATTAGGAATTGGGAAGGTTGAATTTAGAGGAAGTGAACCCGAATTTGCATGGAGGGAGAGTGGAAAACCATTTAGGAAAACCCCCCAAGTTCACCCGACCGAAGTTCGAACCTCGATCTCCCCGACCTCAGCAGTCGAGCTCAACACGACTAGCGCGTTAGCCAACTATGCCACCGAGGCGGGTGACAGGTCTATGTTATCTTAAAGTAAAACAAGATTATTTCAAAACCCACATAATGTCAACCACGTATATATCCGGATAATTATGCGATATGAAAGATTTTAAAATTAATGGTCACAGCTCAAATAGGACCTAAATAAGGGAGAGATAAAACTATTTTACTACAATCAACCCCCAATGAGAGGACATGATAATAATACTTTTTTTTTTAAAACAGGTGGTATTCTAATAAACTATGCAGGGTAGACATTGAGTAATATTAATCCAGTCGGTAAATTGATGGCAGATTGTATGAATGCAATAAAATGCATTGCACTAGCTGTGAACCCATCCTCCAACGAGAAGAGATATTTGACCGCACGCCGACTTGTTTTATGGAGTGAGAGACGTGCCACGCTCAGTGTGAGAAACACTTTATTATACCTGACATTACATCAGCGTTTTCTATTTTAGTTCATTGTCAGCATTTCTATGTTCTCCTAATATCTGTCTATTCTCATCGGTAACCATATGAGAATAACCATTTTTATCTGTATTCATTGCTTTCAATTCAATAACACAATACATTTGATTAATAGAACTAAAACGCAAAACTAAGAGCTTGGTAATAGTGGTTTTGTCTCTTAACTTTGAATCTGAGACTTTAATACCAATTAAATCAACTATATAAGAGTTTTAAACAATGTTATTTTCATCTTCTCAATCTAGGTGAGCTCTAGTAGATATCCTCTAAGATAATTATCTCATTAATCTATCATTTAATTAAGTAACTTTGTAATTAATACTACTATTAAAATTATTACTAAATATTCTATTTTCCAATTGTATGCATATTTAAACGTCCTAAGGAATATTGATATTATAGTCAGAACAGCAATAAATTATTTTTCTTATATAATTGATCGTTCCCGTGTCATTTACGGAATATTCCGCTAGTTAAAATTTGCTCCAAGTGTCATTTACGATATATTCCGTCGTAGCTTAGTATGCTTTACCTATCATTAACGGAATATTTCGCAATCACTCATATTTTTCTGTAAGTTCCAGAATATTTTGTAGATGGCAGCTGGCAACTAGAATAAAAGTATTTTCGTGTGTGAACTCGGAACTACATCATATCACTACATAAACTATGCTAGGTGTTGTAAGACTGTTTTGACAGTACCATGACTTAACGTTTTCATAGTATGGCATCTGATGAAGAGATGGCAAGCGTGCGGGATTTTTTGTCAAATATAAATGACAGTGATCTTAGAGATCTTACAAGAAGTTATGAAAATGATGGTGATGATCTTGAAGATATATAATTACTTAGCGAATCTATGGAGGGTTAGAATTCAAGTGACTCAGAAGATGACATCACAACTACCAATCCTACAGTCACAAACTCTACAGGATATGATCGCAGACCAACACATAGTGTATTGTTCAATACAAAAGAGAACCATTCTATAACTGTGCCAAGCCATTTTGATGTGAATACACCTCCAGTAGAATATTTTAGGCTTTTCTTTGGCTGTGAAATGTTAGAATTGTATGTTTATGTCAGTAACAAAAATTTCAACACTTTCAGATGTCCAAAAGAAAGGAACTTTGGTTGGAACTTCTTGTGGCAAATGGTGACTTACCGTACCACACAATGATTGAAATATATAAAACTTCTGTCTTTTATCACTTCCACATAAGTAAAGTAATAATTAATCATCCATCTGATAAAAAAATATTTTTGTGTGATTTTGATTGAAAAAATTGAGCATCTTAGGCAAAAGCTTAATTTTTACCTCGACACTGGAAGGGTTAACGTTGTTTTCCCGCATTTTTTTTTTTTGTGTGTATGTCAAGTTCTATTAATTGAACAGTTTTTAATATTTAAAGATATAATATTGTATTAAAAATTATTTTTAAACGTAGTTAATGAGAAACGTGCATACACATAGGGTTCATAGATACTGGAGAAGTGGAACCTTCCCCCAATGATCAACATGACACCTTCAAGAGGGAAGACTTATTTTAAAATGTATCAATAATAATATGTGTAAACTATAAACATCCATAACGATGTATTAAAATTGCAGTTTTTTTATGGGTTTTGATTATTATTTGGCAATGTACAATTGAATCGGTCATTCCAGAAACAACAAATGTCACCAATTTCACCAAAATTAGTTAGCCACGGATTCTTGTTCTCTGTACAAAACTCTATGATTTCACACAGAAATAACACATAAAACATGTCCATTAATGTATATAATTGGTATTGAAAGTTTTCAGTCAGTACAGAAACAACATATGTGTTGTTTCTCCTTGGACTGGCAAATAGCTTATTTCTTCGATCTCTATGGCAAAGAAGGAAATGATAGAGACTTTACCCGCCTCGGTGGCGTAGTTGGCTAACGCGCTAGTCGTGTTGAGCTCGACCGCGAGGACGGGGAGATCGAGGTTCGAATCTCGGTCGGTGAACTGGGAGTGGTTTTTCCTAATGGTTTTCACTCTCCTCCACGCAAATGCGGCTTCACTTCCTCTAAATTCAACCCTCCCAATTCCTAATCCATTAGCTTAATTAGTACTTAAGCGTATAACCCGAACGGTAGTAAGACGCGGTGTTAAATATTATTATTATTATTATTATTATTATTATTATTATTATTATTATTATTATTGATAGAGACTTTGCCATGGTGAAAAGAGTAATACGAAAGCAGGACAGGATTTACTTACCAATTGAGTTTTTTTTTTCAATTTCCTTATACATTTGTCCTGACATCTTATTTTACTATAAATCAGGACTTTTTTGCTCTGTTCTTATTACAATATGCCTTATATATAGGTAATCTAAAATGTTTACACATAAACTTTCTAGAATATAAACACATACTACTACTAAAACTACTTGTCCTGTTATTGATCATTAACGATTTACCTCAACCTGTGCCTGTTAGCAGCTCAGTTTACAATGTATCAATACCATTATTTAATTTATGATAACTTATAACTATACTTGTCCTTCTTTTCCTATTTAAGTTATTTTGACTATATACATTTATTTTTTCCTTTTGATATGCCTGATTTGGATTTAAATCTAACTTCTAACTTATACCTAGTGCCGTCGTCTACACAATCAGTTTATATCTTTCCTTGTAGGGAGTCCCTTTTCTTTTTCTTCTCTGGTCACTTCCTACCGTGGCCAGTCGACATCCCTGGAGTGCTCGATAGCTCTAGCCCAGCATCACGCTTGTTTCCAAGCGAGCAGGGCTCTTCGAGTAAGGAACAACTTCCGACGACTCATCTGTATCCACTTAATTCCTTCTACCCTAGTTGGTATTCCATACATCCCTGGTTCATCAGCGATATTCAAAACTGGTATCCCTGAGAAGCCTTTCCTCGGCTATCGGTATCATCTCAGCCATTTCTCTTTTGCATCAAACGCAGTGTGGCCGTGTGCTTGAACGAGGTGCTTATAAACCTCTTCCAAATCCCACTTTCCCTCCCTTCTTTTAAAGACTTTATTTACAATTTTCCTTAATATGGATATATCTGTGGGCAAAATTTGCCGCTTTTAACTGTATTCTGTCCTGTGCCTCCGGTGTTGGAAACATTATCGTGTTACCTTTCTCATTGCTCTTCCTTACTAAGTGACGAAGAGCCAGGTTAAGGTTGTGATGTTCTTCCAATCTTTATAGCTGAAGGTTTTCCTCTAATTTTGGATAGAAGTTCGGCACTACGTCAGTAATCTTCACGTCTCCTTCCTCTAGATTTGCTGTACTATCACAATTGCCTCTTTACACTCCTTGGCATGCCTTTTTTGCTGTCACAATTTGGTCCTTGCCCTCTTTTTCATCTCGTTTCACTTTTTCCTTAGTATATCCTACTCCTTTCCTCCACAGTTTCCGCACCATTCCCTCTATTTTCTTCCCGTATCTTTCAATTTTGGTTTTATCTGCCGCAACGACCATTGATATTGTTTTAGCCTTTTCCTCCACACTTTCTATACCCGATCTTACCGATACTAGTTCCTTATTTCGGATGGATACCATTTCTGATACAGTCTCAGCTATTCCAGTCTTTAATCCCCTTTATTCTTCCATCTGAGTTTCCTTTGGTCTCTTATTTATCTTGTCTCCCGCCCCTATAATACGGTAGATCCCTCGTAATCGTACATTAATAACTAGGTTGTGTAATTGGGCTATGTATGTAGAAGCTGCAGCAATAGATTCTCCTGTCGATCCGTAATGGCGATCCCAGAATTCATTTCCTGGCCAGCTATTGCCATCCTATGCATAACATGTGACCAGGAATGCTTGATTTTCCATTTCTCCATAATTTTTGTATTTTTCATACTTTTCATATAGAGGCCTCTTGCTAGAAGTTATTAAGTTCCCTTTTTTTTTTTACATATTTCCTCATGGTCCCTGAAATGATCCATTATACCATCCATCCACAGAAATTTGATGTGATCTATCAATTTAGTTCTGGCTTTTATATTAACTAGCTCCTCTATTATTACCTTTCTTTTTACCCTATAGTAGTGTTCTTGCTGATAAATAGACCCACACCAAACTCTCAAACCAAATCCTATTACTTGCAGGTGTACTGGTTTTCCTACCCTTTTTTCCCAGTGTTTGGCTTCTGCCAGCAGCAATTGAGTATACAGAAATTATTGCAAGAGCAAGCAAGACTTTCAAGTTAATGTAAAGATGGTAAACCCTAGTGAAATTTTAGACCTCAAAAAGTGGCGGTAAGATTTCTTTGAAAAAAAGTTTATCGATTGAATCTTCTGCAAGGAATATCCCTAGAAATAAAAAACAATTTTCCAAATCTCAAAATTCACAGAAATTTAGTACTCAAGTGATAACATTGGAATGATGAAAGCTAGCGATTTTATTGATGGATTAGTATTACGTACGTTTAAGCTATCTACCAAATGTAACATAGTTTTGCCCAATATGAAGGCCTATTTAGAAGAGAAAGTGCCTTTCAACAAAAATAAAATTGATGACCTAAGGAAACTATTGCCATACGTACCAGATGAAAAGAAAGAGTTTTATAACGAAATTTTAAAATGACCTGTACAAGAAACTGTGATCGCTGATGATGATTTTTTTTTTACTTTATGATTCAATATTATGTTATTTTTCATGTTTAATATAAAACAATTGCCTATAAAAATACATATTTTTGAGATTTAATCTGTATTCAACATAATTTCTTCAACAAACAACACATGTCATGGACGAAAAAACCTCTATAAAAAAACTAAATCCATCTTGTTTTGGCAAAATAGTTTACTGATTGTATGTGTAATAAGCCCATACATGTATCCCCAAAAGCAATTTCTCCTTTAACCAAGTGTTTACAAGTTAGACAGCTCTTTTTTTATTTCCTGAAAATCTTGTTTCAATGACATGTGTTGTTTCTAAAATGACCGATTCAATTATAATTTCCTCCCTCCACAGCACCACGTCAACCGTCAATCGGAACGAACAATTTAATATTAGTTTGATCCCCCATCTCATTTCCCCAACCCCTTTACACACACCCCATTTCTTCTATATAAAGTTCGCGGTGACCTGGTGGTCTAGGGGTAATGTGTCAGACTTCTGTGCTGGGGGTCCGAGGTTCAATCCTCGTTCCCGCACAGATTTATCTGATTGCCAAACCCTTCCTTCACCTCTGACAAGACGTGTATTAATCACAACTTGTGAATGTGAGGAATGCCAGGCCTCCACCGTGGTTCGGATTCCACGTTAAACTGTAGGTCCTCCATTTCATCTCACAATCACCCTACCATTACACATTAACGTAAGTGCGTATAACCAAACGGGTAGTAAGAAATGGTGCTAATATAAAATAATAATATAATAATAATATAATAATAATAATAATAATAATAATAATAATAATAATAATATAATAATAATAGTGTAAATTTCTAGATATGCCACTACGTATACCATAATAAATCACGTTCATATAGCTGCCAGTCTAAGTGTTATTATTTCCCGTGATGGACATCACCAATACCCACGTTTGTATACGCAATATAAGCAAACCACTCCAGGCTAATTGCCACAAGATTATCAAAAAAATTATAAATTTAAATTAATTGTAATCTAAAACTAATTCTTGCATTCATATTATACAGCATGTTAAAAATAAGGATTCAGAAATTTAGGATAATGTAGTACTCATTAAAATTAGTTTAAATGTCATACTAAAAAAGGTCTGCAAACCAACTTACACAGAGATACAGGCAGTTATGTGTTTCGGAAATGAAAATATATTGAATAAAATTAAAGGTTATGTAGGTTTACATGGCATAAATTTACTACCTCATCCTTACAAAAGGTGTTCTATATGTTTTCCATCAAATCCTACACAGGTTTCACATCTTCGAACCACTGTTGCGTAATCTTTGAAAAATCCCTGGCTTGGTTTGAATCGTCCAAAAACTTATATCAACTCGCTGTCGCAAGTCTGATGAATCAGTTATTGGAGACAAGTGTACATGAAACTCTTTAAGTATTCCCATACAAAAAAAGTCCAAAGGAATAAGGTCAGGGGATCGAGGGTGGTCATGCAACTGGACATACTTGAGCTATCCATCTTCTAATTAATGTATCATTAAGGCGATGACTGAGACCGTAAAATGAGGTCAAGGCCCATCATTCCTAAGACACATTAGTTGTATTTCTTTAAGAAGAACATCTTCCGATAAATTGAGTAAAACATTTAGTAGAAAGTTATGATAGTCAGCACCATTTAGTCTGTTCGGCAAAACGAGTGATCCTATTAGTCTGACTCCTAAAATAGCAAGTCAAACATGTATTGAATAACGATATTGGTGTCTTGATCCGAGAATGGTTAGAAGATTTTGATCTGCTGATACATGATTATTATGAAAGTTCACAGATAAATCCAGCTTCATCAGTAAAAAGAAATGTCATCAACGAATCCAAGGTTCATGGCTAATTTTCTGACCGAGATGTAATTGTCAAAACACCACCCTTTCTTGATAATCAGGGGAAGATCGACCTTGCACTGGACGTATATGGTACGGGTTCAGCAACTGTCCACTAAGCATTCTCCAGACCAGAGGTGCGCTGATAACTTCAATAGCTGCAGTTCTTATTGTACTAGTTTTTGTAATCTGTTGCACTTTTCTCAAAAAATGAACCTCCATATTGGGAGTGTAAACACTTCTGGGGAACCCAAAATCCATAGCACGTGGTTGAAAAGAGCCATCGTTACATAGATGGATGGATTTTCACAGAATAATGTATTGAACGGAATTGTGCGGTAGGAATACGTTTCCCCATATGGACGACTTGTGGCAAGAACATTTCCTTTAGCACGACCATAAATAAAATACATGTCTGCCTTTTCCGTATTTTAAACTAATAAATTGTCACTATTAACCTATTAAAACACCATTAACACTCTTCGAGCAACTCCCACAGTAGCAAAGCTTTGAGTAATGTTATAATGAACAGTGCCGACCCAGTTGTTATATTAGGTAAACAAATGTGTCCAATGCTAGCTCATATTTACGTAGGTAGACAAATGGAAGTCCAATGCTAACTCATATGTACGTAGGTAAACAAACGGAAGTCCAATGGTAACTCATATTTACGTAGGTAAACAAATGGAAGTCCAATGCTAGCTCATATGTACGTAGGTAAACAAACGGAAGTCCAATGGTAGCTCATATGTACGTAGGTAAACAAACGGAAGTCCAATGGTAACTCATATGTACGTAGGTAAACAAACGATAGTCCAATGGTAACTCATATGTACCTAGATAAACAAACGGAAGTCAAATGCTAGCTCATATGTACGTAGGTAAACAAATGGAAGTCCAATGCTAGCTCATATGTACGTAGGTAAACAAATGGAAGTCCAATGGTAGCTCACGTTTATGTAGATAAACAAATGGAAGTCCAATGCTAACTCATATGTACGTAGGTAAACAAACGTAAGTCCAATGGTAACTCATATGTACGTAGGTAAACAAACGTAAGTCCAATGGTAACTCATATGTACGTAGGTAAACAAACAGAAGTCCAATGGTAACTCATATATACCTAGATAAACAAATTGAAGTCCAAAGGTAGCTCCTATGCACGTAGGTATACAAATGTAAGTCCAATGGTAACTCATATCTACGTAGGTAAACAAATACAAGTTCAATGTCTACGAATGGGGCCATTTAAATTAAACTACAAAAACCAAAATATTAAATATCCTGTATCTTTGTGTGAGATGGCGTGTGGACATACGTTTACTAGGACTTTTTTCACTCCTTTTAATGAATACTACAAGATCCCAATCAAATTTAATAAAAGACATATTTTCAAATTATAAAAAAAATGTTTACTTTCACTTAACTTCCCTAACTATCATTCCTCAAAAAACAATTTAATTATTTTCAATCTACTAAAATCCTATTAAAACCATATTATTAAAATAAAAATACACGTAGGCCCCCTATGTTGCAGTCATAACAATTATGTATACTGAGCCTTATTATTATCCGTACTCTAATTTATTTTCCAAGTAAAAACAAGAAAAGCCACATGCGCATTATTTGTGCTCCCACGAACATAAAACCAACCTCCTCCTCCTCCTCCTCCACTCATCTTTCCGTTCTTTCCAACCTCCCCCTTCCCTAAGCACACCCATTCCTTGCGAACACGACGGTTTTAGAGGACATCTAATTTCAAAACAAGCGCTGCTATGGTGCGAGGCGGCATAGCGAAGAATCGTTTTAATGAAAACGTGTCTGGGTACTTTTATTTTCTTGGGACTTTCATTTTACAGCTCCCTGGCTTGTCTTCCTCGCTTCTAAACTTCGTTATTTTGCTTTTATCATCTACCTCCCACCTTTACCCCTTTTTTATACTAAAACAAAAAAAAATAGAAAGAAACGCCTTTTGGCTTACTATGATTTTTTTCTACTAGTTCTTATTATTTTGGTCAAGCTTCAACGGTAGACTTACACGGTAACTGAAATAATCCTGCTAGCTTGTGTTGCTTGCTTGTGTTGAAAGTTTTAGTAAAAATAATATTTTAAACATAAATTATTTCTTTATAATGTTTACTAGAGGTCATATACGATGTGATGTTTTCAGTAATATCTTTCAATAAATAATACATTTTAATTCGTTTGTAAACATAGACTATTTTTAATAAACATATTTAAAGAACCATTTAAACCTATATCTAAATGAGTTATCTATATAAATGTTATCAATATTTCAAGTTTTTCTTTAGCATATTTATTTTATGCCTTGCTCCACATGCTAATTACCATCTGGGCTATCCATGTATTTACATTAATGGGGTGGGGACAAAGAGAATATAATTGATAGAAAATGTATTCCCATTTTCTTGGAGGACGATTTAAAAGTCATTTAGTAAAAATACACACCTTAAAACATCCATCTTAAATTCAAAGCCCAACTTCCCCTTACTGATAAAATAGTCTGAACGAAACTGACACCTTTGTGTTAATAGATAAAATTACTATGAGTTTAGTGAAAAGAAATACATTGAAAATTAAATAGAAATATATTTTTATTCAAAGAGTATTAAGTGCACTTTCCAAATTTCTAAGCTCAGTGCCATAATACTGTAGACTACTGTTTACAAACAAAGAAGTAAAGTAGTACTCAGCCCTAAGATCAACAAATTTTTTACCTTGGTGACTCCAAAATATACATATGCTATGAGAGTATACAATGTTTTAGTCCCAACTACATTCAAATCAAGATCTTCATAGTATGTGTTTGCATTTCCAAACAAAAAGTCGATTTTACAATCTCTTAAAAATATATATTTAGTCGGTTAATGCTACAAAAGATTCAGTTTCAAGGACATTTCTAGCTACCGTCGTAAAGATAAGTCATATGTCATATAACCTGGAGTAATATATATAGTATGAAGTGTCCAAAAAATTTTTGTCATAATAGTTCAACTCTGTTTTATTTTGTTTTTAGCAACGTGAGAATTTAATTTGGAGAGTTTTAATGTCCATCCTTGAACACAAATATTACATACTCTTTATTAGTTAGAATTTTATTAAATCCATTACAATGAGTTAATAAAATGACATATACGCCTCGAGTCGAGGTTTGGATATTACAGACAAATTATGATAGGAATACACCTTTTTGATTGCTACAATTGTTTCTGAAATAATAATTTTAATAAATTCATTAGTCAATTCATCTGTAAGAGAGTTCTTAGGGTGCGTTCTAGTATTACGTAAGTACGTTAGGGGAATATGGGGGTTATAAATTTGCTTATTTTTGTTGACAAGAAGGGAGGCTGGGTCAGAACAATGCTTACGTAAGTCATAGAAAGACGTAGTCTCAACGTGTATCAATCGGATCAATCGGATCAGATCGGATCGGATCAATCGGGTCATCGGATTAAAAGTAGTTTAGAGTTTTTATAGCTATAATAATTCATGTATTCATTAATAATACTATTTTTATAATTGATATTAAATATGTATTTTTTTTATTTTCAAACCTTTTTAATTTTACCTGTTTAGTATAATATATTAGAATTCATTTTACAAGCATGTTTATTGTGAATATCTAGAACTATTAATTTAGACCATTAGGTAAGTAATTATCAAATATTTATAAATTGCGTAAACAATAATATCTATTGATGTGAAACAAAATTACAAAAAAATTACCAAATATAACGTAAGTAAGTTGGCAATATTGAGGGATGGGGGAAGCCGTTTGCTTATTTTCGCTAACAAATTAGGGAAGAGGGTCCAAAATTGCCAAAAATGTGCTTACGCACTACTTGAAAGCACCCTTAGGTGAAAGTCCAGGGGAGCCAAGGTCCGAAAGACAAAAACTGACCCACCTGTACTATTTCGAAAGCTCAAAGAATGCTACAACTGCATGATTAGCTTATCTTTCTTGTTTACTAATGTGTTTTTAAGATAACGGATACAAGACCTATTAGTTATCGGTCAAAGTGGAGTATTCATATGAAGTGTTGGTTTGTGAAGCCACGGCCAAAATAGATTGTAGGAGAAATATACAAAACACTTGTTGGAGAATTCAGGTAGACCATATTATTTTCTTCGAATAATTGTTGTAGTTTTTAGTAATACTGGTTTAACTGTTTTTATTTGTGTTGCCAAATGTACGGTCCTGTAAAAACGTTTGTGAAATAGGCACGAACATAAAAAACCAATAATTTTTGTAATATTAATTAAGGTTTCACAGACTATAAAATGGATTTATTTGAAATTGTTATTTATATAAGTGGATGTTTAAGATTAAATAGGGCTCGGTAAAGGACAGTAACAGCTAAGGTGTTTCGTGAGTTTTGTGCAAATCTACAGGCCGTGACTCTATTTAATTATTTTAAAGAACTCAACCACTTTTTAATAGAAGCCCTGTCAATCTTACTTAGAAAAATATTAAAATTAATTTAACATTAAATAAATACTAACAAAAATAGTTAAGTCAATAATTATAAAATGTCCTGATTAAATGACTGGCATTGAAAAATAGATAATTATAAATCATTTTATGAACCCTAAATACACATTTACTTAATTACACTTCTCAGCTTAGTCATTTAATTAATTTAATTGATTTTGTCAAGTAGAAAGTTCATTTCTACTCAGTTTAGATATAATTTTCATATTGGGTCTAGGGGTTTAAATGTCCCTTAATTTATTTTTAAACTTAAATCTGTTTCTAAAATATGTGGTCGCATATTATATATTTAAAATATATCGTCGCAAAACTATATGGAACTGTTGAATTAAATTAGGGCTTAAGATTATAATTTAACCCTTGAGTCCTTAACTGATTTTTATCACTAAATAACATTAAAACAAACGTCCTAACCCTATTATTGCGACATATGTTTTTTTATAGTATTGTATCTAATAAAATTGAATCTCTTGATGTTTCAATTCAAATAAGAATTTGGCAAGATTTTTACACAAGACGCACTTATTTTGAAATGGTTTATCAGTGTATTTATATTAGTGTATTTATATTAGTATGTACTCACTAATTATAGAATGATGAGTTGGCTGAACATATTCGTCGGGGCAGTATTAATACATGCAACTTACAGCCAAACACTTCATAAAAGGTATAGCTTGTCTACGGTAAAATATGTATTTTTATTATTTAGTAACCCACTTCAGTGGCTGGACGGTCTAAGGCGTCAATCTCTTATTTGACTGGCCTGCTGATGACGGTGATTTAGGGGTTTGAATCCCGGTCGTTATTATCGATGGTGGTGTTTGACTAAATGGTTTCCCACTCTCCTTGCACGCCAGTGTGGGAAGATAACCTATAAAAAATCTTTTTTCATCCTTACCCCATTAGATTAATTACCCTTTACTCGTATAGACTGAACAGATAGTAAGAAGTGGTGATACAAATAAATACATAAAATATTACTGAGCAGATATTAAAATATAGCTATATCGGCTGGTGGCGCACATTTCAAATACATACTTTGAAATAGTGTGCCTTTGGGGCCGGTTTTATTTAAGAAACTCTGCAAATACTAACAATTATAATAGAGTATATAATTTATAAACAACGTAATAACTATAAGTTATCAGGTATATATGTAACCTATACTGCAACCCAAATACCTTATATATATATATTTATATTTATATATATATATATATATATATATAGGTTGTTAGGAAACTTATAGCCCAAATGGAATATAGTTTGTTTGGGCCAAAAGTAGTACAAAATCCCAGTTCGCTTACATACGGAGAACTATGTTAATACCATTAAACTGTATTTAAAATGTTGGCGTACAGCGCTGGGAGAGCATAGCTATTTAAGCATGCGTGTACAAAATGTTGCATATGAGCTATCAAATTTTGTTCAAAGCTAAAAAAAAAATATTTAATTTTAGGAACGAAAGAATAGATTTCTACTTTCTTTTGGACGCCAAAAACTGGACAAATGCCATTGACAACTGCGCGATTAAGAACGGTTTCCTAGCAATCATAACTAACATAGACGAGTTTAATACCACCTTGGATTTGTTCGCGGATAATTATAGTTACGTCTATGATTCCGCCAACTTGTCCTACGCCCTGGTTGGTTTCTACAGACTCGATGGACAGTATGTGAATGTGAAAGGTAAGATTTGAAAAAAAGTATAATAGGAATATAAGAAATATTTTGTGAAATTACCTTCTCTATTTCCTTCCTTAAATCACTTACAATCGTAGTTTGTCTGATATGATACTTTAACATATTTTTCATTTATTGAGGTACCTCAGCAACATTATTGATAAGAATATTAAAAATATATTTTCTACATAATTATTTATAGCAGTAGATTACTAGGGTATCGTACTCAGGACCTCTGGGCTCGTTACATTTAGTTGATCATTTATGCGTGCCCCTGTTATACGAGGAGGTGTAATTCTCAACATACACTGTGAATTAATCTTCATAACAGATATTTCTTCTTACAAATATTCATCATAATTTATAACCTTTTTAACAACACTTTTAGCCACACTTTTAGAGTTTTTCAAAACTTTCCACCAGAAACTTTCACACTAAAAAGGTCCCTAAAACAAAATAAAGCACCAAATTACTGCGGAAACACTCCAAACTAATATAAAAAAAGTCCAGACGATAGTAAACAAAGATAAATGAAATACATGGCCAAACATAAATAGATCGTGTTTTTCAGTTAGTTTTGAAACTATAGTAAACTCAAATTTTAAAATATTTTAACATTTATGTTTATCTTTTATAAATTGAGGGTAAACTAATAACATATTTTAATCGTGATATGGCTACAAACTAACTAATTTATTATTACCACGTATACATTTTACATTAGTTTGGTAACAAGTGTAGATGGAGCATCACCTAGCTTAAATCCATATACCTCCCTCTTTCATTGTTTAATGTTCTCAAAAATGAAGGATACTAAACTAACCCACCCAAAATGTTTGAAACCAGGCCAGGCCAACTTAAGATGAATTACCATTTATCATTCTCACCTAGTTTTCTAGTCATTTTCACACGCTAGTACGGGATAACCACCCCTTAGTTATCTTCCGAGTCTTTACAACTTATATTAGGTCACTAATTACCCGGTGTGAAAAAAGTAAGCTTAAATTAATAGCAAATAATAAATTACATATCATACCACACATTTTCTGTGGGACTCAAAGTCAGCATATAAGAGGAAATGGCAGTTTTAGAGTTCGCTGGTAAACATTATACCTCCCCCTCACTAACCACAAACACAATAATGTAGGAAGTAAATGTCTGACTTGCCTTTAAGGGGCAAGTTTAATGATGAGCAGTGATTAACCATTTACTAGTACAAGCTCGTCAAGCTTAGCTTTACCTTGAAACAAACCATAAACCACCACTGATTTCAGGGGGAATCTTTTATCGTCGGAAATAAGTATTAAAAAATGTTCACTATGGTTTAACTATTAACCCAGCCGTTTTGCCAAACTACAGATCAATTTGCATAGAAGGGATTTCATCCGACTGCTATAAAAGCTAGTAGATCTAATTTCACGTGTTGTTCATACAACTAGCCATACAATCTGCTGCTGCAATTTTAGATAGATATTATAAATACCTATATCGTAATTATTCAATTTCATTTTAATTTATTATAGTACTGGCCAGCAGTCGTAAGACCTATGACAGGCCAGCACTAAAAAGTACACAGGTATCTTACAAATACATATAAGTTTAACAAGGGCTAAACAATTATACATACTGATGAATAGTTACAAAAACTAGGACATAATTATTAATTAATGATAGATGATAAAAATAATAAATAAATATATTGAGAGTAGTAAAAGCATAAAATTTAATATAATAATAATAATAATAATAATAAAATTATAAAAATCATATCAATTATTTTGGCCGCAATAAAAATGAATTTGCTAGTAATACCTTCTTCTGAAAATTGAACAAAAGATTTCACCCCAATAATAAATGTTTGTGTTTTAGGCGATCCCATGTTGAGTACTTTCTACAACCATTGGGCTGAGGGTGAGCCCAGTGTCTCCGGGGATTGTGGTGCCATGGATATTGACGGAGGACTTCACTTGGTACCTTGCGATCACAAATATGGTTTCATCTGTGAATACATCACTCTTTAAATTTCAAGAACAACTCAAATATCACGATACGCTCTAGAATTGATTACAAATTGATATATTCAATGCATGTCAACAATAACCAGATGGATTATATTTCCGACCATATTTTGGGCTACAAAAACTATTCAGTGCATAGAACATTCACAAAAAAAGTATTGCGTTATAATTTGAGATTTTTTATTCTACTTATAGATTAATATTTGTCTTGATTATTATGATTTCGTTTTTTATTTTATTTTAGATATTTAAATGCACCTTCTGGACTGACAGAGAATATCAGCATTTAAATTACAAACTAATTTAATTATAAAACAGACACAACACACTGTCCCCTGGTAATTAATTAATCACTGTTAAAGGGGAAGCCCCGAGTTCACCGAAATGTTTTGGCAAAGCTGGAAATTGAACACTTAATTTCAACAAGCAGAAACGTTAAAGACTGCACGAAGGTATCGGCTATTATTTTTAGGGAGTTTAACTTGTGATTTCTGAACAATTGATTACATCAACACACGTCTTACAAACTAACTTATTCTCATAACATATACCTCACCTAGTCTCCCATGCAATGATACATCAATGATAGATTTTTTGTTCTACTGGGAATAGAACAGATATAGTTACTCATTTTTCATACTCACTACCAACTAAGCAAAGTGTTGAAAATATTAATAATATTAAAACTATTACGGGTGACAAAGTTTGTTAAATCATTTTTAGCACCTTGTCTTACTAACTGTTCAGATTATACGCATACAAGATAACTATTCTAATGGGGTAGGTTGAGAAAGGAAGCATTTTAGAGATAATCCATACGCATTTTTTGGAAGAAGATTAAGAAAACATTTAGGAAAAATCACCCTCATTAGAGCCGAACCTTATTTGAACCCAGATTTTTCCGTAATCAACAGGTCCATCAAACATGATAAAGACGCATTATAAATTATCATTTATGTAAAGAGATTGGGTAGGTATGAGTCGGGTAGAATGTAGAGGAAATGTACCTAAATTTTCGTGGAGCAAGAACATGAAACTATTTAGTAAAAACACTCTCAGTACGCCTGATTGTGTCTCAATCCTCGACTCCTCGTCACCAGTAATCCTGTATGTTGGGAGTATGACGCTTCAAACCATATGACCACTGGTACGGACATGAGGATTGTTCCATTATTAGTGATTTTAACACCAAGATTGTTATCAGCTTAATCTAGAGAGTGAGAATGAAGAGGTTAACTCAGATTAAATGCACCCATATTAGAGTGAGAATAGGCTGAGAGTAAAGGAGAATATAATCCTAAGATGTTATTAGGTGCCATCAGGGCACGTCATGTTCTAGATATACGTCAAAATATTTTGCGCACATATTATTCGATGAAGAAGGTAACAGGGGAAAAAGAAGGAGAGTCCAAATTGATCTCAAATTAAGTTAATTCTGTCATCTGCTAGGCACTCATAAGGCTTATCTAAAGCACTTTAGATTATGGCTAAAAGAGGTATCTGTTATATATTAACTATTTGATAGTAAAAAGAATTTTATAGTGTCTTTAGGAATTTGATATATAAAATTTGTTTTCCTATATGATGTGTATTAATGTGACTTTCCCCTCTTTTCTAGTACAAAGATAGATGAGTAATGTATCATTCTATAATTCACTCACCCGCCTCGGTGGCGTAGTTGGCAAACGCGCTAGTCGTGTTGAGCTCGACCACTGAGGACGGGGAGATCGAGGTTCGAATCTCGGTCGGGTGAACTGGGGGAGGTTTTCCCCTAAATGGTTTTCCACTCTCCCTCCACGCAAATGCGGGTTCACTTCCTCTAAATTCAACCCTTCCAGTTCCTAATCCATTAGCGTAATTAGTACTTAAGCGTATAACCCGAACGGATAGTTAGACGCGGTGCTAAATATTATATTGTATTATTATGTCTCACTTATGCAACAACAAATACATAAGAAGATAATTTTTATTGAGCCTAAAGGAGACTCAATACTGTTGAGCTTTTATTTGTTAAAATATTAAATCACAGCTCTGTTTGTATTGTGTTTGTTAACTATGCTAAGGTTTACATATTCGATTCCCGGCATGGCCTATAGTACAAATCTGATAGCTTTATCCGCATTCTTACTAGAACTAATCGTTAATCAAGGGAGCAAATATTGATGCATCATTAAAATATATGGAGAAAAATCAAATATATACTATAATTTATTAATATGTAACAGATTCAAACACAAAGTCTACTATGCTTATTGGCACACATAAGCCTAATATTAAGATATAGTAGTAGTTTAAGTTTTTCGGTGCTCAAGAGGCCAGCCAGGGCTGGAACCTTAGCAGATTTTAATAAGGCTATATATTCTAAATTATTCCCAACTATTTCTTCATGCTAATGTGAGTATACATTATCTAAATTCTACCTTAGTTTTATCTACCCCAATAGTTTTTATTATTCAAACACGCACCCACTTCGGTGGCCGCATAGTCTAACGCGCTACTCTCGCAGTAGACTAGACTGCCGATGACGGGGATATTGAGGTTAAATTCTCGGTCGATTGTACTGAAGGTGATTTATAAAAAATATTTTCCTCTCTCCCTCCTTACAAATGGGGGTTTGCTTCCTATTAATATAACATTCCTAATCCCTAAAATAATAAGCTGAATTAGTAAACAAGCGTGTAACCCGAACGGGTAGTAAGGGAGGTGCTAAAATATTTTACTGAACCCTCATCAGTGGCCGCATGGTCTAAGGCATCAGTTTCACAATCTACTAGACTACCTATGACGGGGATATCGGGGTTCAATCTTGGTCGGGTGTATTAAGGTTTTATTTTCCTAAATGGTTTTCCACTATCTCTGCATGCACATTTGGGTACATATCCTTTAAATGTAACTTCCTAATCCCTGACAAATTATTGTAACTAGTACATAGGCGTGGAGCCCGAATAGATAGTAAGACGCGGTGCTAAAAAAAATGAAAATAGTAGGTTAAGCAGAGTAACAAAATAAAATAATAATGAGACAAATCAGGCTTCCACTTACAATTAAATAAACATTTAATTGACGTCTAATCAGACTATAATCTCAGAGAATAACAGCACTTAAAGATATAAAAACGGTTTACACAGATGTATTGAACTTAAAAGGTAATGATTGGTGATTGGACTCCCAGCCGGAGATTAAAAATGAACGTTGCCAGCTTTTCTACTTTTACACTGGTACTAGATGCTGGATGCCAGAGTCTTTGCTAGTTGAACTAATGCATAAATATAAAGACAAAAAAAATGTAATTAATTGGACGGCTAAAACGGAAATAGACAATAAAAGTAGTACCCAAGAAAAACACATAGTATACCTTTTTCTTGAAAATTAGTTTTAATGAGTGTGATTTCCTTCCATACCATCTTTTAAGTAAATCGTAACACACGGTACGTAATACGTGATAAATGGACAAGTGACACTGCTGGGCTGTATGTATGTTTTTATGTATATATGGGTGTATACATGCATATCAGTCATAATAGGGATTTAAGCCAATCTTGTAATAATTAGGCGTAAACATATATAAGACATTTTAATATAGGCTCCCTTTTTTCTCTGTCCGACAAAATAGATTAGTGTGACTAATTACTTACTTACTCTATGGTACTAGGAACTCGAAAGTTCATTCCCAAACTTAACAAAAGTAAGAAACCTATCCACATCTAGAGTTAGTTCTATCCAGACCACCTCATTACACCCCTATCCCTATCTTGAGCTAGTTCTATGCAGTCCACCTCATTGCACCCCTATCCCTATATTGAGATAGTTCTATCCAGACCACCTCATTACACCCCTATCCCTATATTGAGATAGTTCTATGAAGTCCACCTAATTACAATATATCCCTATCTTGAGCTAGTTGTATCCAGAACACCTCATTACACCCCTATCCCTATCTTGAGCTAGTTCCATCCAGTCCACCTCATTACAATATATCCCTATCCTGAGCTAGTTCTATGCAGTCCACCTCATTGCACCCTATCACCATCTTGAGCTAGTTCAATCCAGTCCACCTCATTACACCATATCCCTATCTTGAGCTAGTCCAATCCAGTCCACCTCATTGCACCATATCCCTATCTTGAGCTAGTCCAATCCAGTCCACCTCATTGCACCATATCCCTATCTTGAGCTAGTTCTATCCAGTCCACCTCATTGCACCCTATCACCATCTTGAGCTAGCTCTATCCAGTCCAACTCATTACAGCCTTGCTCTTTCAGGTACATTCGAGTGTTATCCTCTCATCTGCGTCTAGGTACTCCTAATAATCTATTCCCATTGGATCTACATGTCAATACCCCTAACATGATTCTAGATAATCTCATTTTCGCTGCTAGATGTCCCACCCACCGTAATATGCGAGACTTGATTTTCCTAATAATGTCGTGATGAGTAGGCTACAGAGTGTATTAGGTCAATATAATTATAGGACAAATCTAACAGACCTCAGACCATAAACCTACCATAAACCATTACTTAATTTGAACAAAATCAGAATTTAAGGGTAAAAAAATTTATCAATGGGGGAAAGTTAAACTTACTTTTATTGTTTTTTAACATACAGATTAAAATCTGATAAAAAATTAATGTAATCTATCTATATATAAAAAAAAGCTATTCTAACAACATTAATTACTAGCAACACATTTATTACATTTCTCATGACTACTTTCTAATCTTTGTCTAGTCTAGCAGTAATTGATATAATATACAATGTTAATCAACACATTTCAAATTGTTGCCAGAATTATATCTATACAAAAGATATTCTAATTTTGGTTCGTGGTTTTGAAGTTCAAATATTGTGTCAATGATAATTTACGAGTGGTAGGGAAGCAGCGCTAATAAAGAGGTAGCTATAGGCAATCCAAACTGAGTGATTGCATCAGTGGCAGGGTTTTAGCCCAGCTCTCTCCCGATTAGATTCCAAGAAGCTAGTTTGAGCCATGGGATGTTGTATTCCTTGGAGATTCAGTTTCCGAATGAACCTGAAAACTTGGTGGAGTAGAGTCACGTTCATCCCCTAAGCACCTAATAGATTTACCCGCCACTAAGTGGTCAACATGAAACATTGCCTTGCAATAATACAGGGACGTGAGATAACGCAACATCGCAATTTATTGGCTTATAAAACTGTGACCCTCAGCGGAGTCGGAGGGCGTCCAAGAAGTTAGATTCGTACTGCGCTTGCTCACCATTGATGGGACGGTGAGAAGTTTTAATTCTGGCTGGGAATCATTTCTCACCTTTATATATAAGTATTATTTTCTCGACCTTTGTACAAGATAATTTGGGTAAATTTCCACTAAGCCATCAATACCCATATTTACAACATCGAATAAGTCGTTAAAAGCCTTTGTGTGGACTTTAATCTACATCATACTGATCTACAGAATAGTGAGAATAAGGGGTGGATCCAGAGGAGAGGTAGCCTCCCCCCTCTCCCCACACACCCAATTTTAGAGGAGGTTTTTATTTATTTAATGAATGAATAAATTCAATTGAAAGATGACTATATATATTTTAATATCAGGGTGGAAAACGATTCAATTTATAGTTCTGTGATATATAGGCCCTACAAATTTTTTAACTCTAATTTGGTATGAAATTACTTATTTTTCTAGTCGTATATGTTTATGAAAATTGCAATGTAAGTTATACTGTCATATATATTTCTGAAGAATATTTTGGAATCCACCAATTAGGTAACAGAAAAACGAGGTTTATTGATGCGTAAAATATATATTTATAAATTTAAAAACCACTCGTGAACAATGTAATCGAATAGATCTTTGGCCTAGAGTGTAAATGGTTGACCGATGATTTATCCAAATTCATCCTGTGCTCAGGCACGTACAGTACATCATTTTTTACTAAAGAGTGTCTGTGGTCACAATATTTTTTTAAACATTTTATTTCATGTTTAAGTTTATTTGTTATTCGTAAAATATCCGCATGTCTATTATAATGTATTTCTTGTTGCTCTCTTGAATAATTATTTAAGTAACTTACTATATCGAACAAATATACAGTTAAAATGTGTTTGTGAAAGGAAATTATTTTTTTATGAATATTTTATATACATTATATATAATATATAATATGTATATAATATATAATATGTATATAATATATAATATGTATATATAATATATAATGTGTATATATAATATATAATATATACAAATTATATATAATAAATATATATACAGTCAAACTTGGTTATAGCGTCATCGAAGGGGCCAAACAAATGTTGACGTTAAGTCAGAGTGACGTTATAAAAGAGGTACCAATAGAACACTTTTAATAGCTTGTAATGAAGGACATTGACAGTAGAATCTACTAATCCAAATTCACGGCATACATCAGAATTTTTCTGTCCACTTTCACGTGTTCTAATGACACGTACTTACTCTTGAATAGACAGAACTTTTCTTTTTGTATTACAACTTGCCATAATTATAAAAAATATAGGCCTAAGTATAATGACTACTAAATTACTACACAATACTACCAAAACTAACGTTTAACTTATAAAACTAGAAAGAAAGTACCTTGGCTTTGACCTTAGACGCACACACGAGGTGGTTCCAGCCAGCTAAGTGACAAGGAAGAAGGGTTAGTCCTCTCTTAATTTTGAACTTGAAGCGCCCACGTTTCCCACAACCTTCTCCTTGACTTTGGTTTGCCATTCAGTCTATTATTAGACCAGTGCACTGTATGACCAGTACACTCCCAGCATGCTGTAAAATAGACCTCTGTAGGAATTGGCCTTTGTTTCAGGTTTTTTTTTTCATATTCATACATTTGAATACAATTTAAAGTAAAATATCTAAGAAGTTTTTGATGCTACAACCGAGTAGTAGTGAGAATAAAACAGAGATTTTTATAACGTTAATAGATGACAGTTTGATCGGACT
Organism: Timema podura; assembly: GCA_033556935.1. Classification (NCBI taxonomy): domain Eukaryota; kingdom Metazoa; phylum Arthropoda; class Insecta; order Phasmatodea; family Timematidae; genus Timema; species Timema podura. Next base: position 49,382,419 of record JAVRXN010000004.1, on the reverse strand, counting down.
GCTAAAAAAATGACGCTACGCCCAAATTGATGGAATAGCCGAGGTCGTTATAACCAAGTTCGATTGTATAATATATATATATATATAATATGTGTAGGCAGGAATAGGCAGTGAGAGGTGTTTCTTACTATCAAACACCTTACCTCAGTTTGTAGCGTTTCTGTCTAATGAGCTAGGTGTCGATTCCCGATAAGGCTGGAAAAGTTATCATTGGTGAAAAGTGGGTATACGCTTTCACAGTGATGAATTAACGGCTGGGGACTGGATGTTGTGCCGGTCCTAGTCTTAAGTTAGATTTTAAGCTATATTAAGCTAAGACAGGCCTAGCAAGCTGACAGTGGAAAATATGTGGCTTGAATAAAAAAACTGACCACAGGCTGGAAACAGTAATGGATGTAAAGTAAAGGTGTGGAATATTATACAGTAATAATAGCTCTATGGCGTCAACCAGAAGCTAGCTATAACGACCGAGTGACCGCCGTATGCTGTCGAAGATAGTGCCAGCATTTGTGGATAGAGGGTGTCATGTGGTCAGTACAACAAATCTCATTAATCTCATCTTTCTAGCACGGAGCTTCTACCTTTTATTCAAGTAGCCCTTATTTGTCCTCACGAGGCTGAATTTGACCCCTTTAAAGACCCACTGTCTCACTGAAAAATCTGTAAGCACTGGGGATCGAACAAAGGACCTCTGCATCTGTATCCAGGAACTCTGGTCACTAGACTCTATGAGTGGTTATATTACACAGTGTATCCATAAATTTATCATCCCAATATAAGGCTTAATACATTTTTGACCTTAACAACGCTCTTAAAATGGTTTTCGATAGTCTTCTTAATTAAAACAAAATGTTTTGAGCTATGCTATTAATTACCGAAAACAATTTTAAGAAAACTCTTAAACAAACGAATTTTTCAAGGCTTATAATAGGGTGAATAATAGTATAGGGATAGCCCGCATATGCTTAAATAGAATTTCCAGCTTGAGTATTTTACTAGTACTTTTAAAATTATATTCACACGCTATAATAAATAAAGTTCTTCATGCCTATATTAATTAGAGACGATATACTCACATTCTCGTGAACAGAGAATGAGAAACCATTTATTAAAAAAAACTTGAGTACAACCAACCAGGACTCGAACTTGACCTCCACGTCACCGAATTATGAGACTAAATTAGATTGACATTTAATTCATTCGCCCAGTGGTGTAGGTTTATGAAAATAATAAAACTTTTCTTTAATTTGACATTAATTTACATTTTGTAATTGACTTTTTATATAAATAAGTTTGAAAAACAGTATAATGTTATTCTTGAATATCCCATGTTTATCTTATATAATTTAACTTATAAAAATAGATACTATGTTAATAGCACAGTATATAAACCCTGTTTAACACAAAGCCATATTATGAAATCCATTATTGATGATTCAGGATGTTTAAGGTGTCTCTTAGATTTGCCTAGTAATAATTGTCTACATTCATAACAGTCAAAGTTTCTGTTGAGACGATGAGATTTTATATCTCTGTTAGCTTATTACTGGCCAAACCACCCCATATACGTCGACGTGCACGCAAGCACACGACTTAGTTTATATCCCTTGGACATGCAACATTCCTGTCTTGGCTGTATGGTGACAGGCAAAACCGTATTTCCTATTGTACAACTTAGTACAATTAAAAAAAAAATGTTATCTGGTTCTTATTTCTAGTCAGGGTTGTACGCATTCTTTTTTACACTGATAAGAGTAGGGATGGTAAAAGTATTGTTTTAGAAGGAATTAGGGATATTGGCTCATTAATTAACTAAAAGCTTAACCGCATCGGTAGACACGTGTACCAAACTTTAAGGTGTGGATGTAGGGAATTCGAGAAAAAAATCAGTGTTTTTTCAGTTATTATAACAAAAAAAATTGACAAAAATATATAAAATAATGCTACAGTACAAATATAGAGTTTAATTATCTTCCCAAGTTGACATCAACAGTTGTTGAATATCTGCCATGAGTATAGCGGCATTAGATGACAAAACTTTTTAAATGAAGAGAAAAGGACTGTCATTAAATTCCAGGACATCCTCGACAGATATTCAAGAAATATTGATGTCACCATGGGGAGAAAATTAAACTCTACGTTTCTACTCGAGCAATATTTTATTTATTTTTGCCAACAAAATGTTTTGCTATAAAAATTATATTTTCTTGTGTTCCCTACATTACCACGATACGGAGAATGTGGAACAAAATAGAAAAAACAAAATGTGCTAAAATTTATTTAAGGATCCCAGGGGCCTGGGTTTACTGAGTAGTCAATGGTAAAGTGAAAAATTATATCACAATTCTGTATGTAGAACCCCACTCGTTGATAGAATGAGCCCAGTGAAGGCTGAGAGTGTACCAATATACATCATGTTTATTGAATTTGGGCCCTAATTGTATAATTATTACTAAAGTATTTAACGTGCAAATTCTGACTGACTAACAAGGCTTATAAACTAATTAATTCGATAACAAACACGTTAATTCATAACTGAGAAAGGTGAATATTCTCACTCCATTTTTCGGCCATGCCAGGAATCTAAACTAGAGGTCCCTTCTTTAGCCTAGCTGGCAGACAATTTACTGAGTGATATATAAGCTGTTGGACTGCTGAATTTTAACTAAACGTTTGAGCACCTGAATAATGATTAGTTTTAGAATTAAGACCATGATGTGGTGCAATATTTAACAAATATATTTGAATGATTAATAAATTTTGAAGTTCTAGGGTATAGTCACATAAGCAGAGCTTGAAACTGATACTTGTCTGAATCTCGCAAGCACAAAAGTTTTTAATACATTTAACAATCTTATAAATGTATAGTAAAATCTAAAATTATTAGATTAAAGAATATCAAATATTTTAGAGAGTCTAGACGGAAATAATCTCTGTTTTTAGAGTTTAATTTGTAAAATACGTAATATAATATAGTTATGATAACAACCAATAATTATACTACAAACTTTAAAATGAGTGTCTGGATATGTCAGATATGATATACGCTTATTTTTTAAATTTAACGATCACTTAGTTATAACCCACTAATTCTAAATTAATTAACATTTCCACCACACATTTAGGCAGACATTAAATTTTTTAGCAAAATATATTTAACATATCATAATTTTAACAGAGTCCTCTCTATCCAGATCATGCTTTTAAAATAAATAATTAATATTTATTCATCCTAAACGATATATGCAAATAATTATTGAGATAACATTAAAATGTTTCAAAAAGATTTACTTAGAATAGCCCCATTTTTTTAATCAAATGGAACCAAGAAACTTTTATACGAACTATTTTTACATATGAAGTATCAACACCTGTTTCAGGTGGTCGTATTGTCTAAGGGTTAGACTAGATTGCTGATAAACAGCAATATCGGGGTTCAAATCCGGTGAATCAACTGAGTAGTTTTTTTTTTTCCAAAATAGCTTTCCACTGTTCCTCTCCAAGCAAATGCACATACACTTCCTCAATTCATTCAATTTCCTCATCCCTAACCCATTATCGAAATTAATACATATGCGTATAATCTGAACAGGTAGTAAGACACAGTGCTAGAAAAAACTATGCTAACTTATCTAATTAATATGCATTTGTATACCAACTATATTTGTGGATTTTAGAGATAGCAGGTAGGTTAAGCAATGTTGTCTATTTACATTCCATGGGTTTTATAGGCCACCGTTTCAAAGTTTTAAAATGTTTATTGAACCACATTCCAGGACTATTTTTAATTTCATTAAAAGTCTTCCCAATTTTCTCACGAAGCTCCTGGATTTGTCTGAGTCCAACATCTTAGCTAAAACGGTAGTGTATCCACCCACCTAATTTAAAGGTCCTAGACTCGGTTCCCAGCTTGGCTTAAAAAATTACCACAGATATGAGTTAAAGGCTGGTGTTGAGTGTTGTGTCTCTTCTTGCTTGAGGGTGGTTTATAATTCGTGTGCTGATATAAGCCTGTCCAGAAAGTGCACGTTAAATACCGCGAATAAAAAAATATACTTATTTGTTAGGGGTATTTAATGAGCACTTTCTAAATAACCCTATTATATAAAACCTCAATTTTTAACTCACTTAACTCAATAAAAAATCATTATCTTGCTATATAGCCGTAAGTTCATCACTGATAAAGAAGGCTCCCCAATTTAGCCGATGGTAGATTTTTCGGGCATGGCGTTAATCGAACTAGAGACTTTCAACTCGTCAGCGTAAGGGTTTCATGCGCCCTAGGCGAGACTTCAAATGTGCTATCCAGTTATATTCTATACAGTGGTTTAAATAAACAACAAACCCCTGCGTGATGCAAAATAGTGGCAATTTGTTGCAAAAATACAGTAACAGGAAAAAATTGGAGAAAATAAATTAAAATTTAATAACCACCCTCAACCCAATGTGAGCATAAATATTATTCCTTTTTCCATTCGCTTTCTATTAATATTCTCGGAAGTGTTTAAATGAGTGTAAAATTTATTCGCAGGATAAAGCGACCCCGACTGGCTTAGTAATAAATACATTCTAAGTATTAGATAAAACATCTAGATGTTATTTTTTTATTTAGAAATAATTATTAGCTTTTTTTGATATAAACATTTTAAATAAGGCCCTAGAGGCGCATTGTATACAAATTGCACACTATGCGACAGCCTAGGTTCGTCTAGTGGTCATCATGTTTGATACTGACCGAGATAAAATGTGGATAAGTTCTTATTTTAAAATTAACTCAAACTATTTGAACTTTATTTAATATGATTACATAAAATCAAACTTATGAATGATTTTTATAAGGATAATTAAACATACCACAGTATTTCATTTCCATAATTCAGTGCTAAAATAAGCCTATAGCCTAAAGCTACAGCCATTACTAAAAGCTTAAAACAACAGAAATGTCTTTACTTATTTACCAATTTAAACATTACTGAATCCTACAAATTAAAGACTTAAATATATATTTAACATATTCGCTTTTCTATACAGTAGGTTTATAGTGGTCAAATATTCTTTCATTCTGTATTGGCATAATTTTCAGCTAGTATCTTGGTGTCATGATTAGCTATTACAGTACATAGAGAAAACGGTCGATAAACAGCTGCACATATCTGCGATCTGTTGAGAGACATGTACACTACGTTCACCATGATAGGTAGACTTAATACGTCATAGCCATTATAGCCCATCAAGGTAGGATTGCCACCTTCTGGTGTGAATAGAGTGTACATAGCTAGCACAGAAAAAACTATCCCAGTAATTCAACAATTTAATGTTTAATCTTTCCATGGTTGTAGTTTTAAGTTGTCTTTTTTTTTAAGGAAAAAAAATTTGAAAATCTACGAAGAAATTTCAAAGAAGGAGTGTTTTTAGCAATTAAACTTGATGTCAAAATATCTCTAATAGTTTAATAATAGTAGAAAAAATATATTAATGTGAAGTAAAAACCATTCATTCATACATATTATTAATTATGTGTCACAAATTGTCTGATTATTAGTACTTTTAAAAAAACCTGGAAACCAATAATTTGGGAATAATTTTATGTATTTTAATTTCTTCTTCCTAAAACGTGCATTTCGTCATGTTTTATTAAAAAGAAAAAAAATAAGTCACAAAAGTTTTGGAGATAAATATGATAAACTAAAATTGTATGTGGTATTTTCGTAGAGATGTGTATAAAGGGATCCAAAGTTCTATCCACACAACGATTTCTAAGTAAATGGTTTGGATTTGAGCCATTACAGAGGATTACAATTATTACAACGAGTGGGTCAAATTTAAGTCAAAATTACAATAATCGCCTTTGTCTGGCTGTTTTTTAAGCACCGTGTCTTACCAGCCGTTGGAGTTATATGCTGACTATAATATCCAGGAAAAATAGGCTACGTCATAAGCTGAGCTGACAAATTATAACGACCCATTGCCTATTTTCAGGATTATGAATTAATTATAGCTTGTGCTTCCTTCTCCATTGCCTCTCCTTCCACGTGGCCGCTATGTTAACATTTCGAAAGCATCCAACAACATCGGTCTTCTTTAGGTCAACTTCACTCAAAAATCATGAAGTTTACTTTCTTGAGGATACAAACTATGCTGATCAATGATTACTTGTTTTATTTCATTATAATAATTTTACAAATGATCTCGTACAAGGTTGCACTAACACGTCGGTTTTATCCCGTTGCCTTACAGAGAGAGCTAGTGCCAGAGCCGGAAGCTTCTATCATCTTCCTGGCAATACCACACGAACTGTCGATTCCTGGTAAAACCACTCGCAGGATTGCACAACACTACATTTTCAAAAGATAATTTAGATTCATGAAGTTTAATATGATAGCCAAAATAAAACAATTTAAATAAAATATATATCGCGTGATTAGCTAAATAAATGTTTAATGCTTTTAGATTAAGATATAACGTATTGTTACCGAAGTTTAATTTATATTAAGGTAGATATTTTCATATTCCTTCCAGGGGCTCAAAACAGTGACATTGCAACTGGCTGGTATTCGATTAATATACAAATATGTGAACTACTGAATTAAAATCAATGAAGGAGTTATTTATATTTTATTTAACGTTTTCCAAATAATAAAAGAGGAAATACCCTTTCATGATATTATGTCAATTTGACCACTTACTTGTCATTTTCCACAGCTAGATGGTTATAAAGCTAAAATCAATTTTAGAGATCATAGTTTGATTCTAGTTGGTGCGTAATAAATATTTTCTATCTTTTGGTAGGGTTTTTCTGCTATTTAATGTGTAATTATCTAACCTTAAGTTTCATGATTTAAATTATTTTATAATTCGTCTAATGAATAAATATCTAATTTAAAATGGTTTAAGTTAAATAAATTTTAGAATTAAATACATATTTTACATTTTTGGCTCTTGTTTGAGTTTCGTGTGTACAATTTTAGTTTTTTGTTAAACTCATACTATTTTACAGTCTCTTGTCTTTATCTAGTTAAATTATATTTATTTGTTCCAAAAAGGCCTGAGGCTACTGGAGAGTAGAGGAGGTTACATTTTGATGAGTTACATACCCTGAATTCATCACAAGATATTGTTATGATAATCAAGTCTCATAGATTACAGTGAGCAGGACATGCGGTGCGAATGAGATAATCTAGAACCATTTTCAGGGTATTGAATGGAAAACTCATTGAAAAGAGACCATTGTGAAGACCTAGACGCAAATGGGAGGATAACACTAGAATAGACCTGAAAGTGATAGTGTGTAATGAGATGGACTGGCTAGAGCTAACTCAAGAGGGAAAGGTGGCATTGAATATTTGAGTTCCTAATGCCATATAGTAAGAACTGCCTCAACTGTTGAAACTTTGTTTTCAGACTAAAATGGTTTTAATCACATATGTACTAATCACGCTAATGTGTCAGGGATGAAGAAGGTTGAATTTAGAGGAAGTGTACCAGCAATTTTGTGAAGGAAAATCGATAAGCTATTTAGTAAAAAACACCATTTTGTACCGTCCTTAAATTAATTGGAGGTTCAAAACACAAAAATAAAAAATAACAGGGCAAAAAAGGGCAACAGGAGCGAGTGCTTGGAGTTCTATGCTTTGAAAACATTCAAAAACCAGAAATCCGCTATTCCCACCAGTTGCGGATACAAATATTGGAGCGGTCTACCTCACAAAGCTTTTTTAAGGATGGTTTATAACTTTCAAAAAATGTTCCTAAACTGAAAACTTAACAAATACCATATACAACATAGATTAAAGTTACCTAGGGCATGGTTGATTATAGTTATGAATAATATCATGACGTGTTTCAAAAGGTAATTATTTATCCATGATTCAATCTTTAGAGAATATATATAAATATATGACAATGTTGATAATAGTTAAAGGAATTTGAGACATTAAAGGAATATATAAATAAACAATTAGAGAAAACCTCATAGGTTTTAAATATTACTACACAACTTACACAAGTAGTTAAATCGCCGTTATCCTAAATAAATCACAATATGTAATAAGGCGTTAACTCAATAAAAAATCTTAAATAGGTTTATTTGATTCAATACTTAGATCTGAAGATAAAAAAAATAAGCATATAAGTTAATCCGAGCAATATGTCTCACCAATATTCAAGAAAATACTCTATACCACAAAGTTAAAAAACCACAAGATTATACAATATAAATAATATAAATTTCCCATAAATGCAATTGATTAAAAATATTCAGAACTGACATGTTTTGAGAAAATCTTAAAGTTTCCACGGAAATATTTACATTTAATGTTCACAAAACTAAATACCCCAATATTTACTAGATTTAGTCCCATTCTACTGATAATATCTTTATAGTCGATCTCAATTTGTCTACTTCGCTAATCCACAAAATGATCGATCCTAAAATATGAATATCTCGACCCTGCAACTAAATAATATTTGAAGTGATGACAAGTTCATTTTACATTATTTTTGAAGTTTAAATTAAATAGCCGAGAAAGGAATTTTGAATTAATTACAAGATTGAAAATAAGAAATAATTATCTACGCCGAAAAGTAAATTTAGATCTTACATTATGTATAACGATGAAGCTAGAGCTTCACCAGCTCTTAATCTAGCCAAGTCCAATAGTGACTCTTCATAGCACAGACACCACTATATATATACGATATAACCCAGAAGATGGAGCGACGGAACAAAAGGGTAGGGGTGGACATCTGGAATATTCGGGAAAGAAACAAGCGCATGATAATATAGTTTTGGATCTATCGGGACAGTTCCACCTTCTTCCGTAACTAGGGGTGAGCAGCACATCTTCACCATCGAAGTTCTTTGTTCTTTGGCACGCCAGTATCCACAACAGACGTTCAGTAGTACGATCAACATGTGGCGGGAGGTTGTGTTTATTCGTGATGTTATGAGTGTTCCTTTTTGACGCTGCTGGCAGTACGGTGGGGTAAGTTTAATCATTATTTCGTCCACTCTTGTAGCAAAATGCTACAATTTGTACACTCAACTGCGATTCAAACCCTGATCTCACTGTTATTATCAGTCCAGTCTATTTCGAGAATGATTCCTTAGACCATTTGAACGAAGAGGCGGGAATATAAGATCTTATTTTTTTAAATCACGCCATGAAATAAAGCTATCCATAAATCCAAGTCAAGCATCCATATTAAATTAATAACGCTGGAATTAGAGAAATAGCTATACCTAAACCAGTGGACCCATAGACAGTATCAGACACGTCTTGTCTGGTTTACCGGAAAGGGGAGATCCTTGCTTGAATTCCGGTAGGGTGTACTAAAGTGGTTTTTTACACTTGGTTTCCCACTCTCCCTCCATGCCGATATAAATGTACCTCCTTTAAATTAGTGTATATAGTATAAAAGCCTAGGAATGTACACTTACCTTTACATACAAAGAACTTTTAAAAAATACAAACCTTTTTGCGGCAGAAATTGATAAAATTAGTGTTACTTCATAGTCATTGATACCCTCCATCCAGGTTGATTGCTGGAGATCATATGAGCTCATATATGAATGTGGGAGAATATATTTATTAATTTTTCTAGATGTCATTTAAGGCCCTACCCATGAAAATGGGACTATAGCAACGGAAACCTACTTTTGTTCTTCGCCATACATGTGTGCGTGTCTAGATCCTCGGGACCTTGTTTGTAAAATCTACAAGTCATAGTTTTAACATATATATAAAAAGTTATCGTGTAGTATAATGCTAATAAAGACAAGACTCCACACAACAATTGCTGCCAACATAATGACGGCTGGTCACGCACGCTAGCCAGCAGAGCAAATACACGTAAATAATTACTCCCGACCAGGCTGGTGACCATAAAACGGAGCAACAGCTTTCTTAAGTAGACAAGGAAATGAGAATGGATCCATGTTCGCACATAGTTAGGATTTATTCGGGGGAATTAATTTTAATAACCACACTAGGGAAAAATTAATTTATTATTTTATATTTTAGTAGTTATTGTTTTATTTGTTTACAATATGAACAATAAAAGTTGGAACTAAAAAGTGCAAGATAGGTTAATAGATCCACAAATGATATAGTAACTATTGTCTTAACTGGAGGAAAAAAAAAGAATTAGCGTGCTACTAAGAATGTTCTTCCTAAGAAACCATTTCTTTCATCACACCAAACACAATACTATTGGCAAGAATCAGCATTGATTTGATGACACATACTTGACCATGAAGTATGTATTTGTATTAGCTCGTAAATAATTAAATTAATTCATTTTTATATTTCGCTTTCCAAACACCAAAACAGTTAATAATTCCATTTTTTAACTTTATTTTTCAATAAAATTAAAATTAATTATTATTAATATTTATATTTCTTTAAATTGAAGATATTATCCATAGGAAAACATGAAACAAACTCGTGAAACTTATGTGCTATGTCTGAAATAACAGTTGCAAGATGTCGCTATTAAAGTTTTTCAGGCTAGTTTGTTGAACTAACTAGAGATAGCGCAGGAGCTCGAGCCGATTGGAAATATTTTATTTTTATCACCGCGTCTAACTATCTGTTCAGGCTACACGCATATATTACAATTACTCTTTTCAGTTAAGAACTAGGTAATCTCCCCACATTTGTTTGGAAGGAGGATGGGAAACCACTTAGTAAAAAAACCTCCCTCCGTAGACCCGTCAAGGACTCTAACTCCCAGTCATCACCAGGTCAGTATAGCATCAGAGTAACGCCTTAGATCATTCGACCACTGAAGCTGGGGAAATATTATTAGAGGAACCTCTACATTTCTTACAATTATTTCAAACGTTTCCCACGTATCTGTGACTGCAAACGGTCATTTAAGAAAAAAAAATTTAAAAAAATATAAAATTGGATGTTTTTGAAATCCGGAGTGTCTTCCGGGAAATTTATTCATAAGGGACAGTGTTTCAAAAACCTATAATGTTTCGCAAAATCTAGAAAGATTGGTCACCCTATACTAAAGCAAATATTTAAAGAATAACATTAATTATAATGTAAGAAACTTGATGGTTTAAAAAAAAAGCTTTGATATGTAAAATAGAAATAACGTTGAACATCATGGTGTAATAACTTGCTTATTACACTTATGTGTTGTGGATGAGAGAGAATGAATTGAAAGGAACTGTATCTACATTTGCGTAGTGGTATAATGGAAAATCATTTAATAAAAAACACCTCCATACACCCAACAGGGATTGAAACTCCGAACTCATCATCATCGGCAGTCCAGTCTATTACAAGAGTGGTGGTCTAGCACAGTGACATTCAACCTAGAAATTAGAGACTTAGAAACTAGAAATATATCAAGAAGAGGTTACTGCTGATCAGCAAGTTGAGTTTTTAGCTGAGGAAGAAACTGATAAATAATATATTTAGAGCATCACTCTGTATGGAACAGAAACTTTGACTCTCAGGGAGATGGAAAAAAAAAAGAAACTTGGAGAACTTTGAATTTGGTACTGGAGAAGACTTGAAAAGATCAGGTGGACAGACAGGGTGACAAATGAACAAGTCCTAAGAAGAATGGGTAAGAAAAGAACCATTTTGGATGTGATTCCTTGGCACAAAGCAAACTGGAACTTCCTTTTGCACGACGTCATAGAAGGAAAGTTTGAAGGAGAAATGAGCTTAGGAGGAACTGTCTTCTGCACGATGCCATAGAAGGAAATGTTGAGGAAAAGAGGAGTTTAGGAAGAAGGAAGATTCAAATATGGAATGACTTGAGAGAAAGAAGAAAATTCTGGGAACCGAAGACGGAGGCAGAGGACATGAAGCATTGATGGTCTAATTTCACTGAAAAATGGAATGGACCTGTTGTGAGACAGAACACCTAATATTATTATTATTATTATTATTATTATTATTATTATTATTATTATTATTAATAATAATATTAATAATAATAATATTATTAATATTATTATTATTATTATTAATAATATTATTATTAATATTATTATTATAATAATATTATTAATAATAATAATAGCTAGAAATTTATATAGCAAAATTCTACGTACCCTCTAAGATGCCTTCACGAATCTCAGGTTGAATACCACTGATCTAACAAGTGTCGGCCAACTTTTTGGACTTCTTTCAACCAATAAACTAACCAAAGGTTCCCAATCATCCATCCTTTCTCCACAATACTTTTATTTATGTCTTTTTTGTACTTGTATCTTATGTTTAAATCTTAAATTCAATTTAGGCCTACACCCAAATACTTAGATCCCCACCATTCTAGAAATAAATCTAGAATAAACCAAATGTAACATTTTCGTATTAAGCTATTTAATTTTTCTTACAACCTTACCAATAATGATAGATAAAGATTATTTTAGTCACACTAGAATAATGTTTTATTATATTCGGGATCGTAGAAGACTTAAATATCGACTTTTAATGACGCTGTGGTTTTCCTACGTGATAGATTGAAAATTGCACAGAGATAGGCCAATAAAGCCGTTGCAGAGCCCCTTCTTTGACCATTAGACCACCGAAGTCAGTATTGATTCTCTAAATCGTACACAAACTGATGTAAAGACGTCTATAGTCCTTAATTATGAGGGGGACAGAATGAATCAATTTTTACTTTGAATTAAAATAAAAATAAAAAAATTCAAAATAATAACACGAATACCTTAGCGGACTTATTTATTGAATCCATAAAAAAAAAAGTCACCTTAATCATTTACACACTACTCCAAACGTGAATTTTCATTTTTCTGAAGAGAAAAAATAAGACTCACCGTTTATTTTACATTAATATACTAAATAATAAACCATTTGTGAAGATAATTTGAGGGGGTTTATGATCCCAGTTCCCCTCACTTATTGGAGCACACGAACTGATGAAAAAAATACACAATATGACTAAATACCTAATATATATTTACTGTAGTTATGCTCCCTTATGTCCGTTGAAAAGATACTCTAAGACCCTCAGTATCGATTATCATCGTCGCAAATTTGTATTTTCATTTTAACGATATTTTAATTTCAAGTGATTTTGATGCGTATAGCCCAAGTAGGTAGTAAGACATGGTGCCAAAAAAATAAAAAAATAAAAAATATATATTTGTCAAATGCGAGGCGAGAGAGAATGAAATAGTGTTACTTACTTACTCGTTTATAACATTAGGAACTCGAAAGTTCATTGTCGCACTTTCAAAAGTACGCCACTTATCCCTATGTTGAGCTAGTTATATCCAGTCCACCTCATTACACCCTATCCCTATATTGAGCTAGTTATATCCAGTTCACCTCATTACATTCTATCTTTATCTTGAGCTAGCTCTATCCAATCACCGCATTACACCCTATCCCTATCTTGAGTTAGCTCTATCCATTCAACCTCAATATAGCTTATCCCTATCTTAAGCTAGTTCAATCCAGTCCACTTCATTACACCCTATCTCTATCTTGAAATAATGATATCCAGTCCACCTCATCACACCCAATCCCTATCTTGAGCTAGTTCTATCCAGTCCACCTCATTACACCCTATCCCTATCGTGAGCTAGTTCAATCCAATCCACATCATTACACTCTATCCCTATCTTGAGCTAGTTCTATCCAGTCCCCCTCATTACACCCTATCCCTATCGTGAGCTAGTTCAATCCAATCCACATCATTACACTCTATCCCTATCTTGAGCTAGTTCTATCCAGTCCACCTCATTACACCCTATCTCTCTCAGGTCCACTCTATTGTTATCCTCCCATCTGCGTCTAGGTCTTCCCAATGGTCTATTCTCATTGGATTTGCCAGTCAATACCCTGAACAAGGTTCTAGATTCTCCCATTAGCGCTGCATGTCCTGCCCACCATGATATACTAGAATTTATTATCCTAGCAATGTCTTGTGACGAGTATAGAGTATGCAACACGTCATTATATAACCTCCACCACTCCCCTGTTGGAAATGCCAAAGATAACATGCACCACCTCTACAGCGATGAAATTATCTTGTCACTGCTGCCATCTGGTGAGTGTTTGCCGAGTCGTTGGTGGGAACGACGTATTACTAAACTTAAGTTCCGCCTCTTCTGGGCCTGAACATTAGGTTTTTAAAACCCGCCCATTTCCAGCAGCGACCAACCGGATGTGACCAAATTAGTTGTTGTGTCTGTGTAACCAAGATAAATGACACACTCGACCTTTTTAGGCTATACAAAATGTGTTCATTTACAATTGTGGCGCAACTGAAGAATATAAAGATTATCTTAACATTTTTATTTTATCAGCATGTATGTATTATATTCAAATATGTATTAAAGCTAACCACTTCAGTAGACGCATAGTCTGGAATACAATCTCGTGTTAGACTAGACTGCCGATGACGGGGAGTCTGGTGCACCGTGGGTGGTTTTCACTATACCTCCATGCAAATGCGGGTACACGTCGTCTAAATTCAATCTTACATCAAAGTAATAATTATTACATAGACATATAACCCGAACGGGTGCTAAAACAAGATTCTTTATATATTTATATATATATATTATATATATATAAATATATATATAAATATATATATATATTTATATATATTTATTATATATTTATATATTTATATATATATATTTATATATTTATATATATTTATTTATATATATAAAGAATAGTGTTCTAGCACCCGTTCGGGTTATATGTCTATGTAATAATTATTACTTTGATGTAAGATTGAATTTAGACGACGTGTACCCGCATTTGCATGGAGGTAGAGTGAAAACCACCCACGGTGCACCAGACTCCCCGTCATCGGCAGTCTAGTCTAACACGAGATTGTATTCCAGACTATGCGTCTACTGAAGTGGTTAGCTTTAATACATATTTGAATATAATACATACATGCTGATAAAATAAAATAAAAATATATATATAATATATAAGCCTATATGATATCCAATAGAATATTTAGATTTTAAGCTGTATTTTGTTATTATGTTTTAATCAGCCCGCTTTTTACATTTTGTAACACCATTTAAAACAATAAAGTATTCATATTTTCTTAGAGATAATTTAAGATACGGCCACTTTAACCTGTGGTAAATTTTATGTACTATAAAAGAACAAAGCTACTTTATATATTCCCCATATGAAAAACGGGTACACCATCTAGGTTTTTTTTTTCACGCATTTAAATTGTTAAGCTGTTTTCCTTTCCTTCTTGGTAGTACGAATATAGACTATAAGAGCACAACATAATCAATTTTTAGTTTTTCTGTTTCTCAATTTGTTTGTTGGCAACAAACTCAAAAAGTATTCATCAGATCTAGACAGGACTTCTCCTGATGTACTCTTTATTTTCCAGGGAAACATGACAAGAAATATATCATCACGCTAGTTTATCAGTGAACAAATTACAGTAGAAAAACCACGCGTAAGCAGAGATCATTCGTCGCGGCTGGTATCGCGGGTATTTAAGATGGTGATATGAGCTGGGGTGTGTAAGGGGAGACAAGTGAGGGTGAATCTGTGTTTTTTCACGAATCTTCATATGCACATAAAGTAGGTACTGTTCTTGAGGTTTCATTATTTTCTAGCATTTGAAGTTGTCGATTGTGTTGACGTATTGTTTAACGTGAGCGAAGCCGTGGAAAAATTTCTTAAGAAATATATTCACTAGAAATGTGGTGCTTTTCATTTTAGTGTATACAGACAGCCTCATTTATATTAAAAAAAAAGGGTCCGTTTTATCACTTTAAGTTAAACTGTTGGTGGTTAATTTTTTTTTATGATATTGTACAACTCTCACTAAAATAAACTTATACAGACATATAAATCGGATTATCAGCCTGTTTAATTATTCCCCTTTATCTATGAAAAAATATATATAATTGATAAAAAAAACTCTTTTGAATATGTAGAGTAGGCCTACATTTTTGTTATGTATATAAACCGTAAAATAAACCCATAAAATAAATATAAATCTGTTCATAAATATTTTCCAAGCTCAACTTTTATTATTTAATGTTTTGATTCGTGCTATTTAAAAGCGATTAAAATTGTATTAAACTAATTAATTCTGTTTTTAAATCTCTCTTCTAATATTTATAGCTACATGGCAAACTTTTTAAATCCCATTTGAGGAGACAAGATTATCTGATTCTTTTTTTTCGCATTTTCTAAACCCGTCGCATTACCATTAACATTTAATTAATGAGAAGAAAGTGTTTTTTTTCCAATTTATTGAAATTTAGTTATTAATTAGTTTCAACAATTTTAACAACTTAAAATAATCTTCACAGCACATCAATGAGAAATAATTCACATAAGTAGATTATTTCAATCATTACGCTTAACACAATGGCTACCAGTTGATTAATTTAAGTAAAAAGGATGAGAGAGGTAATTTAAAGAAAATGCATTCACATTAGCGTGTCAAGTGAATGGAAAAAACAAAGCTATAAATAACTTGTTGAAACCCCCATTCTCCCCTATTCCATTGGACCTAGCCAAGATTCTAAGCCAGACCTCCACGCCAACGATAGCCTAAGCTATTACAAGACTAAATACTTAGACCATGTAACCAGCAATGTGAGTCAAGAGTAACCTTCATTTTTCTTTAACATGACTTACTAACTGTTCAGGTTATTCGTAGTGAATTAAACAAATTGATTATTTATGCACAAGATGTATTCAGAGTAAGCGTACTTACCCTCATTTGTTTGGGTGGAGAATGGGAAAATATTTACTAACAACATCCCTCTGTTCATCCGGCCTAGATTCAAACATTCCCACATTCTACCACCAAAAGAGTAAATGATATTCTACTTTAGTCCACGTGCCCTGCGATGAAAGCCATAAGCAGTTATTGAGTATCATGTTCCCATGACCTAGATCTTAATTTGGCTGCCTCAGTATGTAAGAATTTGCTGCAGATGCGTTTAACTTTCTAACCCAATATGTAAACAGCGATGCTTTATTTTAAAAATATGGTTTACGCCAAAATAAATTTGAAACATTCCAACAGAGCTATTTTTCCTTAACAATCCTGTATTTTGAGTTTTATTAGTAGAAGAAATGTGTGAAAATGTAACATCAGCTAATTTTCAACGAATCTATAATCATATTTGCGGAGCTTTGAGTCTAAGTCTGTTGGAAAAGTGCTCTAGGAATTAACCTTTCTCTAACAAATACAGTAACGTGTTAATAAGCTCATAAAAGAAAATTTTAAGATATTTGAGAACTTTGTGAACTTTCCTCTTTAACTTGAGATTAGAAATTTCGTAGTTTTTTTCGCCTTATTTATTATTCACATGACAAAAGGTGGTTGTAGGTAAAGGTCGAAAGGGAGTACAAGCTTAGAAAGAATAGCAAGGTAGGCTTGGTTCTAAATGACGACACAGAGCGTTGTATTTTATGTCGCGTAGCCTGTCGGCGATTGATACTTTCTCGCTGACCAAGACGGCCGCCTTAAGGAAAATATGTAGTTATTCATGAAACAATTCATTTCCACTTGTCATAAAAATACTTTTCCTTTGACTTAAATTGGAAATATATCTGAAATACTACATCGTTGTGTGAAAGAGACTTCTTTGAGAAACTGAACTTCCAGATAATGTTATTATGTTATGACCGTCTGTTACTGACAACTCTGCCATTGGGAATTCGGTTGAAGATGCCCTCTATCCAAAGTATGGAGTCAGCAGAAATAATATCTGCTTTTATTGAACGAATAGCCGAGGAGGTCCTCCACTAAAAGTGTCCGCATGGATATAAAATAGACGTCACAAACGATTGTTGAAATTATTTGAAATAAAATTTAGTAGAAATTGAGTTTTTACATATATTAATAATGTTATTTTAGGCGAATAACATTCATTTCTTTAAATAATAGTTAATAGTTAGTAATATGTATAGTCTATACTTTGCTATAAAAATATTTTAAAGAGAAATTAAAGGCTTACACATATTTTTCAAAATTATATGTATTTTCAAAATATTTATACAGACTTATATATGATATTTTACTAATTGTTTTTGTGTTTCAAGAAATTTAGAAATTAAATCTATCATTGTATGGAAACCTTAACCCTTAAACCTTACATCCACTTTTCAAACCTAGCCAAATTATGAACCGGTGAATTTTCAGTAGAACAGACCATGGTTTTTGAGCTTTAAATCACACAGAGGATATTATTTTGTATATATTATCTTAACCTAAAGCGTTACTGAGAATGTTTTTTTTTTTTTCATAAATGGTTTTCCACTCTTCCTACATGCAAGTGAAGATATATTTCCCTTAAATTCTACCTTCATCATCCCTGCTATATTAACACAGTTAATATACAAAGATAAGCAAAGGCTCGTATAATTAATTTTCGTTACTATTAAAACATTAAAGATGGAAATGATCCTCTAGGAGGTATTCGTAAATTTTAAACATTACAACTGATCACGGGAATTGACCCCTGGAGCCTTGGCTTAACGCAACAATTCTCTACCACTGAGTTATCCAGGGATCGTCCCAAGCTCTGTATCAATATTTACTTATAATTTAAGACAGATTATGTGATGGACGTGTGTAAATAATCGGCTAACCATGAACTATCATTGATACACCAGACATAGGCGTACAGCCCAAGCGCGAAGCGATAAATGGTTAAAAATAAACAAATATTTATTACTATTATTATTAGCACCGCGTCTTACTACCCGTTCGGGTTATACGCACTCACGCTAATGTGTAATGGTAGGGTGATTGTGAGATGAAATGGAGGACCTACAGTTTAACGTGGGATCCGAACCACTGGTGGAGGCCTGGCATTCCTCACATTCACAAGTTGTGATTAATACACGTCTTGTCAGAGGTGAAGGAAGGGTTTGGTAATCAGATAAATCTGTGCCGGGACCGAGGATTTGACCCCAGACCTCCAGCATAGAAGTCTGACACCTTACCTCCAGACCACCAGGTCACCCAAATGAATAAAGTTAAACGATTTGGAAATGACATAATCATGTTAGTGTGACGTATACAATTCTAGATATTTTAAAGAGGAATGAAGCTCTTGTCACCGATTGACTTTTGTCCCTAATATCTTTGAAAGCGCTAATGATGTTCAAGTTTCAATGACAATATGAAACGATTTGAGGCTAAATATGGGTTAGAGTGATCTAATTTCTAAAGGATTCATCCATTCTTCGGTCGTTGTCATTCATAGAGCTGTGATGATATATTCTTCAGCAAGGATAATTTGCCTTCCGGACCGTATAAAAATCCCAAGTTCAGCGGACCTTTATGTTGGCAACCTTCACCATGTTGGCAGCCCATTTAGCGATGAAACCTTTCTCTACCTCCTCTCGAATACCTCCTTCCATTCTTACAACTTACCCCATTTAACTCCTCTTCAGTGTCACACTCGTTGAATCAACGATAGGCTAGACATGTCTTGAATACTGAGCGAGCCAACAAAATGAGATCTTAAGGAATCTTATCGCCGAGCTTTCTGTCAAACTCTTTTATGTAGTACAAACTTACTGCCAAAGAAAAAAGGCGAACAAGACACATAATGGATGAAACTCTGGTCCCTCTTTTAAAATACTCTCTTTTATCATATTTTAATTGGTTTTATTAGTTTGTTTTTAGTGACAATGTTCTCACTATTGGAGATTCATCCTTACACAATTATAACAACCTTTTAAGTAGCCAAGTTGCCTTTGGCATTTCATTTGTTCACCATGTCTTATAAATTATTGTGGTGTCCACATATGTATACTAATAAGTTAAGTATTCAGGAGGTAAAATTTAGAGTAAATGCACCCAAATTTCCATGGTTAGAGCCTGAGAAAACATTAAGAATAAAACACATTTAGTACACCCAACCTGGATTTGAGTATGGCTCTCCCCATCGTCAGAAATCCTACGCTAACCTGCTTTGGTGGTCGTATGGTCTAAGCGCTACTTTCGCAATAGACTAGACTGCAAATGACGGTGAAATCATTGTCCAATCCCGGTCGGGTGTACTGAGGGTAGTTTTTTCCGAAATGGTTTTATTATTTTCCCTCCACGCAAATGTGCTTACACTTACTCTAAATATAACCTTCCTAGTCCCTAAAACCATTAGCGTAATTAGTATATAAGTGTATATTCCGAACGGGTAGTAAGATGCGGTTGCTAAAATAATTATAATATATATATATATAATATATAAATCAATATTGATATCCTGAAAATTATGTGTTAGCCTAGTCCACATAAAAAAACAAATAATGTTCATCTCATATAAAAAAACTCACTCGTATGTAATAATCAAATAAATATTTAAATATCTTGAGTTTTGATTGTTTTATGCTAATTTTTCATCGGAAGGGAGCTCATAGCTATAAAACTTACATTTAATCATGAGTTAAGGTGCAGTTGTCACTTTTGATATATATTTTCAATTTTATAAAATAACATTAATCATACAGTAACCTGATTCAGTGACTGTATGGTCTAAAGCGTTACACTAGTGTTCGACTAGACCACCGATGACAGGGAGATCAAGGTTCGAATCTTGTTCGGGTGTACCGTCTTTGGTTTTTCAAAATAGTTTCCCACTCTCCCTCCACACAACGCTGAGTACATTTTCTCTAAATTCAACCTTCCTCATCCTTAGTTTATTAGCTTAATTAATAGAACTACATACATGTATAGCCTGAACAGGTAGTTGAACGTGGCGCTAAAACACAATAATAATAATAATAATAATAATAATATAATAAAATAAATTGATCTAAAAAAGTTATCAATGCTAGGCGCAAAAGTATGTATTCTATAAAAGCCTTTCCTATAAAATTTGAGTTATATCAGTCTAGCCAATCCCCTTCTTAATAATAGTCAATATTAGAAATTTAGTTATTTTAAATGGAAATGTACAGACATGCATTTTCTTGGAGAAAAAACTGGTAACCATTTATGCAAAAAAAAAAATTGGCACACCCCTTTTAAGATTTAAGCTCTGAGCTCCCTCTCGCTGGAAAACCAGACTAGATTAAACTGACACCCAAACCCACAGTAAAATATTAAATTTTTAGGTAGTTTAAGATAAGAGTTTCACTGTTATTTGAACTTACATCTTTTCTCGAACTCATCAACTGTTTAGGCTTTTCCAACATCCCTGGGTTTGGATAAACTCGCTATGGGAAGAGATTGGGCTCGTAGGGATTCAATTCCAATAGTACTAACACCCACAAAAAGACGGTCAGAAAGAACCAGAGTAAAATATAGATTATTCTCTGAGGTTTTATAAATACAGGACAGAAAGAGAGGATACGATATATGACCAACAATATCTTTAAAAATATAAAAACAATTGTTTGGCTCAGCAATTTTTTTTATATGCTACAAAATATTAAACATGTAAAGATGTGTAAGTCTACCTAATTTATCCTGAAAGGTAACAAACTTACCTTGTTGGTTCAATTCAATTAACTTTTGATTTACAAGATAAGTTTTTTAATTTTTCAATTTCATAAGTGAGAATTTGATGGAAAATGTATGTATATAGGACAAATAAAAAGATAGTTTTTGAAATTTGCATCAACCACAAATCAAAGCACACATCGAAATACTATATTTGGCTATACATGGTTAGAGTATGTTTTTCATAATTTATGAAACACACTGTATATAAAAGAATCCAGAAGATGAACAGCTATCGAATGGGCCAACTTGGGAAAACTATTTGTTATTTCGGGGAAAAAAAAAGTAAATGAAATAAAATACGCTTTCAAATATAGGAAAGAGAAAGTGAGTTTCAAATTCTCAGCCTTCCCTTTTTTCTCATATTTCTCGTTTAGTTCAAACGCTTTCTTCCGCTTGAATTTGTCTTCTGTCTCTTTGAGAGAAGGACAATATAGGTACTTTAAACTAAACGCATTTTTTTTTTCATTTTGAGAAAACACGTTTCTTTTCTTTTGTTTCAGGCACAACTCATATGAGAAATATGTTAGAAAACATTCAGGAATGTTGTATATTAAATATTTTGTGTCGTCATAAGATTGTACAAAATGGATGTAGTAATTTATTCAAATATGGTTTTATTAGCGTAGTTTTAATATTGGACCCATCTCACTATGGTGCTATTGATACAGACACCTTAATATATTTTGTTAAATAAACAGAAATTATTTTACAAATTTAATTGAAAATATAAAATATTAGCTACTTTCTAAAAGGCATTCTAATATTGAAACATTAATATAATCTTAAATATATGTACGTATACATGCCACGGCCAACATACGATGTCTATTTAGTTCACAAAATGACCGGCCTCTTCCAGCGCTGGCCACCAAAATAATTCAAAAAATACTCCAGTTCCAACACGATACTTATAACCAGAAAGCCAGACTAAACAATTGTGATACCTTAGTCTGTTTGCTTAACGATTCGAATCATTGATTAAAGTAGTTTCTGAATTTCCAAAATTTGTTCTTAAACACTTTACTTGTAAGTTTATTTAAATTAACAAGAATTGATAAGGATGTGTTTAAAATGTGCTGTTTTGTTCTACGGTTTGAAACCATACACTTAACCTAATATAGCACACAAAACAAAATGGCCAACCCAAAATACAGACATTCTAATATCTAGGTAATATGAGGAGCACGAACCAAATTATCTTAGTCTTCTCCTGGGATCAAAGCATACCCCCCCTTACCACTCATCTACGCTAATGGGGCCACCTTTACCACCGAAACACCAGGATGTGTCTTTAATTAAGTTTGGAGTGCTGCATAATAGTCAACAGTTCCTCTTTCAAAATGGTGGCCACACTCGTTATAAACAAGTTCAAACATCTTAAAATGGCTCCCAGTGTAATCGTAGCCCTCTTTTCCCTCCCACAAAACACACACACACACACACTCACACACATACACTAGGAACGTGATACTGTGGTACCAGGGCCAAAGAAGTTCACATGTTGACTCCATAATAAGCTACTTAGAATATGGAGTGTACTTAAGTAACTTTGTGTGTTTAGGATGGTTAGAAGAACCTTCGGTAACATCAGCGACCGTTCTTACAGTAACTTGACCTGGTGGCGACTTTAGATCTTCGCTGCCAAGGGCTGGGGGAGGGGGGGCGGAGGGGGGTCGTAAGTACATGAGATTAAGGTAAAGCTAGAGTACCAAATTTTTATCGGTATTTTTGGGGACATTCTTTCTAAAATATCTTATGCGAGCCGAAGATGTTAAGTGATATTTACCCACAAGGATGTTCGGATTGTACAAGGCTTCTCTCTGTAAATAAGCTTGACTGCTGAAAATGGGGAGATTGGGGTCGAGTACCATTTGGTTTTATTGAAGGTTTCTTTCCTAAACAATTTCACACTCTCCTTTAATCCAAATTCAGGCACACTGAATCCAATTTATACCTTTTTCATCCCTAAAACATTCAATAATTGGTTCATATGACTATAACCCCTATCCATATATTTACTTCACCTTGTTTATTTTAATATTTTTATTTTATTCTTAAATACATTGAATCATTTATTTATGAAATAGGCTTACAAGTGCCCATCAATTTTAATATCCAAGAATATTTAATCAGCTTTATACTTCATTTTACTCAATTATCCCCCCTCAAATTTATTAGCAATTACATATTTCCAATGTCAGCATAATGAGGAAACATCCTAATTATATAGGATTACTATTTAACAGTTAGGCTTATTGTGTTCTTAATAGCTTTTGTATCATGTTAAACCAGCTGTTTAACATCTACAGTAAAAATAACATAAATATTACTAACACAATGATTACAAGTGCTTGTATATTAAAATAATATGTGGCAGGTGTTAACTCACTGTGGACTTATGTTGCCGGGAAGCGCCCTATTTACAGAAAAGTTGCCCCAGCTGACCATGCCGACACTACCAGCAATTCTACGTCTTACTCACAAGCCACGCTTCCAAGAAAAGGTAGATAATTTTCTCTAGCGCCATACCATCAAAGAACGCTAGTGGTCATTCAGTGCAATTATTGCAACTTTACCCCCTTTACCCCTTAGATGTCCTGATGCTAACCTGTCTCCGAGTAGGTCATTACCATTACTATATAAACGTTTTTGCTCGCTTCACATAATACCCCGAACCTGTCCTTCTATCTAGTTAAGGTTGTACAATCTTATCTATCCCACCGAACCTTCTCCACTATCTTTGGGAACGCCACTAAGTCAGAAGCATCCGGGCTGGAGTGCCGAAAGGTTCCCTCGTGGGCCTAGTGCTCTTCAGTCTGTATGTGAACGATATTACTAAATCCCCAGACACCAAATTGGCACTGTATGCGGACGACACGGCTCTAGTAGCGGAGTCATGGTGAGGGCAGCTGGTGGAGAGACGACTCCAGACGCACCTGATACAGTTGGAAGGGTGGTTGACCACCTGGAAGACAAGTATTAACGTGGAGAAGAGCATGGCAGTGATCTTCACATGGAAAAGAAAGTTCTACAGGCCGGCCCCACTCCGGCTGTTCGGAGAACAGATCAGATGGGCGAACTGTGTTAAGTACCTGGGACTAATGCTGGACGCCAAACTGCACTGAGAGATTCAACAAAATGAAGCAAAGGCTGGGAACATTAGGCCCACTGCTAAACAGGCTTAGCGCCCTGTCTACAAGGAACGGTCTGACACTGTACAAGCAGTTGCTCAGAACAATCCTAGACTATGCATGTCACACTTGGGGCCACCTGGTGGACACGTATATTAGGAAGATGCAGGCGTTCCAAATCGTGTGTCTGGAGATCATTGTGGATGCATCTTGATATGTTCGGAATGAGACTCTGCATCGCGACCTGGATATGCCTACCATCAAGGACCACTTCCGGAAGCTGGTGCAGTCCTTCTACGACATACTTCCTGGTACCACCAATTCTCTTATCCAGGGGCCTGGGAATTACGCCATTGACCCTGGAGGGTGTCATCGACGTCCCAAAACCCTGCTCGGATGAATGAGATGTGTCAACTGTGGTTTGGGAGGCTCTCACCCAGCCCCCATAGAGTAGTGTCTCCACTCGTAACTCTAAAAACCCTTTATTCGGTTTCCCAACATAGTTTTTGTTTTCTCCACCAATATTAATAATATGTTTTCTTTGTTTCAGAGACTTCGCGAAATGCGACAACCTGTCTGTTAGATTCCGAAACCACGTGGTGTGACCAATTGGTCGGTACGTGTTGGAACTTTTTCTCGTGCTCCCCTTCAGGGTGCATCAGAACATGCTAATATGCGTCTGCGTCTGCGTCACATAATATATTCTATTGTAATAACAATTCGATGGAGGAATAACTAGGACGTAAACCTACATCACCGAAGAATCAACTAGTAACTACGATGTGTCAGGCGTTGGTCTCACCACCCCGTCGCAGAGGAAGCCTCTTCTGAGACTTTAATATATACAATTTAGAATCTGAATTAGACTCTAAACTCCTCTTTGCTATGTACATAAGACATAACTTCTGTGTCAGAATGTCTATCTTTATTTTCTATGTCCATCAGACATAGTTATTTGTGTCAGAATGTTTGACGTTAATATTTATGTCCATCAGACATAGTTTTTTGTGTCAGACTGTCTGACTTTATTTTCTATGTTCATAAGACATAATTTTTCTTTCAGAGCGTCTGACTTTATTTTCCTATGCCCATATGGCGTAGTTTAGATTCAAGGGTTTATTGCTCAATTTAACTAGATCCACACGACTTTATATACTGGGTCAGTGTATCTGATTTCTTTTTCTAAGTCATTAAGACATAGTTATATATATATTAGGAAATAATAATGAATACCTAAACGGTATGACCCCATTTAGGATCTCCTGATGGTGAATATCAGGTTATCTAACATTTTCTTTAATGACTTAGTTAGATCAGTCACAGATAGCAGTTACTATAGTCTCTTATTTACGGTGCGTAACCTGTAGGACCACTACTAGTTCGTAGTAGTAGCCCGTGGGGATAGTGTTTTGTCTCCTAGCCCCTTAGGCGTGGTTTGTATCAAGTTATATTAATATTGCTTATACTATTTATTATTTGCCCAAGTAACCGGTGGAGATATAAATATACTATTTAATGTCGAGGCAGTATTTATTAGAATTATTATTTTTATTATTACTATTATTATTATTAGAACCACTTCTTACTAACCGTACGGGTTGTACGCACTTACGTTAATCTGTAATGGTAGGGTGATTGTGAAATTAAATGGAGGACCTACAATTTACGTGGGATCTGAACCACGGTAGTAGTGTGGTTGACCAGATAGTACTCGACGCTGATTGGCTTAGAGATCATCACGTGACCACGCCCTCTCGCTCTTTGATGGGCTGTTGTCACTGGGTCATGGCTTTCCCCTCTCCCTCTCCCAATTTTTTCCCCTATCACCCTTCCTCTCCATTCCCCCTGGCCCCCTTTTCACGGTTTGTATGGGTTCCAAACTTGTTGGTTCATGTTCCATTGGTTTTTATGTGTGCTCATTGGTTTTTTATGTGTGACCATTTGTTTTTTATGAGTGCTATTGGACCATATGTATGGGTAGGATAGGGACTGGCTTTGTAGTTTATTTCATTTAATGGTAGGGCAAAGTGCAGTCCATGGTGTCAGGCGCTCCACCCACGGCGTGTCGGCATCGTGGCTGAGGGAGGGAACGTGAATCGCGAACTTCTTCCGACGGTCATTTAGCGTAGAGTGTGAACAGCCGGCAACAGTCAGCTGTCTCAAGATCCCCTTTCACTTTCCCTCACTTCATCATACCCCTCTTTGTGAGCTCTGTGCTTCAAATCCCTCAGGGGGTAGGACGCATTTGGAAAGGAAACTTTCGTGTCACAATCGGCATGGAGGATTGAATCCTTAGCGAGAGTCGTTAACCCTAAACTTGTTATAAATGTTGAAAGCATGTAGTAATGACCCTATTGAAGAATCATCAACCCACCCCAATCCGAGCCATCTTGACGCATAGGGTAGTAGCTCTCTAAAGTTCCAGGCTCAGATGTACTTTCTAACGCTCATTCCTGGGCCGATTTTTCGGAAACAACCCCTATTAAAGCACCTTGTTGTGTTTCAGTGTTCACCATGTACGGTAACATGGATTAGAACCTTGATATCTTCACCCGAATGAGAAACAGAATAATAAAATTAGTGTTTGTAGGGATGTACCATTATTTGAGCTGGGCTGAAATGTGTAAAGATGTCTACCTACCAAGATGTAAATTAAAACATATAGGTAATTTAAGAATCAAATAGCCAAAGCTATTATTTATTCTTTTAGTGATGATTACTCCATCTAGATATCATTGACACCTGGACACGGGAATTGAACCCAGGACCTTTGGTTCAACAACAAATAATTATCATGTACAATATAGGGTTTTGTCTTTCTCTTTTTAATAACCGACTAAAGCAATAATATAATTTCTACAGTTAGTTACTATGGCGGTATTATGGTGGTACAAGCTAAAACACTATTTATTATTTTGTTTTAAAACCATATTCCTTCACCTGAGCGTCAAATTGATGTTTACTAGATACCCACGCTATCCGCTATCGCAAAAGTAATAGTGGTGGTTGAAATTACCTGTTTCTAGATGTCAACGCCATCCGTTGCTCAAACTTTAACTAAGCTCTTCAGGCAAAGTGAGATAACTGCTGTTTGGGGGTAGAGAGAGAGCGCTTATTTTTACTTGTAAATGTTAAATTTGTATACAAATTTAAAATATGTTCTTTAATAGTTAAAGAGTGGCAAACTTACATATTTGACGATATATTGCATCCAACATATTACCTCAGCTCGGATTTGATTCCAACTTTCGCCACCAGAAATAGATGAGCCTGAAATTTAGATGGCGTGCTCACCAGGATTTGAACCTCAGTATCTTTCGGTGGTGTGATAGGGATTAGAAGATCTTACATCAGCTCAGATATTTAATTATTCATTTATACATTTTGACCAATATAAAAATGTAAATATTGACTATTGAGTCTAAAATGGAGATAGATCATTGCTATGCAAATATTTCTCCTAAGAGATTTAAGGAAAAATAACATACTTTTTTAGATACTTATATTTAATTACTCTATCGCATTGGAGAATTATTGCGTTAAGACTTAAGTAGTATATGTTTACAACTAAAGCTCACAAAATTGTATAAATATATTTGCAAATATCTCAGAAACTGCTGCTTTTATAAAAATATATGTCAAATAAAAGTTTTTTATTTTCAATAGTCCTACAATTTTGCAATGATAAGTTGTTTAGTTTCTCCAATAGTTGTGGAGATACGGAAATTAACGCTTCTGTAATGTACCCTAAAAATCATTTTCATAGTAAAATGAAAATAGCCAGTTTATTTATAATCTTAATCAACGCCTAGATACGAATTTTAATCAAAATCGTTTGAGCAGATTTTGAGAAAACCAAATTTTTCTCTTTTCGCCCTTCAGTAAACTACCCCTAATTTTAAGTTTTTATAGACACACAGAAAGACGGCATTGCAAAGACTATTTTTTAGAGTTCGGGGGGTCATGAGACGTCAACATCCATGAACATTTCAGGTTAGTTTTTTTTTACGGTCGCAATACTTAAACTTCAATGTCAAAAAAGTTTAAAAAATTCATATAATTGCGTATAGATTGAAAGTTATTGATTTTATAAAAATATGTTTCGGATAAAATATATGTATTATAAATATATATACATATTTGTAATGCTAAGTAATTTCATATCTCAAATAGTTTCGGAGCTATTTAAAAAAATGTTAATTGACGCTTCAGACCGGAGCCCTTAAAGCCATTTTGCCGAAATATTGAGGGTAGCCATTTTGTTTGTAATATTTATTAATGTTTATAAATGAAATTTAATCAAAATCGTTAGAGCCAATTTTGAGAAAATCGACTTTTTCTCTTTTTTCCCTTCAGTAAACTACCCTTAATTTTAGGGGTAGATATCCAATTCCAAAAATCCCTCGGGGCAACCCTATGAAAACCCTAGATATCAAGTTTCAGCTCAATCGGTAAAATATTTTAGGCTCTAGTTGGAGGTACAGACAGACAGACAGACGGAAATTCAAAAACCACTTTTTCGGATTCAGGAAGTCATGAAACGTCAAAATTCATCAAAATCTCGAGTTCGATTTTTTGACGATCACCATACTTTCTCTACCTGTAAGATAGAGAGAAAGTAAAAAGGGACCAGCTCAAGTAACAATACTATAGCCACTAGCTTATTACGCAAGATTTATTTGCGTCCTTCCCCCCCCCTCCCCCCCCCCCCCGAACCAACCGTTGTTTCGATGGCATATTGTCAGCTGACCGTGTCAATTTTAACCAAAAAGAATGTTAGCTCTTATATTCATGGTATAGATGTTTATTATAATTTTTCATATCATTAATTCAAATCCAAATAATATAATTGTTGATTTAGCCATTTATTAAATTCGCGTTTGAAATGTGCTGGATCAAATCTTTATAAGATATTTAACCGTCATCATAGCCATTCGATAGCATGTCTGTATACTAAACTAACGGTCCCGGTTTCGATTCCCGACACGGCTAAAAATATTGGTTTGATAAATTAACATTCAGCGGACCGGATTTTCAGATGATCTAGTCTTTTAAGTTTTTCGCATTTTATGAATAAAATATGACCTGAGCTTTATGCTGAAAAACAATAACGGAAATAAATTAAATTATAGTATTCAATTCAAATTCTTATTTCTACTAATAGAAAACTTAATTCTGACCATTTAAAAATTACTTTCTAACATCAATATATATTTTTACCAATTTGTGTTAAGACATGTCTTCCCCCATTCCTTTTTTAAAGATAAAATTTCTTGAATGATTAGCGTGGTTGTAGTAAACCTGGTTACTTATTGAACTAACAGATGGTTTTGGCAGTCAATTTAGAGCAAAAAAAAACGCGCTCTGCTGAGCAATTATATGGTATATGATTTTAAAACAGAAATAAATATAGATTTAGTTTTCAATGTGTTTTAAGTATATAGATATTTCTTAAAGGCATTCAAATATATACCAGCATAATAATTAACCAGAGCAATTATATTGTTGCATTAGCCAATTATTAAAAAGAGAGGAAAACCCTATATAATTGCGTATGATAATCTGTTTGTTGAGCCAAGGGTCCCAATCTCGGTTTCAGGCAGGGGTGAAAATGTAGGTTTAACCTTTCATAGTGATAAATTAACTGCCCTGGACTGTATTTTTTACATGTTCTAGGGCTCAATTGTATCTATTATACACACTTTGCGAATGTTTGTATCAGTTAAAGCAATTATGTTTAGGAAAAGTTGTAAAAATATATTATATAAATACCAAAAGTAGTTTGAAATTAAAAATTTATATATATTTAAAATAACAGTAACATTTATAGAGGGGAGAAACACACGTAAGTTTGCAGAAAATAAAATAAATATGATTGGAACAATTATATTTAAAGTGTTTACTTTTAAGTTGGTTTGATACGTGTTTGAATTTAAAATTTTGAGTTTTTTAGATCAAATGGTTGTTGAAGATGCAGGAAAAGGACACGGTGCTTCCCTCCTACCTCCCCTTCACCCCGCTGTAGCAGTATCGCCTCTAAGCCAGGGAGACGGTGTTCAAGCCCAAGCTGTGGCCAGGCAGGCGGGATACACGATCCTCTTTCAACCCATGGTGTTGGTGGCAGGATCATCTTCGGCACCACCGGAGGGAACTAGTGGCTTGGTAAATCAGTTTGGTGGAGCATTGTTCCAAGGTATCCCTCTTCGAATCGTTGAGGAGAGAATTAAGCAATTAAAGCGTTTTTAATATCGGGTGTGAATTGCTCATACAATTAGGGAAGTCAGAGAGTGATAGTGAAGCTCAATCCTGGCTCGAGAAGCAAATCAATGCTTTGCTAGGGCGTCTCCAGGATCACGGAGTTAGCACGGAAGATTAAGTAGGTCTGCTATTTGACAACACAAACTCCTCGTCAATACCTGTATTAGTGTCATCTAGACGCGCAGATCAGCTTGACGTGGAGGCTGTGCTCTCTAATGTAGAAGTAGTGATACAAAGCAATGCTTCGTTCCTCACTTCGACACCCTTGTATGTCAAGTTACACCACTTTAAAGATCCGCATGGGAGGGGTAGTAATAAATGTAATTATCTCTCTCCCGCTAGCAAAGGAATAATTACGATTCAAAATGGCGATGATACACTTTGTCTTGCCCGTACATTGGTTGTCGCTAAAGCTGTGTGTGACTTTAAAAGATAACCAGGATGCATGGATGTGAACACCGTTAAACAAATCAAAATGGTTCGTCCTGTTCAAAAACTCAAAGCAGAGGAACTATGCCGTGATTCCCGTGTGAATCTTTTGAAAGGTGGTGGAATTACCGAATTGAAACCATTTCAAACATACCTTCCAAATACAAAATCTCAATGTTCAGGGAACTTTGAAGGGATTGGTCCTATATGAAGGGCCTAACCCTCCCGAACATTTCTTTAAGGGCTACCTTGATTTGTATTTTAACGACGATTAGCAAAATCATTTTGATGTCATAACATCCTTTTGCCGTGAATGTTGTGTACCGTTCTGTAATAATAACAAGCACAAATGCGAATCCTCGTGCAAAAAATACTATGGTAAAACGGTTTGCTGTGGTTATAGAACTGTGGTCTGTAAAGACTGTGGGTGTTGGTTCACAAACCAAACATGTTTTGATAACTATAAACGTCCCAGTATTTGCAGAAGTCACATGTTGATATGTGATGTTAAAAAGGTTTGTGAGGTCTGTGGGCAATTCTTCAGTTTGAAAAGAGCAGAATTATCACACAGGTGTTATGAGACTTTTTGTAGAGTATGCGAGAACCATCGTCCTTATGGTAATTTCTGCTATATGAAGCAGGCCCCATCCAAGCCGACAGTGGAAAAGAGCAATTTCATATTTGTATTCTATCATTTTGAATGCAGACAAGAAACTCTTCCTCGAGGTGCGGCCAGCACGTACTTGCACGAACCTAACCTCTGTGTCGTGCAGACGTGTTGTAAGGCCTGCCTCCATAGCGATGTAAATGACCATCATTACACCGAATGTGGGGGCGATAGGACTCGTATATTCAAAGGTTATGCCACAATAGCTCAATTATTTGGATTTATATAGTGAATTTAAACAACAAGATTAAGGACATTACCCTCCTAGGCCATAATTTCAAAGGGCTATGTTGGAAATTTCAACTTAAAATATATGATAGAGGTAAAAATATGAACTCCAGAGCTCATAATAAACGGTGGCAAAATCATGTCCATGCGTTACGGCCCACTCCACTGATTCACTGAACTTTCTCACAATGTCGCTGTCCAAGATACCCAAGACATTTGGCTTGGACGAGTCTTTGGCCAAGGGACACTTCAATCATTTTTCAATAAAAAAGAAAACGCGGGGTATAGGGTTCCTTTGACGCCAAAGAAGGACTACGGTATTGGTGAGATGTCAGTTGAGGGAAAGGAGCACTTTGAGAAGTGGCATGATGCGCTGGTCAAAGAAAAGTATGTCTTTGATTTTAACCGCGAGTTGGAACTGTATTGCGTGAAAGATGTAGAGATCCTACGGAAGGCTTGCCTAAAGTTTAGATATATGCTTATGGAAAAAGCAAAGGTGGATCCTTTCAGAGAGGCGTGTATGATCACAGGAGTGGCCATGTTGGTTTACCGCCGAGGTCATCTTAAGGAGAATACCATCGCTATCATCCCTAACGGTGGCTATCGGCGTGCAGACCAACAGACACACGTTGCTGTACAATGGCTCTGCTGGAAGGCCTATCAACGCCGTGTCTCTATCCTTCATGCGGGTAATGGCCGTGAAGAACATATATTAAGGTGACGTGTGGACGGTATTGTTAAAGCTGGATATACCACCACCATCTTCCAATTATGGGGCTTTTATTGGCATGGGTGCCCTCTCTGATATCCTGACAGGACCACCCCTATCAAAAACAGCTGCCACGAGACCATGGAGACGTGCTATGAAGTGACTATGGCTTGCGTGGAAAAATTTAAGAATGCTGGCTACACGGTTGTAGAGATGGGGGAGTGTTTGTTTAATGCGATGAAACGCACAGGCAAGAACTTGAAACAATTTGTTCTCCAGCACGAGGTGTACAGCAAGGAGCCCCTCAGTCCCAGGGACGCATTCTTTGGTGGGCGTACAAATTGTATCAAATTCTTCCACGAAGCAGACCTTTCTTGTGGTGAGAAGATCAAGTACTTGGGTGAGGGTTCATTGTATTCTTACGTTTGCAAGTAAAAAAATTCCATCGGCCACCCCAAAATTCACTTTGAATCAAATTTTCCGTCTATAGATCAAATATAAGGCATAGCCAAAGTTACCGTGACGCCTCAGCGGGATTTATTCATGCCCATATTGCATACACAAATGCACAACAAGTTAATGTTCATCTTGTGCAGGAAATTCGGGGAGGAGAAAAACCAAAGCTCATGTAAGCACAACGACAAGAAAGATCGCTGGTTGACAGGCAACTGGGTGATTGACGAGAGCCAGAAAGCCGTTGAGAAAGGCTAGACCGTTGAAGCCGTACATGAAATTTAGGGGTACAATGTATCTGTTTACGATCGTCAAACACGTTCTGGTGGATTGTTTCACGGGTACATTGATCCTTTTTTGAAAATTAAACAAGAAGCCAGCGGATGGTCAGAGTCGTGTACCTCACAAGATGAGAAGTTAGCTTATATTCAAAATTCTAAAGAAAGGGAAAGGGTAAAACTTGATTTCGGTTCTGTTTGTAAAAACCCTTATATTCACACGCTGGCTAAACTCTTTTTAAATTCACTATGAGAAAAGTTTGGGCAAAGACCCGATTTACCACACGTAGCCATTGTCAACGACTATCAGGGTATCCACAAGTACCTGACGGATCCTTATATCACCGTGGACAGCGTCATTGATATAAATGATGAGGGTATGTTCCTTAATTACAAGGATGCTCGTGACGCGTTACTCCCTAGTCCTAACACGAGTGTGGCGGTGGCATGCTACACGACCGCTATGGCTAGGTTGCACCTATACAGCATCCTTGATAAATTAGGGGACCGCGTTTTGTATCATGATACAGACATCGTTCTATTCGCGGAACGCCCCGGTGATTGGAGTCTACAGATCGGAGACTTTTTAGGTGACCTCTCTAACGAACTTCAAGATTACGGTCCGGGAAGCTATACTAGCGCCTCTGTATCTGGTGGCCCCAAGAATTACGCGTACTGAGTTTGTGTTGGTGGCGATCTTGCCAAAACAAAAACGGTGTGCAAGGTTCGTGGGATCACCATAAACTATGGTAACCCGAATGACGTTAATTTTGACGTTGTGAAAGCGATGGTCACCGAACAGGCTGTGGAAAGATACATACAGATACCGCACAAAATTGTAAGAAAATGTCTCGCGACTGCATGTACCGTTTCGCAGAATAAAGTCTACCAGCCAGTGTACACAAAATGGCGGATAACCGATGACTATAATACGTTGCCGTTTGGCAGAGTCCTTGTAAACGCGCTCGTTACGACCAAAAGGCGATCATTTAGACGGGCTGAATAATCATATTTTTTCTTTCATTCTAGACAGTTCTACTCACATACCATTTTTCAAAGATTTGAGATTTTTTCATATTTTTCTACATGAAAACATGCATATTTTTTATTGATTTATTATATGCACCCAGGATAATTTTTTGTTTTTTTTTATCCGCCAGTACAATCCTTCACCTATCTGATTATTTCTAGTCAAATAGAGTTATTTGTTTGTATATATATATATTTATTTTAATTCTAGTCAAATTTGTTTATTTTCTTGTACATATTTTAAATTGAAACTATCTGGTTGTGTATATCTTTTCAAATACTTATTAAATTGGACTTAGTAAATTAGCTTCGATATTTAGTACCGAGGCCACACATTCACAAGTTGTGATTAATACACATCTTGTCAGAGGTCAAGGAAGGTTTTACCAATAAGATAAATCTATGCCGGGACCGATGATTGAACCCCGAACCCCATCATAGAAGTTTGACACCTTACCCCTAGACCACCAGGTCACCAATTAGAAATTGACCAGCCATAGTATTTTAATCGTGTAGATGCCTGATTGCTCGCCATATACTATTTGTAATATGCTGGTTCCTCTTCAAGGAGATTGTTCTTCGGTTTATGTAACTCTCAGAGGAGTTAACACAGGCTAGCAAGCTTTTCAAACTATCCTTATAGTAACTCTATAATATTAGGTTTAAATACCTTTGGTTAAAATTCACTTCAATTTCTTTATTATTCTCTGAATAGACCTTTCAGGTTTTAGTCTGGTATTATCTAGATTGGATTGTCTCTATGCATTGTGTCATAACCTTAAATCAATTTTTGTTGCCTATTTTTGATTGTCGCCTGTTGAGGCAGACGCTCCTTCGTAGGAGATTGAGCGTTGATCTTATTTTCTAGAGTCAGTAAACTAAACCATATGTTCTATCTTCCGTCTGTTAGTTCCTTGTCATCAAGGTGATTATTTCTATTCCTGCCAATCGGGAACCATACAGCGATGATAGCAGAATACAGTTAGCTTAGATAACAATGGACTGTTTGAAATAAACTCTACTTAAAAACGTATGTAATTCTAGTTCTCTTGTTTTCATTTTATTAAACTGATTTGTTTAACTTATATACTTCTCTCATGTCTCATCCTTCCCAAAACCTCCTTATTTAACCTTGTTTGTAATTGTAATCGTCACTTCTTCTACTTGATAGGTGAAGCGAGGATTCACTTTTAGCATGTTTTATCCATTTGTCTATTCTAGGCCCAGTTAAGTAATTATTCATCCTGATTAAATTGTGTATTTAAAATTCTTGGTTATAATAAAGTGTGGAGCTCTATGGTGGTTTTAAGTAGCCGAACCCATGACCAAACCTGTAAGCAATATATTCTAAATTTAAATATTAACTTTTTTTTAGGCTATTCACTTTTCAATCTAGTAATTTTCATTCTTATGAAACCAATGTTTAAATTAGACTTCCATTCGCTGTTCTTACTATTTTATTTTTATTATTTTGTCTTTACCCATGATCTGGGTTCTATTTCAATATGCACGTGCAGTTTGACTGAGTAAAAGAAGGTTTGGCGCGGGACGGACAGCCAATCAGCGCTTAGAATTTGTATTCCTTGATTGGAAACCGAAGAGATGTAGTTTGGGCACGCGAGGTTACCGCACACACATTTCTAATGACATGCGAGTTGATTGGACACAGTTCTATAATAATATTGGTAGCTAACAGACGTGCTACACTTCTAAATTTGGTATATAAGCATTTTGGTACGATGAAGAATTTACGGAAGTAATTTTGGTGATTTTTATAACAATTTACTTAAACATTACCTTCGTTTAATTTCGTGTTTATTATGTGATTCTAGATGGTGATTCGCGAAACGGTTACCTGTTTTACCGAGCACGCCGAAAGGAAGTTTGTAACTGTAATGGACGTAGTGAACACTATATAAAGTAAAGGTAACACACTTTACGGTTAGCGCATCATCCCTCAAGTAATTTCTGAAGCTAATTATTTCTAAAACTTAAATTATAACTTAAGTAAACGCTTATTGAAATGTAATTCTGGACAATGTAGCTATTTAAGCTTTTAAAATATAAGGCAATTCATCAACCCGATTATGATTTGTCTTTGTCCTCAATTCTCCACCCCCACTTGTAAAAAAAAAAAGACGATATATCTTCTGGTCTGGAGAAACTACTGACTGCCGTGGAGCAAACAACTACTCTCTAAATAATTGATGTAAAGAAGAGAGTGAGAGATGTGAGAAGAAGCGATTAGGTACAAAGTGTGAAGACGAGAATATTATAGTCGAATTTTGGATTAGGCTCAATGAAGTCTTGGATTCATGTATTCCATGGAAAATAAATATCTTGCTAGCAGATATGAATGGATAGTTGGGTACTAAAAGTGAAAATTTATAGAGTGTTAGGAAAGTATTGTGATGACAGGGTAAACGAGAATGGTAATTAGTAGGTTTGTGTTAGAAAAAAGTTTTATTTGTGTCGAGCACATGGTCTAAGCACAAAGATAATCACTTGTATACATGACAAAGAGGCTGATTCGAGAACTGTGATTGCTTTGTGGTGTGTGTTGAGAGATTTATACATATGTTTAGTACAGAATACTAGGGTTGTTCGTGAAGCTGAGTGTGGATCTCAGGGGGTGACTTCGTTAGGAATTTTGTAAAGAATTATGTATGGTTATTTTTCTAAAATCAACTAATTTTAGAGGTGCGTGTTACAAACTCTAAATAATTTAAAATTTTCGAAAATGGCCTTGAAAATTAAGTAAGTGTTGATTGTGATTGTGAGGAAAACTTACTTAAAGGTATTTAACTTAATGCCCATTTTGGAATATTTGATTCCAAGCTATAATACAATAAATGGTAATGTTTGTGTTAACGTTTCTTACAATTTGTTTAATTTACTGCAGTGACTGATAAAAATAGTACGCTATTCAAAATACAAATTTTTAGCAAAATAAGAATTGGCATAGCCTGGCTCTTGTAAACTTAACTGAATAGGCCTACGCAAGAGCCTTAACTTGGAGGAACTAATGTATTCACACACATTCAGCCATTTCCCACACACGCAGAAAACTTTGCCGAGAAAGTCTCCCGTTTCTCGTCCCAAGAGCTTGAAGGCAGTCCTTACTTCCCACTGGTAACAAGTGAAGTTGGCAAGCCACTTAGCTCTTCTTAACCCCGTCTCCTTCCCCAACATTTCAAACCTTCCTCCTTCCCCAGAACCCTTTACCATCACCCCCTTTTAGCTTTAGGATTACCCCCTTGTGATGTGACGATTCTTCCTGGGTTTGAGGGAAGGGAGGTTTACACGATGCTTTGGGAGGGTTTCCAACCCAGCTCAGGTAGGGGGTGATGACGTACTTCAAAGGTATCTAAATGAAGAGGAGGTACATAAGGCCGATCCCTTATTAATATTCTTTTCATATCAAATTAGCAGCCCTCTTTTGTCCCATGCCCCTTTTTTCATACTTAATTCAGTAAAAAGCTTCTAGCCTAACCAGGTACTAGACGTAGTGCTAAAAAAAGAATCAGTACAGGTTGACTAATACCATGTGAACAACTAAATGGTAGTGAAAATTTATACTTAGATTTTAGTTAGCGTATGATGTATTTCTTGACGATGTTTTAAAATAGTTCATTTTAATACCTTAAGAACCTTATATGACAGATAAAAATTTGATCGATATCATAAATAGACCTACCTATAAAATAACACTAATATAGTAAAATGTGGGCTAAAAATAAATTAATATGTTTGAATTTTCTAAATAATGCTTCCATTCGTAAGAGAATTTAGGTATACACTCATTTCTACAATATCATATTAAGATGTTTAAAACACCTCGTCAATTTTTTTCCTCAAACCTTTTATATTTACTTTCTTACCATCCATCAAGGATATATACGCTCATTAATAACAAAAAAATTGTAGGGATGAGGATGGTAACTTACAAATAAAAGTACAAATATTTGCGCTGAGGGTGAGTGGGAAAGTATTTAGGATAAAATCACCCTAAGTCAAACAACCGGAATTTTATTCTGACTTTCCTGTCACCGGAAGACATTATAAGTCTGACATTTATGCATCGTGCTCACCGATGCGGTTGACTGTTACTACGTAAATGATCAAAAATGGTGGCTATTGGGGAAGGTGGTGTTTTCTTACTTAAGACTAGCTGTTTAACTCTTCTTTATTATCTATTTATATATTATATTATTATTATTATTATTATTATTATTATTATTTATCACCGCGTCTTACTACCCGTTCTGGTTATACGCTTAGGTACTAATTATGCTAATTGATTAGGAATTGGGAGGGTTGAATTTAGAGGAAGTGAACCCGCATTTTCGTGGAGGGAGAATGGAAAACCATTTAGGAAAAACCATCCCCAGTTCACCCGACCGAGATTCGAACCTCGATCTCCGTATCCTCGGCAGTCGGGCTCAACACGACTAGTGCTTTAGCCAACTACGCCACCGCGGCGGGTTTTAACTCTTCTTCGCACGGGTAAGCGAGTAGGTAACATAAAAACTATTGTATATCAAATTAGGACGTTCAACATCAGGTGACCAACATTTTTAAAGTCCTTTCTTGCACAAACTTTAACTATGGCAATCCCAAGGCAATTCTTGCAAGATATTGATTAAAATAAATAATATTTTTGAAAAAAGTCTTACCTAACACCCAAATTGAATGCACAAACTTTTTTCCACAATGATAGATTTACTAATTAATAGCTTTAGAGGAATTTAAAGCTACTTTATTTCATACCCCTAGCAAATTTCAGTTCCTACATTCCAATTTTGAGATTTTAAGACTTATTTGGCTATCTGATATATACGTGGCTGCAAAATTTCAATGTTTATCTTCACCAAGAATAGTTTTTTAAAAGCACCACAACTTATAAATCATTCGGGCTAGATGCTTCTATACTAATTACGTTAATGAGTTAAGGTTGAGAAAGGTTTAATTTAGAAGAAGTATTACCCGCATTGTGTATAGAGAATGGAAACAATTTGGTAAAACCACCCTCATTACACCCGACCAGGATCGAACCATGATCTCCCCGTCATAGCCAGTATAATTTAATGGAAGAGTAGCCTTAGACCATGTGGACACCAAAGCGGGTCAGAAAATAATGTTATCAATTTTGAGCTCTTACATTTATAATTTTTCAATTTTGAATTCAATTTATTTAGATGTCATTCAGTTATCCGGTAAGAAATATCTATTCATATAACAAATTTCAATTTTATTCCACATTGAGAATTTTTTTCTAGTATTTTAACAAATTATAAGTCCCCATTTCTTAAAACTAATTTTGAAATTTAAAATTTTCACTTTTTTCATTTTTTGGGGGGGAGAGGTGGTTGTCTTAACTACTTGAAAGTATTTAAATTTTCTAGCACACTTAGAAAGGATATTTCTCATAGAATTTTAAATTCCTATTGCTCCTTCAACATAGGTCTTGATTTTAATTATTTTTTTTTAATTCATTCTTTCCTAGCTATCTGTGAGACTTATATTTTCTGCCATATCGAAATATTGTGTTTTATACAACTTTGAAATTTCTTCTCATTCCTCAATTAACCACAATTCCTCCTAATTTAATTTCTAATTTAAAAAAATACTTTTGGGGTGTTCTCTTTACCACCTCACCAAATTTTGTTTCAGACCAATAAGGTGTTAGTAAATTTTGTTTTGGAAATAAGTAGCTTATTCTTTAGTTTTGAAAATGCTGAGGCCTCCCTATTTCACCATCCAACACTTGTAAATAAAGAATATATAGAACTATTTTGGATATTTTGAGTGATATATCTACATTCCTGGCAAATTTAATTTTCTACTTATCCTAAAAGATTTTTTCCACTTATAAATTACTCCATTCCCAATCCCAGCTCCTATACTCAACATAGTCTTAAAATCAAATTTGAAATTTAAAATGTTTATATTTTAATTTTTTTGTAAGCCCTAACAGTCCTTAAACACACTCGCTAAAATTCCGTTTTATCCCACACAGATAATTAGTCGTTTGTATTAGTTTTGGAAATTTGCCTCCCTCCCAAGTCTCCGGAATTTTTCCGATATATATCTTTATTTAGTTACCTGGAGGGGTCCTTCTCTTTGATTAGCAAGTTTAAACTATCTACCCCACATAAAAAGTATTTTCTAAAGCCCCCCGCCCTTTTTTACCCTATTTCTTGTGGTTCCATTATAATTTTGATACTCTTTTAATAGTTTAAGTGGTTTCTTTACAATCCTTCAAAATTTACGTTTTCTACCACACTGAGAATAAGTTGTTTTTATTAATTTTGGAAATTAATTAAATTCTTTAATTTCTCCCCCTCCCCTCCCCACATGATTCTTGCTTCCACCTATAAACTTCAAATTTAAACACTTATTTGGTTATCTAGAAGTTTCCTTTCACCTGCCTACCAAATTTAGATTTTATACTACTCTTAGCAGCTATTTTTCTGATTATACCCCCCCTTACTTCCCGGAGTCCCCTTAAAAATTTCAAGCTTTTCAGATTTTATATGATTTTATGAAATGTTCTTTTACCTGTCGGCTAATTGTAGTTTTCTACTTCATCTAAAAATTTGTTTTAACTATAGCATTTCCCGGGGCCCCATTTTGAAGTTAAGTTCAATTTATCCATTTTTCTTGCTATATGTAAAAATCTCATTACCTTTCTGCCAAGCAGGATTTCAAGTTTCAATGTCCAGGGTTTGTGGATCCATGGCGATGAGTAAAGGTCCCACAAATTTCTACCCCCTCTCCACCTTCTTAGAGGAATAAATTTGAAAAGCCATTAAAAGATCTCACCCTATTCTATAAAGAAAACTTCAATTGAAATTACAAGGGTCTATTTTTACTGGTTGAAAAAACCATAGTTAAATTTGGAAAACTTCCAACCCTACAGTGTCCCTCCCCTCCCATAAAGGTCAAATTTCAAATTAAATTAACACTTATTGTTTATCCGAGGCTGTCCTTCTACCTGCCTGTCAAATTTAGATTTTTTACAACACTTAGTAGATATTTTTATATTTAGCTATCTCACTTCCTCCATATATTCTGGAGTCCCATCTAAAAATTCAATGTTTACAGGATTTTATTATCATTTGAAGTGGTCTCTTTACCTGCCTGCAAAATTTAACTCTCCCCTTATATAAAAAATTATAATTATAGCTCCCCCACCCAATTTTTAAATTTCTTGTTTTTAGATTTGTGTAGTTTTATGGGACAATCACTCTCCTTTGCTGCCAAATTTCAATTTTCAAGCTCATCTGGAAGTGGTTTTTTTATGGACAAATCTAATTTCAGCTTTGCATATAATAGAGATAAACTTTTACTCACTTACTGAAAGTACTTATTACCAAATAACAAGTAAAGTGGGGACTATGAAATATACCATGAAAATGTTTTCAACTATATTTAAGGAAAGTCAACATTACTAACAAAAATAAAATTAATTTCAGTAAATGGTTTGTTTGTATATAAAGTAACTTCCCCTTGAAAAGTATATTTCGAAACCATTTAATAAAAGAATGAATATGTTTATTTTAAAACTATATCTATTTAAAGCCATTTCCCTCAAAGAGTGAATTTATTTTAGGTTTATATAGAATTAAAACCATTTCCTTCAAAACAAGGATATTTAGTCTTACTTTTGTTTTAAAAAAATAATAAGTTATATATTTTTATCATATAAAATTACTTTTATCTCTTCTGCATCTGTAATAACACATAATTGAAAACTTTTCTACAATATTACTAAATTAAGCAAAAGTTTTCAAGATAGTTACTGTTTTTTCTAATAGTTGGTTAGATAGTATATTGTTTGTACGGTAACAGTTTATTTGTATTAAATTCAGAATTGAAACATTGACTGCAGGTAGGGAGCATGGTGGATGGTTATATTATAAAACCAGTTTATGCTTATAGGCAGGGATTTAGGTGGGGATGTAGGGTATATGAAAACAGGTTAATGCCTATACAGTTTTTATATCAAAACTTTTTTGGTCCAAAATAAATTAAATATTTCTCCAATAGAAACATAGAGTTTTATATTCTGCACATAGGGATATCAACATTTATTGAATATGTGTAAAGGTGTCATAGAATTTAATGACAACTTTTTAACTTTATTTAAAAAGTTTGTTATCTAATGTTGCTAAGCATATGTCAGATATTCGAGAATTGTTGATATCAAACCTCTGACCAGTCGTGTATCAATTACAACTTGGAATTACAGGCCTACCACCGTGGTTCGGATCCCACGTTAAACTATAGGTCCTCCATTTCATTTCACAATCACTCTACCATTACACATTAGCGTAAGTGGGTATAGCCTGAACGGGTTGTAAGATATGGTGATTATGATGATATAATAATAATAATAATAGTAATAATAATAATTATAATAATAATGTTGATATCACAATTTGAAGAAGATTAAACTCTATGTTTGTACTGAAACAATACTTTATTTATTTTGGCAATGAAATGTTTTGCATATAAAATGCAAAAGCAATGCCTTTTTTTAGCATTCCCTACATTCCCACTTAAAAGTAATATTTGTTAACGAAATTCAGTACTAGCGCATGCGCATTAGCTACACGTATTAATATAATTGGTTTTAAATTACTATTACAAATTATTCTAGTTTTGGATACGTATGTAGAGCACATATATTGATAGTATCAACTTTATTAAAACTTAATCATTTCAAATTCGATAACCAATGTAATAATAAAACATCGTCAAAGTTTCGAGCAGTCAACCTTAATACCAAGGAAATTAGTTACTCTTTTAAGTTCTTCTTTATCCGGGGATATGATCAAGTAAATTCAAATAAAAAAAGTTTAAGAATAGCATTTTAAGAAAATGAAACCAGACTACGCAATTTCCGGATGGAATCACATGAAAGGGGAAAGCAGGAAAAGAACATTTCGGAAGATGTCTTT
Organism: Timema podura; assembly: GCA_033556935.1. Lineage (NCBI taxonomy): Eukaryota > Metazoa > Arthropoda > Insecta > Phasmatodea > Timematidae > Timema > Timema podura. The sequence goes on along the minus strand of JAVRXN010000004.1, from coordinate 49,338,797 downwards.
CCTCTTCAACCCTTTCCCCTCCCATCAGAAAATTCTGTAATAACAATAACAGAAAGGAGAAAGTAACCGAAAGACCAGAAGTCGACTCGATCTCTGGAAACTTCGAAACAAAAGACGAAGACGAGAATAGAAGGTAAGTTCTAGCGGTTCCAGTGTCTTTGAGCGTGAAACGGATGAGGGGGAGGGGGGGGTGGAGAGAGAAAAAAAATTGTCTTTCGAGAGCTTTGGAAGACAATTGAACAGTTGTCTGGAATAACGCTATAAGTTACTATCTTCAATACACTCTGATGGGCGTGCGGAGTGTCATTCTCATCAAGTCTAGTTTGCCAGTGACGGGGTTCGAATCTTGACCCGGTGTACTGATGGTAGTTCTACTGAATAGTTTATCACTTTTCCTTTCACATAAATGCGGGTAAATTTTCTCAAAACTCTATTTTCTTCATTTAAACCTATTAGTGTAGTAAAATACGTATATCCTCTACGTGGAGAAAAAATATAATATTTTTAAAATAGTTATTTGAACTGTTTCTTAGTATTTATCTGGGCTGTCTGTATTTATTTACACTAAATAGGTATGGATAATAAAGTTAGTTGTTGGAGGATATGAAATCACACTTGCCTAGGGATGGATAAAAATATATATATATTTAGTGAAACCAGCCAGGATTCTATACCTGTTTTCTCAGTCACAAATAAATCATACCATATGCTCTTGAAATTTAATCTTAATGCCTATCAATGCTTGTAACATCGAATAATGTTGTTTTAATGATGATTGTATAGTTATATTCCTTTCACCTGTAAGCTGTACTAATTTTTGAAAATCTTTATTTCATTTCGAATGTTTGTTAGCTTCAACCTCTCTTTGAAAAAATTGGGTGTGGCTGTGTCATGGACACGGCCGTGTGTTGTACGTGAATACGTTTATGTAACGGGTTATATTTTTTAAATAAAATATTTTTATTTATGTATTTAGGATAAAAGCAAGGAAACAAATAATTATTGTATTAAAACTTAAATGAACATCGTAGCTTCTCTGAGTCAAAAGTTATACTAATTGCAAATCTCGATACGCAGCAAAATAACCTCAAAATGGCGGTGCTTCCCCCTCCACCGCACGCGATGCGTCACTATTCTCGCTTATTGTGATTAATTCTTTGATCCTTTAGCTATCCAGTGGTATAATTTAATTTTGGATGTAGAGGAAAGATTCGAAACTACAACACCAAACTGTATCCCCCGATTTTATTATCATTAGGTTTTTTGGATTGCCCCCATATGGTAGCAAATTTAAAGACGTATTCACGTCAAAAGAAATTATCTTAGACAAGCATAAGGCTTAAAAAATAAATAAAATACACTATTATTTTCAATTTCTTTCGTGTGTTTATATGTAACCTCCGTTTACCTCAAAACATGGTAACTTGGTTCTACTACGGTGTAGCTAGCTAAAATAGGGTCATAATGTTCTGTTATAATTTCTAGGGATGATAAAACAAAAGTTGTCGTGGAAAGTAGTCATGGTACTCAAGCTGAGGTGACTCTGCATGGAGGAAGCAAAATAACATATGATAGATTGAGTAAAAGAGAACTAGGAGTAGAGTTAACTAAGAAATGGCAGCATTCGATAAGAAAGAGAAGTTCCTCACATACAACATTAAATTGGAGCAAATGAAATGACTAGTAGAAACATGTGTGGAGCGTGTTCCTTTATGGAAGTGAAACCTGGACACTCTGGGTGATGGAAAGGAGAAAGGTTGGAGAATTCAAGCTATGGGGTTACCGAAGAATGTTGAGGCTATTCTGGATAAACAGAGCTAGTACAGAAGAGGTTTTGAGAAATATTGGGGAGACACAATGCTTGATAAAGTACATGAGGAAGAGAAGAAAAATCTGTATTAGACACATTATTTGGCATGAGAGTTTTCTGGCTGTCAACTCTGCGGGTGAAGGAAGGTGAAATAACTATAGTGGTAGGACAAGGTTTGAACTAATGACAACTGGTGGAGGAGCTGGGCTGCCAGTCGTACATGAAGCTGGAGAGTTGGGTACGGGACTGAGACCGATGGAGCGTTGATACCAACCAACCTTAGGGTTGACAACCTAATAAAATGTAGTGTACTGTGTATTTCATGTACAAATATGTATTAATTGAATTACATATTTTAGGGGTAGCTTGATTACTAGGCTTAGTAAGTATATCTACCAAACAATTTTGAATGAATAATTATTTAAGTTTTATTTGGTGTTTATAATAATAATAATAACTATTATTATTAGGTGTTCTGTCCTACGACAGGTCCATTCCTTTTTATCAGTGAAACTTAGACCACCAATGCACCCTGTCCTCTGCCTCCTCCTTCAGTTCCCAGAATACTCTTATTTCCTTCAAGTCTTCCAATATTTGAATCCTACTTCTTCCTATGCTCCTCTTTCCCTCAACCGTTCCTTTTATGCCATAGTGCAAAAGACAGTTCCTCCTAAGGATGTGTCCGATCCAGTTTGCTTTGTTCTGAAGAATCTCATCCATAATGGTTCTCTTCTCGCCCACTCTTATGACTTCATTTGCCGTCCTATCTGACAACCTGATCTTCTCAAATATTCTCCAGCATCAAATTTGGTGTTTAACGTTAGATAAATTATTTTTTTTAAAGTACAATATATTTTTAATTACTTAATTACTTAGCACCTCATCTTACTACCCGTTCAGGTTAAACTCTTAATAACTAGTTACGCTAATGGTAAAGGAATGGGGAAGGTTAAATATGGGGAAGTGAGCCCGCATTTGCGTGGAGGGAGAGTGGAAAACTACTTAGGAAAACCCACCCCCAGTTCACCCGAGTGAGATTCGAACCTCGATCTCCCCATCCTCGGCAGTCTAGCTCAACACAAAGCTAGTGCGTTAGCTAACCAAGCCACTGAGGCGAGTAAATCATATATTTAATTTGGCTACATTTTGAAATGAAAAGACGAGTTTCGCACACTTTACGAGCCCACAAATCAAAACTTTGGGATGGTTTTCGTTTATGGTTTTTACTTGATTTGTTTTTAAAGCTATATATTATTAACAGTATTCACTATCTGTGTTTTTATATTAAACTTATTAACTTGCACGAGGATAGTAAATTCTAACTAACGATACCAGCATTCACCTAGATATATAATGAGAAGACATAATAACACCAAAAACCTTGGAACCTACTTTCATTCTCGAGAACGAATGGGAACCTATCGTATTTGATAAGGTCTCCGACATTATCCATTTGGACAAATTTTCGGTTAAAAAGGGGCTTAAGTTGGGACATTTTCTTCCTTCAGTTTGACGTATCTTCCCCCCCCCTTTTCCCTCAGTCCTAAAACTACCCCATTCCCTGCCTTCTTCTTCACACTCACATTTTATTTTTCACTTTCCCATGTATTTTAGGCGGATTGTTCCGTAGAGTCGTGCAAGGAAAACCTCTCAACTAAAATGAGCTCTAAGTCAAGATTTTGAAGGAGAAAACAAACTTTTTTTTTTCGCTTGGCGTTGACAGTTTTCATTTAGTTTCCGCACTTTACCAGACCTCTTTTTCACCCAACCATGACAGTCGAGAGCTAGGCCTATTTGGAAGACGGGAAATAAGTTTTATTTATTAGGAGAAAAAAAATATTGGTATTTTTCCAAAATTATTTCGTTGGTTCGAAGTACTTTATTTTAATGGTCGAGGAGTGTATTTACTGATAGCATGTGAATATAGTTTCATGTTATTTACAATGATAGCTAATAAGTATTATTATTAAAATAGCAAAAATAGAGTGCATTTGTTGTTTTGATCATGTTTCCTCAGAATATTTTTCGTTGTGTTCTTGTTTTAAGCTACTTGTATTTTTAAACATTATTAAAATTTGGACATAAGAATGTGACAAATTTTCGCGTGATTTATCATAATATTGTGTATTCAACTTTATTTTTTTATATATTCTCATGGGGTCTACAAAGAGGGGGGTCATCCCGAGGGATCCGTATACCCCTGTAAATTGATGGACTACTCATAATTAGGGACATATATGCATACACAAACTTAAATGAGGTATGGTTTTTTTTAAATTTGGCTATTCATTTTATTATTTGTAATATAATTCAATTTTTAGTAAAGTTGTACAAGTTGTGTTAATTTAGCATGAAAAAAAATAGATATGTGATGTAATATAATAATATAGGCACTATAATTTGATTCATATATGAAAATATTGGTCGTAATAATTACAAGCTATGATATATTATAATGACAAATATGATACAATCATTGAAATTATAACAAGCATCTAAAGAGTTAAATAAATATTAGAAATTGTGGACTTTTGAGTCAAATTGCATTAAAACAATGTTATGATAAAATTATATAATCATGCATATTTTACGTGTCTTGTATTTTATTGGGAATTAAACAGAATTAGTTTGAGAGTTTAGGAAGTATAAAGAATGAAAGAAGATATATACAAATTGAATTCCTTCCTTACCTGTAATTCTCTGTTCCTTGGATACTGCTGCAATCCCTGCAACGTTTTTTAGAGCTTCGACATGTTTCGATGCTACGACGGCATCATCCTCAGGTCTAATGAAAAAAGAAAGCACACCAAATGGAATTATGGTTGAAACACAATACGTAAGCCAACGTAACATAACCTGTAAATTTAATTAAAGTTGATAATTGTAATATCAAGAGTTGATAATGATGAAATAGCATATTTAACAGAGTTAAAAGTATGTAGTTGAGTGTTACATGTTGTTTGAGAAAGGAAACTGGGTTGATATTAATCAACGTGTATATATAAAGTGAGAAGAGACCATTCTGGAAGGGTTCTACTACAAAGTCAAAGATATTATATATCTAGGTTGGGATTGTGTACTAAGTTATTATGGGATGAGATAGTATATAGATAGACTTCGGAGCTTATTATAATAAATGTGCTGTAAGGATTAGAAAAAGAGAATGAAAAAAAAATGAATGTAGGGTGCAAATCTTCTCCACACTGGACTGAACAGGTCGTTTACTACTATGGAAGGATGGGCGGGTGCAGATAGCGTTATGGTTTATTTTTTTATTTTTGTATGTTGAGGAAATTTGTGAGAGTATTGATAAGTATCTGATTTTAGAAATTTGTTTGTTCGTTTAGTACTTTTTTGTTATTTAGTAAAGCAGTTTGAATAAAGATATTTTCAGCTGTATTCATAGTTGTGCCTTTTGAGGTGTTATAAATTAGTTTCATGCTATCTTTCATTGGGATCGGTTGATGTCCAGACTGTTTGAGATGTTCAGATAATTTTGATTTGTTTCTATCTTATTTAAAATCACTCATGTGTTGTAATTATTACGACCAATATTTTCATATATATGAATCTAATTATAGTGCTTATATTATTATTATATTACACTATATACCTATGTTTTTCATGCTAAATTAACACGATTTGTACAACTTTACTAAAAATTGAATTCTATTACAAATAATCTTAATCATTCCTTATCAAACTATTAAAATGTTTTTCAAAAATATCACTAGCCAAATATAAATAATCTTATATTGTGTTCCTTTCAAATAAATTACTGTATTTGTTAGAGTTAGGCTAAATTAGAGCCCATTTTCATCAACCTGTGGTCTCATAGCTCTCCAAATATTCCTAGGAAGTTGTTGAAAATGAGCTAATGTGTTATTCACACACATTTGTTTCTATAAATAAAAATTAAACTAAAGAGTTGTTAAGGAAAAAGAATCCTGTTGGAATCCTTCAACTTTATTTTTGCGTAGAAAATATTTTGAAATAACACATCATAGATTTAAACATTGAGTTAGAGCTGAGCGTCTGCGCGGCAGTTTCTCGCTTACCTAACCTAGGCCGCTGTCTTAAAGGTGAGTTTTAATTGGGTTTTTTTTTAGCACCACGCCTTAATATCTGCTTGGGTTATACACTTATGTACTAATAACGCTGATGGTTTTAGGGATTAAAATTGTTATACTAATAGAGAACTGGACACGCATTTGCTTAGTGGAAGAGAGGAAAACCATTTTGTAAAAACCATCCTCAGTACACCCGATTGAGATTCGAACCTTGGTATAATCGTAATCGCCAGACTAATCTACTTCGATGGTAGCGAGTTAGACCACGTGGCCACTGAAGTGGGTCAAAGGAGAGTTCATTTCACTAATTTTTTTTTTTCAAATTGATCTCTTAAAATTTACATAGCTTTTCACTGAATGTAATTTGAGTTGACTGTAAATTATTTAACAGTTGGTAACCTCTTCCTGTCAATTAATACCCGAACGATTATGTGCTATTTTAAAAACCGCACAGACCATCAAAATCGATCCTTTTGCCGTGCGCATGGGCCGTGTATGAAGGAATGCGTCGCTTCATTCCCGTCACAACATGTCAATCGCGTCACATAGAATCAATTTTACCGCGTGTTTGACCAAATAGCAGAGTTATTAATCAACCATTAGTACACAGTATGTCAAGAACTCAATTTTCTGGTGACAACCAATAGCATTTTCTCTCATTCTCCCAACTGCTTACCAGTCCATTTTAGTTAAAATATTTTTATCAATATTAATCTTTTAACATTGATTATTATTCTTTGTCAGATAACGGATATTGATGCCCCTATTTATGTCAAAGGGATGAATAAAACTTTATCTTTAAAGGGCAAAATTAAAAGAGTGTCACGCAAAAAAAGGTGTTTTAAACAACAATTTTATTAGAATTTATTCTGAATTCTCTTTATTTAACGTGACTTTAAATACACAAAAATTGGACTTGGATCAATAGCGTGCTATGCCCCTAACTATTACATTAATACATATTATTTAATTGCATTCCTATATTATATGTGTATAACACCAGGTTCGTTTGCCCGATTTGTAGACTATTATCCACTCTGTTGGCACAGAGCGTTGCCCAGGGTACACAATAGGAGGTTGTCTACATGAGATGATGATAGTGAAATGAAGGTGTGGAGCCTGGGTGAGTCTTAAATTCAACCGAAGCCGAATTTACCAAGCCCTCGTGACCGTTGTGATAATTCTTCTTAAGATAAAAAAAAATCCAAAGTATCAGCCGTGAATCGAAACGGGGACCCTTAGGTTCGTAGACAGGGGCACTGACCGCTATACCACAGTGCCGATTACTACATATATTTATTTTTATAGTAGTCTATATAATATGTTTGCTCCAACTACCTTCAAAGAATCAAATGAACTACAGACAATATTAACATCATCCACAAGGGTACGCCCAATACGAAAGGCCAAGTGATATCACTTATAGTATTTGTATTACTATTATTATTACCACCGCGTCTTACTACCCGTTCGGGTTATACACACTTGCGCTAATGTGCTATTGTAGGGTGATTGTGAGATGAAATGGAGGACCTACAGTTTAACGTGGGATCCGAACCACGGTGGAGGCCTGGCATTCCTCACATTCACAAGTTGTGATTAAAACACGTCTTGTCAGAGGTGAAGGAAGGGTTTGGCAATCAGATAAATTTGTGCCGGGACCGAGGATTGAACCCCGGACCTCCAGCACAGGAGCGCCTATAGTAACATGCACCTATATATCAATCGGTAATTTTTCTTCTTTTAAATTCTCTAAAATTGCCATTTACCAGACCAATTCTAATAAAATAAACTAATTTAACTTTTCTGGTTTATTATTTTAAAAATTGGCACTTGGAATCTCTTTTGGAAACCACATAAATACTAGGGTCAACATCGATACTGGAGTCAACATCGATACTGGGGTCACCATCGATACTGGGGTCAAATCGATATTGGGGTCAATACAGATACTTCTTTAGGGGTCAACATCTATATTGGGGTCAATATAGATACTGGGGTCAACATCGATAACATTTCATTAAACCAATATTGTTATGTCATAGGTATTGATAAAATCTGACAAAAGTAACAAATGTAAGTTACATTACTTGACGTATGGCTACGTGAAAGTAGATATAATATACATATATACATATTATATATGTTTTCGTAGGAAGATGAGGGTATCTGGGAATATTACCTTGAGCTGGTTAACCTTGGAATCTGTTTTAAGTGATTTTAATATAGTGAACTAGCCTTAGTAAAATGTTGTTAGCTATCACTTTAAACTAGGTAATCTCTGAAACAGTGCTAAGGGAGTTTAATGTGGTGAATCAACCTTAATAAATTGTTGTGGAGGTATTACTTAAACTAGAGTATGGGTCAGGAAAGTAAATTTTAGAAGAAGTAAAGGTTGGTTGACTCTATTTGCTTGGATGAAGTATGGGGGGCCATTTAGAAGAAAAATGAACAGTACGATACATTTGCACTAACTTTCTCATATTTTGTATTATGGCTTCAAAGATAATTTTCAAAAATAGGATTTGAGTAAACTACCTTTAAGTATGTTTACTTCATAAAAACAAACACATACTCTTGTTAATCACATTGATAAATTTTTTGACATAAATTTTAAACCAAATTAAATATATTAACAAAATTTAAATATTCAAAAATAAATCATTTGTAAACTACCGTAACATTATTTGTTATTTGTAAAAATAAAACCATATACTTCTTTATCAAGAATAACTATTTCCAGATTCCCATTTTGAATTCAATTTTCAAATTCAATTTCCAATAAAAATTCAAATGATATTTTAAAATAGTCCTCCAATGCCAATTTTGAACCAAATTGCTAAAGCCATTGTTAAAATATTCTAATTGAAAAAAGACATCAGTAAACTACCCATAAGTGATTTTCCACCCTTTCCTTCACTAAAAAGGAGTATACAGCTTAATTTGTTTTGTCATGTCAAACAAGCCCCAGTATATATTTTAATCAAAATCGTTACAACTATTAAAAAAATAATTCAACATTTCAAAAATAGCTCATTACAAACGACCCTCTATCAAATTTTTACCAAAAACCAAGTAAACACTGTTATCTGCCTTGTCAAAAACTGCCAATATACCTATTTGTAATCGTTATGGCCATTTTTTAAATACTTACTTTTTTAAAATACAATCACGTAAGCTACCAATAAATGAGTTTTTACCCCCAAAAAAATATGCAGTGTTAATTGTCGCGTCAAACATTCCCAAGATTACCATTTGTAACCAAGTCATTATGGCAATGTTTTTAATATTTCAAGTTAAAAAAATCAGTAATCAGTAAACCACCCATAAATGAATTTTTACCCCAAAAACAAGTAAATAGTGTTATTTGTTATGTCAAACATTCCAATATGCCCATTTGGAACAAAATAGTTAATGCCATCTGTAAAATAGCTGAAGTTTTTGAAAGATTGGTCATCAGTAAACTAACCATAGATGAGTTTCTACCACCTAAAAAATTACACATTGTTATTTGTCAAACACACAATTTACAGACACATTTTGAACAAAATCATTAGGGCTATTTTCGATACTAGTAAAAAAAATTATTAAAGTGTTAACTAGTGCAAAAACACACTAACAAACATAAAACAAATAAAAGGAAATAAAGAAACATAAACTAAGAAAAAGGTATTGGATTAAGGGGTTGAGAGATAAATAATAAATCACAATTAAATGTGTGGTAAATTATTAACGGTTACGAGCCAAAATTCAATCCCAATCAATATGGAGTGACACTGAATCGTGAAGTTTCATCACTGGCGACAAGCATAAAATGTATAAAAGAGACCAAGGTCAACTCCGGGCATGTGGGTGGTTTATAGTATATTTTTACTATACCTTGTTTTTCAACCGTACGAGCAGATGCATTTTAGTGATGCTAATAGGGAAAGGGGAGAACGTTAGAAAAGTTAGAATATAAAGGAGATGTACTCATGCTTCCATTTATGAAAAAATACCATTAGTAAATCTGCTTGGGATTAAAACCTTGAACTCCTCATCATCGGTAGCATTTAGTCCACGTGATCATCAACGCAGGTTTACGAGAATTTTTTATTTATTTTTTTGTCAACATGTCTTACTATCCGTTCGTGTTATATGCATCGGTAGGACCATTAATTAAAAATCCCGGTGCAATAACGATACAGATCCATTTTCGGTTTGTTTTTATCAGCAGTGACAAAAAATTGTTTTTAAATTGCTATGAATGGAAGTGTGAAAAAAAAGTTTATCTGTATACTACATATGAATAACTTTTTTTTCATAAGTAATTTTGCAATAGTTATTTTTATAAACTTTTTTTATTTCCTGAGAAATAAAAATAGAATGGAGCTGTCTCGTTATTGCACCAGGGTCTTCAATTACGTTAATGTGTTTAAGGTGCGGACAGATTAAAGCAGGCTGCCTGCTTACCGGTTTCCAGCGCCAATCGGCGCTGAAGTCCTGCCGTGTAGTGCACAAAGGACGCAGACGAAAGCCTAAAAACCTGCCAGTTGTCATATCTTACTACCGCCGTCAAGATATACATCTTCATCGTATGATGAAGAGTTTTTACTTCTTGACAGAGTTCAACCAAATTTTAAAACAAGTAAAACCGATATACATCCAATAAACTGTGGTAGGAAAGATTATGGTGAATATCATTAATTTATTTACTGACCTGAAGCAAGACAAAAAAAAGTTTTTCAATAAACGATACCAATTTAGATAGAGAAGGCTTTGAGCAAACATCCAAACTGAAGTGTAATGTTGAATCTAATCAAACAAAGGAACAAAGGCAGCCTACGAAAATACCAGCCAATTTTGCTTAAAGAATTAAAGATATTTTCTCAACATTGATTTCATTAGCGAAAATTCGGACTTAGTGGTAGAATACGGAAGGGTCAACGGGGAAACAGTTTATTTTCACAAATTTTAAATTACAGTTGAACGAGTTTTATCATATTTATAACAGTATACAAAAAGTATATGCGTATAGTATACATACATATAAACAGTACATATAGAGTTAATACTTATACAAGTATACAGTATATATGATATGATCCCCGTTCTTCGCACGGGATAATGTGTTATTATTTATTTTTGGTTGAAAATGAGGAATTTTTGTTTGAAGCTTAATGGCATGGCTCTTAGCCAAGAAACACCGTGAGGAGGTGACCATGTCTCGTTTCTCATGGGGAGTTTTATTTTTGACAGACCCTTTGCCTATTGCCTGGGGCGTTATCAGCTGAGCAAGGCTGGACAGGTCTCCCCCATCCCACCACCACACACTGCCCGGGCCGGCCTCTCACTCATACAGACACTACAAACACCACAAAATTAGCAAAATATAAACTGCAGATTTCTACCGTCTCTTGAAGCTGCATATTAAAACGTAAATACATATTTTAATTAATTGTCTGTATTCATTTATTTTTCAATCCCTTAGAAGCATCTACGGGGCTAAAAATAATTGCTTTATTTTTTTCGAAGGCATTATTAGAACAACCTTATCGGATTATTACCCTCTAAACGCTTAAAAAGAGTTTATAAAGCGATATGGTTGATTAGGTAGCTACCCCAATTTCACCCTCTTAATCACAAAACATCAGAATGAAACATCTTTACTTTTCCTAAATAGCTTATAAGAAACACCTGTGCCAAATGTGAGCCCTCTAGCTCCTTGGGAAGTGTGAGAATTAGTGATGAGTGGAGTGAGTCAGTCAGTCAGGGCTTTCGCTTATATATATATGTATATATAAAACATATATATATACATATAAACATGTATACAATTTGCATACAAATATAGTATACATATCCTTTTAAATACATATAATATCTATACACTGTGTATATACAGTATACATACATTGGGCATTGGGATAACACTCATGTAATACTTAAAATATCTACCATTTCTTTAGAAGAACACATTTTTCGGCGCTGACAACTAAAACATAATGAAATGTTCATTTCAGTAAACTTGTTGGTGCCGGGTACCAGCGCTGATAAGCGCGAACCTGCTTTAACTATGAACGGTCTCATCTGTAACACACACTCATTGATAAAGCAGTTCAGCGCTGCTAGTCGGAAAGCAGGAAACCTGCTTTCTTTTTGTACATGCCTTTAGGGGTGAGGAAGGATTACATTCAAAATAGCTTAGATAAGAAGTGTGCTTGTATTTGCATGGAGGGAGAGTGGAAAGTCATTTGGTACAAACTACCCTCAGTACACTCGGCCGGAAATTGAATCCCGATCTCACTGTCAATGGCAATCTAGTCTCTTGCCTTAGAAACTTAGGTCATTCGCCCACTGAAGCGGGCATTATGATAATTATTTTCCATCCTCTTTTAAGGTGAATGCCAGTGCATTTACTTCCATTTATTTTCTTAATTTTGAGTTTTTAAAATGGGAAATATAAGTGGCTAACCAGTAAGACGCAGGATTCTTCATTTAGAATCAAGTGCGCTAATACATGAATAATCATACAGTGGTATTGTGGTAGTATGGTGGCTTGCTAGCTTTCCATAGTCAACTGATGAATGGAGTTTAATATTCTTGCTCATATAAATCATTCAGCATGGTGCTTCCTACTATAAAATTCTGTCTGGAGGCAGTAATACAGATGATCACCACTGCAGATGAAAGCGTATTTGCCTAAGCCATCGGCATCAGATGAGAAAAAAGAAGAGTCTTGTTCATAAAAGAATAAAAAAAACTCCTCGTTACTTTGAAATCTGGTCGTAACCGTGTAAATAAACCTCCACTCATCTATTAATGTTCCTTTCAGGATGCAGGAAATTAGATACTACAAGGTATACACTGAGGTTTTTTTCTGTTGTTTTTTAGCGATAGATGTGCATAAATTTTACCAGATTGCAGCACAATTTTATTTAAACAAAAAAAAAGCTAATGTAAACAATGCAGGCAGGTTATCAGAGAAAGACGTTAAGGTCCCCATACACAATCATTTCCCTCTTGATGTCAGACTTTTAGTGCCAGAACTGTATTTCCGGCTTGCCAGGATTCAGCACAAATGGGTAGTTCCGGGACTGTCATTCCCTGCTTTCTGAACAGTAGATTTTGTAATCGCGATGTAGCCGTACTCTAGTTAACACTAATACGCCGGCTACATGAAAATGGGAAATATACATGATAGGTTAACACTTGAAAGCATAAGATTCAAATGCACGTTGACATAAGAGTTTAATAAATCAAACAAAGCAAGCAATTACAAGGTAGACATCAGAGCACAACCATCATTTTCAATGTTGACCTATTGAGTAGGCCAAAACAACTAACTTAACAATAAGATAAAAATTGACACACTCATAGAGTGAACGAGGCATGAAGCACCATTGGTTTAATACTAAAATTAGACTCCGTTAGTGTTATGAACAATCGCCCCACTCTTAAAAGAGATATTAACATGATTCCCATAGGGAAAAACTATACCGAGGTTATTTTAAGTTACTCCCCGATGGGAGACACAGACTACAAACACAATACAATAGTGTTAGTAAATCTGTTGCAACAACATATCTAATGGATCATGACAGGCGAGCAGGCCCGAGACAGAACCTGCTCAACATCTAATACAAACCACCCTATTTTAAGAGGTGAGAACAATATATGCCAGTAAAGCTAGCTTGACCTAATTGAATAAGTTACACAAGTGTCAGCGAATTGATTATTTGTTCCGGTCATAGATACACCGGGCAAACATCTTAGGGAAAGTTGTGATTCAAGATTCTGGCCCTCAACTCAGTAAAGGCTGGTAAGTAGCCAATTAGTACAACCAGGAATCATGAGTAAAACTACACTCAACCTAGGTCCAACCACTAACCATACATCTATCAACAAGGAATCATGACCACCCCTGAAGGGAATCAGACATGAGCATCAAATAGAATGTGGGCCACGCCAGAAGGTTAGGGACAAACCCACAAGTTGCTCACCGCAAAAAGGCGAACAACAAAGCGTGAGGCGCCAAGGTCCACAAGAATAACAAACCATTACCTAACCAGGTATTGACATAGACCTGGAACAACCTAAATTCCCCTTTCCCGCCTGATAGCCCTGCTGACCGCAACACGTTCGTGCGGCCAGGAGTGAGACACACTCCAAAGAAACCACTGGTCTTAAGGAACCCCAGTAGAAAATCAAGAGATGCGTGAGATATCTCATGCCATGCTCAACATAACATTGTCAATGAAATCCTAACCTTATTATACATTTAATCAGATAATAACTTCAAGAGTGACAGACACTCTCAACTTGTAAGAAAAACCCCTTAACTCTACATGTTAGCACTTAAGCCTCCTACTTCCTTCTAGTTAAAAGTTTATAGTTTATGGTGAGTTATTTCCGTCGCTCCAGCGAGGCTGACGGCACCATCATCGTGACCACTATGTCTTGGGTACAGTAGATCGGAGAGACGTCGGTCGTCAAATATCAGATTGGAAATGAGCTTTGTTCCCAGCAGGTAGGCTGAGGCATTTTATACTGGTTTAACAAACGAACCATGGAAAGGGGGGGGAGGTTTATAAACACCCCTCGACGTTGATAACATCACGAAGGCACCTGGCCAGGGCGCACACACCCTCAAGAGCCAAGCAGAAATCCACTCAGTTCGTTAGATAGTTTGGTTGAGTTAAGTCCAGAGGTGAATGGAAGTTCGTGTGTGCAACTCTTCCGATAGAGCCGTTCTTACCCAGCGATGTTCCTGAGCGTGGTATGTAACAAATTATGTTATAAGTTATATATATAATTAGATATATATATTTTATTTTGTGAAATGATTTTCTCTAGCAGATTTAGTTCGTACGGGCCAGGACTGGTTAGCCCGCTACAGCGATAATTTGTTCATAGTGGAGCGTTGCACTGAAATCTTGCGTGTATTCACTGTGTTGCAGTATGCAGAAACGAGCTGCAGCGGTCATTATGATGTTCTTAGAAGAAAAAAATTATCAAAAAAAAGGGAAATTTATTTTTGGTACAAACGCTGGCTGCAAGAATGAGAAAACAAACTTCAGATATGAATCTATTGTATGATCTTGAAGTTGGTGCAAAGAGCAACCAACTGGCTACTTGAAATATTTACCAATGAGTCTAGAAATAAGTATCACTTCACTCCGGGATCAACGTAACCTACACATGATTACTTTTGACTTGTCACCATTCCAGGAATGTTAGCAAAAATCAAACACGTCTGATCCTTCATTCCAGTATTGACAAGCCGTCGTTCCTGTAACTATTGCCCCACACACAATACATTTTGGATTGAACAGTTCGATTAACAATCCCAGCATCAAGCGGAGAATGACCATGTGTGGGGATCTCACTCTCATTCAACGCAAATGAGACTACATTTCTTCTATGCTCATTTCTTCTACCATTCTAATCCCTAGCGAGGTAGTGTAAATGTGTGCATATCCCTAACTGGTAATTAATATTCAAAATACGAGAAAAAAAATTGTTTTAAGAGAACTTTCTTTCTATTTTTATTATTTATTATTATTATTATTATTATTATTATTTATTATTATTATTATTATTATTATTTATTATTATTATTATTATTATTATTATTATTATATATTAAATTATTATTATTTTTATAATATAATATATTATAATTAAATATTATATTTAAGAAATAACTAAGTAATTTTAATTAACATACATTTTTACAATTAAACGCTAAGTTTCACATTTGGGAATCCATTATTAAAAAATATAGCTCTAATCACCAATTTGATTTATTAGTATGCATAAAATTATTATTTAATATTTTTTATGTGAAAATCTCTCTTATATTTACTGAGCCATTTCCATTGAATAGCTTTTTTTTTCTAAGGCATCAGGCATCCATTCGCCCAAAGTTAATGAGTAAAATTAAATTGGGATACGTGGCGTAACGTTACATATCCTACTTTTTAGAGAAGCTATGAAAGTTTTTTTAAATATATCTATAGAGACCATTTT
Source organism: Timema podura (assembly GCA_033556935.1). NCBI lineage: Eukaryota > Metazoa > Arthropoda > Insecta > Phasmatodea > Timematidae > Timema > Timema podura. Next base: position 49,322,906 of record JAVRXN010000004.1, on the reverse strand, counting down.
GAATGGAAGGGAATAAAACTCATTAGAGTACGAGCTCCCAACATACAAAACTACCCCTTCCATAGTTTCTTTCGAATTGTGGCTCACATTTCCCGACATTCCCCCACCCTTTTTTTGGGAACATAGAAACGTAATCATGTCGCATTTCATTCTTGTATGACTTTTTTTTAACTGCAACACTTTTTTTTTCTACATTTTATCCGTATAGAGTTCATATTTTTAATCGCTTGGAATTGGTGGTGGTTAGGGAAGAAAGAGGGTGGAAAGTACTCACACACATACACACGAAATAATAAAGGTGTATGTATGTGTGTTGGAGAAAATATGACACCAGTATTAAAGACTATAAATTAGATTTTTAAATGAAAGATAAAACCAAAAGATGTGTTCACCTTGGTTTTGGCGAGCTATACTTGAATTTATTTTACAAAATAATTGTAAATCGCATCCATATTTAACATTCTTAACTTTCTAACAAACACACTGATAGATATATTATTGTGTTTATTATTTTATAAATGTTATTAAGTTTGTATGTTTATCATACTATAGGTAATGTTAGTAACACTAGAGATTGATCGGATTTGTTTTTCAATAGATCGTTTACGACCATTATTTACTTATGGTTAAAACCAATTCTAAATTAAGTAAAATTAATACAATTTATTTATCATTAAAATGTATGTATTATATAACTAGTATTTTAAATAAAATCTGTATATATAATAAATATATATAAATAACTTTGACACATATACATAAATACGTAATCATAAATATCTTATATAAAATTTTATAGTCCTATTTCCGGTTAGGTAAATTACAAGAAAACTGCTGATTTTGACAAACAAACCCTCAGTTTCAGAAAAAGGGGCCCAGAATGTCAGAAAAACTAGTAGCTTCCAATGAAAACCCGTTTTTATTAGCAAATTTCCATTTGTTCTTTCTGTAGTGTGTACAGTAAATAGTCTGTCCAATCATTGTTTATTTTAATCATAATATATACCCTGATTTGTTTGGTTTCATGGTGATGACTACAAATAATGAGATGAGACAATGCTTGCATAGCAAGAAAACTGGATGCTCACTTATCAAAATCTTACATCTCTGATTTATAAAAAAGATAATTATTAGCGTGCCTGTGTAGTAATTATCTTCGCGATAAATTAGAAAACCGCTGGACAGATCAGACCGGATTTTTACTCATTTTTCCTTATACTATCAATACAGAAATAAGCTTTTTGTTGTCTTGTAAGAGCTAATTAATTTTTTTTTTATATTATGTCTTCAACCACCTTAACAATGGTTATTCTCTATGAACATAATATTTAATGTAGTATAATTGTTTGACCGGCAAACTACTATAATTCAATAAGTAATAATTACAGAGTATATTCCAATATTGTGTAACATTAGCATTGTTAGCTAATGTTACATTATTACTACCCACCCCAAATAAGCAATACATATATACATCCTGCAATAACAAACATTTACAACACCTTACTCTCTCTCAAATATGTGCTTTACTCACTCATTGTATCTTCTGGCTTAGCACAATCTCCATGACTGACTAGTTCGCACCCAATTCTATGATGAAGAGAAGACTGACAAAGCTATGAAAGGTGCATCAACGAGTCACTTCAATGAGGTTATCTATACATAAGCTGATTGGCCTAGCCGACCGACCGATGAACCTCAATCAAGCTTAACTGCCAACTCACCAGATTTCTGGTCTACGTGTCTAGATGGCGTGTCAAGATTATGACGGTTGTTAACCAGAGAATCATGCTGCTAGCACATGTTCGCAACGTGGCGTTATACTTTTAATATGAAGATCCCCCCCCCCCTTTATTCCCATCAACTAGACCTATATAAAGCTGGTGTTCAGCTAACATGATTGACTATAATTCCGACACAACCACGAGAGGTCTGGATTTGGATATAATCGCTCCAGTATGTCAAAATATAAACTCTTTATATTTTATTAAATATTTAAATATAATCGACCTATGCTGGGTTTGGGTGTTTGAGCACTTGGTTAATTATGTGATTAAAATCGTTCAGTGTAGGCATCATTAATTTCTCACTAGAAGATTTACTTTGAAAAGTAAAATTGTTTTATGGAAAACTTAATATTTCCTTTTGCCACTTGGGCGCTAGTCTCTTTGTAAAATTTAGTCTTACTAGTAGGTAGCTACTTTTCGATTCTTTTTCTTGCTTCGAATATTTAGTTTAAATATAAATTTTATTGTACTTGTGGTTACCAATAGTAAAATAAGCTTTAAAATTTGTTAGTGTTTAATTTATAGACAAAATTTTGTAGACGTGTTTTGTTTGAAGAAATGATAAATGTAATTTATTTTTGTTGGTTTATGAATTATAAAATTTAACAATTCCGATTCATTTAGCGAGAAATCACCAGTATTCTAATGTAATATTGGTTTGTTTTCTATTATAATGTTAAATATTAACAAGTCGAATTCTTCTCGATTACTTCTAAGTTGGTGGAAGAAATAGTCCCACAGAAGTTTGAGCTATGTCGGAAAGTCAAACTTTGTGTAAATTAATTTAATCAGAATGGATATTTAAATTAAATTTAATCTTAGAATTTAATGGTATGGTCGGAATTCACAAGGGTGTGTCAGGCGCTTTGGTAACCTTGGAGGAGCTCTTTAAGCTCTTTATTGTTATAGTAAGTGTTTAAAAGGGTTCATGGTTTAACCTATTTGTTTAGTCGGAATTTAAGCTCTTAATTTCAATAATGGAAATACCTTATAATTTTATATTTAATGCTCTTTATGCTATTTATTGAAATAGTCAATATTCAAAGGTTTAGTGATTTAATCTGTTTGTTTAGTCTGAGGTCACAAGGGTGATTCAGCCGCTTTGTTAAGAAAGTAGAAGAGATCTTTAAGCTTTTTATCAGTATAATATTACAGATTTTTGATTTTTATTGGGTCTCTTCCAGACTAATTTATATAAATAAATAATTTATGTTATTACTCTTTTGTTTCAAACGTATCTTCTTCAAGGACTACTATTATTTTGAGATTGTGAAATATATCCTCAAATCTACTATGCAACCGCAGTCTCAGCCATATTTATATCTTTTTCAACACTCTCCGATTTGCCTTATGAGGCCATGTATTATTTATTTACCTATGTAGTTTTACCTTGAATAAATAATTCAATATTTTCTTAAACTTGCAAATGTTCCTATTTTTGTTACATTAAATTCCTTATAGTTTCCACCCACCCTCTTCCTGGCTATTGTTAGACGGTTAGAGTTGGAGGTGGTGAACGGTACAGTTGATTCCAAAGAGACATTTTGTTCAGTTGATTGTTCCACATCTTTATTTGACATGACCTCACATATACATAGATGATTATTCAGACAAATATAAAGCTTTTATCCTCTAGTAACAAATTGAATTTGGTCAGTATTGATTGGCACATATATGTTGTGTATTTTTGGGAAATTATATTACTTGAGTTAATCTATATATAGAAGGAAACTGTCCAGTAATTAGTGAGCTACTAAATATATCTTTTAAAGTTAAGAGAACTACCCTTAATATATTCTGTATTAATAATATGAATATTTCATAAAATCCTATTAATGTTAATCCAACCTGCCTCGATGGTTTAGCACTAGTTTCATGTTGAGCGGGGAGATCGTGGTTTGAATCTCACTCGGGTGAACTGGGGTGGTTTTTCCTAAAGGGTTTTCCACTCTCCCTCCACGAAAAATTGGGTTAACTTCCTCTAGAGTCAACCTTCTCAATTCATAACCCATTAGCGTAATTAGTACTTAAGCGTATAATCCAAACTGGTAGTAAGACGTGGTGCTAAGTATAAATATAATTTTGATCTAATGCGTATTATAAACTTATATACCTCTTCAGGAAGAATTGAGTAAAACTCAAACTTCACCTCACTTGCTATGAATTGTTAAAATCTTGTTACTTGTGAACTTTTTAGCATCTTTATCTAAAATTACAGGTAGGAGCTTGAAGTGTTTGTTGATGTCTTTAGGTGAGATTTCTTGGTTATAATGATCCAGTTGTTTCTTATTAATATCAATATCATAAATTTGTTTCCATATATGTTTATGACGATAGTGTCTCTCAGGAATACTAATTGAATGGTTTATCTTTGCTTTACGAACTTATTGAAAACACTTGTGACGCAGTTATCTATAAAGTTCAAAGGTCTCAGAAACATATGGTAGTTCAGTCAAATAGCCGCGCCTAAATTTAGCATAATCTACGTCACATTTATTCACTGAGGTCAGTAAGTCTTTCACAATCCCATGGGATGGAGGTCTAGTCATTCCCTTGGTCTTGATGGCGGCATGCTTATTGTACAGCTGTAATATAATGGCGGTAAATAGTTTACGTTGGCAGGCCTATTAACTGACATGATTTTATTTTATCATCTCTATTCAATATTTCAATACTCTTGATATAATAATATGTAATAAATTTAGTTTTAATAAGTGAAAAATAATATGCGTGGTACTACCACCTCAAAAAGACTAAATGTACTCTTAAAAGAGTACCTTAATCATGATAATACTTTTTTTTAATATTCCTTACAAGAAGGATACATAGGTCTACATACTTACATACATACATACATACACACATACATACAGATATACATACATACACACATACATAAATACATAAACACATACATACTTACACACATCCACATTTACATACACACATACATACAAACATGCATACATACATACATACATACATACATACATACATACATACATACATACATACAACATACATACATACATACATACATACATACATACATACATACATACATACATACATACATACATATAATACATACATACATACATACATACATACATACATACATACATACATCATACATACATACATACATACATACATACATACATACATACATACATAAACATCCACACATACATAATACATAAACATACATACTTACACACATCCACACATACATCACACATACATACAGACATCATCATACATACATACATACACACATACATATCATGCATACATACATACATGCACACTTACACACATACATACATACATATATACATATCTAATCATGCCATTCCCATCTAGGGTAGACAAGAAACTGTGCATATATCTCAAAAACAACTTCGTGCTTAAGGTCCTTGACCCTGTCAAGTGCAAGTCTAAAACCTATGTTGTGGGATGATGGGCGGGAGGGTGAAAGGCGTGGCGTGACTTCACAACCGACCAAAGTAACCTTCCGCGCCAACAAGAACAGATGGATCATGGAAAACGTAGATGGCAATAACACCAGACAAGTCTTGCGGAAAAATCATACGTTTGAAAATATCACTTTTCTCGAGAACGAGTGAAATGTTTTTAGTAATATTTTCAACACCTCTTCTTGGATAATGTACCAATGTTTATTAGATGTTACATTTACTTAGTTTTTGTTATGCAGCCGGCAGTTTTCTATTGAAAAATGTCAAAATTATTTATATTTGATCACTGTTAAAATTATAGAGGAGGTGTGTATATAAAAAGTATAACATAATCAACATTCTTCTATTCTTGAACAAACCGTTTCCGAAAAGAATAATGCGAAACAATAAAAATATATTAAAGATAACCATTTGTTCCTATGGCTCTGCATTTCCACGCCAAATTAAAAGGGTCAATCGCCTTAATCCATCCTCACTAACTTTCTCCAATCTTCCCTATCCTTACAACACCCTTTACTTAAGCAACGTCCATACACCTGCTCATACATGCTCTTTTATTCTTAAAACTCTTAATGTTTTTATTCTACACACGTTCGTCTACAACATTTAACCACTTCTTACATGACCTACCCCTTCCTTTAGATCCATACCCTTTACCTTCAAATACTTGCTTCATCATTCGATCCAAACTCATCCTCTCAATATGCCTAAACCAACGTGGGATGCTTTTATTTTTTACATTGAACTATTGGATTCCCTTTCAAACAGCACTCTTTCAGCACCCATTTATTACTACAACACTTTATACTGCACAGGAGATTTATCCTTCATTTATTTAAATATTAATGCAGATATGTTAATTCGCCTTTAACCGTCCAACGCTAAATTAAACCAGAAAGAAATTGTAAACTGTTGAGCTCTCCTGGAAAAAGGGGACATTGGCATTATTATTTATTCTGGAAAAAATTAGTTTGGAAGTTTCTAAATTCTTGAACCCTGAAACTCATAGTTTGATGTTGGTTCACAGTCTAGATTTTATACTATAAACATAATTTAGATTATTGTGTGCTTCAATTTTCCTACTTAAATAACCACTTCGGCATAGACAGTTTTTCAGTTCTTTTTTTCAGTTCACACCCTCTTGAGATACATTTGCAGAATAATTACAATGCATATGAGGCAAATATCAACTGGCTTACCATGACTGAGAGAGAGAAAGTAATTCAAAACGGGTTTACCTTTCTTTGAACAGACACTTTTTTTTATTTTGCTTATGCAAGGAGCTTATTAGCTAAGTTTCTTGATGTTCGTCATTATTAATAGCCCAAAATAGCGTATGAAACGATTCTTGGTGTTCAAGAGAAATTTATTTGTAGCAGTTATTTAATTAGCACTTTCTAACCTAAACGAATTATTTTCCTGATATCTGTAAGCCCACATGACTTTATTACAGTTTACCACTATCTATATTTTGCTTACGTACAGTAGATTTTCATTCTAATGACCCATGAAATGTATTTTAATCCCACTAACGTGAGGTAGAACATTAATATTTTCACACAAGATGGAGGAAGAACGGAATACTCCCAAAATATGTTAGGAGGAAAAGAGTTTACGAGTATTTCTTTCAATTTAGACATAGCACATTAAAAACCATCTATTTTAAAGTAGTTCTAACTTTTTAGGATTTAATGTGCATCATATTTTACTCTATTTCCAAATCATTAAGTTAAAGCAGCCGCCTTAAAATACAATGTTCTGTATAGTTTTCTGGAACTTCTTCTCTATTCTGTACTAGCTTATACTCCCTTACGCCCTTCACCAACAACCACTCTTTAAAATGTCAACACAAAAGAGGGGAAAGAAAACTATGAAACTTCTTATCTCAAGGTAAAGAGGAAAGCTCGCTTCTAATTCTCAAATATCTTAAAATATTCTGTTGGGAGCCTATCAAATATTTTCTGTGTTTGTTAAAGGAAGTCTAAATATAGAGCCCTTTTTCAACGAGTGCAATCCCATAGCTCCGCAATACGTTTAAAAAGTCGTTGAACGTGAGAAAACGTCAAAATTTCACACATTTTGACTAACAATAAGACTAAATTATGTTACTTGTTATGTCTCAACCTTCATTTTAATATATTTTATGTTGTATTTATACTGTCAGTTTTTTATATGTGGAAGTTTCACAAATAATAATCTAGTCAATTATTTAACTTTTTATTAATCATATTTTTACTGTCATTGGTTAAACATAAATATTCCTTGTTACTAGTATAATTGATAATTCAATTGATGGGTTCATTTTGAGTCTTTAGTTGTAGTATTAATAGCTTTAATCTAGTCAATTTGTCAACTTACACTTTTTATAACTTATCAACTAATCCTTTATTCTACTACTGCTTGGTAGTGCTTCGCAAAGATTTACATTTTTACCTGTTTATGGAAATAAATTTTTTATATTTAGCAATCTATATGATGAATTTTTAGAAATGTTACTATACCTGTTTTAATTGATTTAATTTCTTGATATAACAATCTCTCTTTGAATAAATTATCTTCATGTTTTGATTCTTAATTTATATTGTTCAATTTGATTAAAGAAGTTGTACCAATTAATATAATTGATGTTCTACCAAAGTACGTTCCTTATATTATAAATTTCATATTTCTCCTTTCTACAACTAAAATGAATATAACTAAAATTCTACAATAGTGTCACTAGACGCTGATAGATAGGAAAGCTATCAATACACGACAAAAGAGAATGTGCTATTATGATTTTAATTAATACCAATATTATGTTTTAATTCTTTAAATAAAAAATCAATATATTTTAGATAAACCTAGTGGAGCTCAATTTATCTCTAGACAAGGGAAAGTAGTTTAACAGCATTATGTACCAGGCACTCCCGAAACAAAGTTACGGTGTAAATTTATTTTACTTTTTTCCTCTCTCTAGATTTAAGCTTATACATTTTTTTTTTTTACAAAAATAAACCCCCTTTAAAGGAAGGAAAGAGGAAAATTTTGCTTATCAAAATCAAACAAAAAACACGGTCTATGAATTGATGCATTAAAACAAATCAGACGTTTCGTGTGCTAGCACTTGCTAGGAAAATGCCATAAGAATTAGTGGGATGAGAGTCTAGAGAGGAGAAAATCTTATCAAACTTGTTACAAAGTTTCGCATAACTCGTTCCATTTTTCAAGTTAACACTTATCTTCTCTCCTTGTCTTTCTTCTTCTTTTTTTCAAAGCCTGAATTCTTTCTTGAGGTACAGCAGCTTAAAATAAGATTGAAAAACAATATGGAGTTTGGTACTTTATAAAATGAAATTTAAAAAATATACCAGTACTTTATGGTGTTATAAGTCTTATTTCTTGTTCTAATTTAATGGAAGCATTGTTTTAAATAACAACAAAAGATACTATTTAAATTTACTGTTAAAAAAAACCTAATCTACACACAAGGTATTAAAATTACTGAAAAAAATACTTAAATTCAAGACAAAAATTCAAACACTTAAACAGTGACTCTCCTACGTGGAAGCCTTGTTGCAATGAAAAACAGAAGAAATAGTTTAAATTTACTATAAAAAAAATAAAATAAACCTAATTTACACGCAAATTATAAAATAATTGAAAAAAATTACATAAATTTAAGACACAAATATTTAAACATGATAGCAGTGGATCTATTACGTGAAAGAATTGTTGCAGTGAGCAACAAAAGAGATAGTTTAAATCTACCATCAAAGAAACAAATTAAACCTAATCTACATTTAAAGCCATAAAATAACCCAAATTTAAGATGCAAATGCAAGCACACTCCCTTACGTGGAGGCACAGGTGCAATGAACTCCAATAGAAATTTTAATGGTTATTTAACAAAGAAACAAACTAAATAAACAAAATGTACATATAAAGCCATAAAATAACTAAAAAAATGCCTAAATTATTCAAGATGCAAATGCAATAGCGCTAAAAGTGGATCTCTTTCGTGGAAGATTTGTTATAATGAACAACAAAATAAATGGCTTAGTGCTACCATAGAAGAAACAAATTTAATAAACATAGATTATATGCAAAATAATAAAAATAGCTAAAAATACCTCAAACTAGGAAGCAAATTCAAACACACTAAGATTGACTTTCTTACGCGGAGGAACGTTTGAAATTAGTAAAATATTATTTATTTGCTACTAGACATTAGTCACTATATCTCATCATAAAATAACGTATTTTAATTATGAATAGTGTTGTGTTAGAATATGCCAACACACTCGTTGCCAAGGAGGTGTATAATTGGCTCGATGATATTTACAAAGCCATCAATACCAAAGAAACTTACAAAGAAGATTTATACTACATTAAAAGTTAATATATTTTAATGGTTATAAATTTAAGACACAAATGTACCACATTAATAGTCGGGTTTTTTTTAATCATAGCTTTGCCCGTGGAGACTCTATGAGATAGCCTGATGGTGTATAGCTTACCATGTATTCTTAAATAAAAGGAGTACAACAGAAGAAGTACCGTCTCGATCCAATGAGTAGTCTATTAATTTAATAAAAACAAACACACAGACAAATCAAACATACAGACATACAGACAGATTTAGCTTTTTACTATATATATATATATTTATATATATATATATATATTGAAAACATGAACTTGGGTGCACCCCACACAAGACCTTTGAGGTCCTCCGGACCCACTTTAGGAACCCGTGCTCTAGATGTATAAACTGCTTACAACAACATAGTTTTATCACATACTAATGAAACCATTATCTAGAAATGTCAATACATTTATTAATTTGTTCTTTCATAATCGTTTAGTTATATTATATTCACTATTAGTAAGGAGAAATATAAGATGAGATTTGCAAGGAACGTACTTGTAGAGCAGTCGAAAGATTGTTAAACCTCTCGTCAATGAAACATTAATGTTTAATATTTTATTGACTAAAGGTTTACAATCTTTTAACTGTTTTTTACAAGTACGTTCCTTGCTAATCTCATTTCATAATCGTGTTAATCAACATAGCAAACACATTTTAAATTTGGCAGCCTTTCCTGGTGCCATACAAGGTATTTATCTCAGGCAAAATAGTGTTCTTTATGAATCTATTGGTCTTCGAGATCCTTGCGGAGCTGTTAGTATTCATCTTTAACTTCAACGTTTTTATTCCTGGTTTGTGAACAAGAAATGCATTATCTAGCACTTGGAATTCATAATCCAACACACACATCGTGTATGCATGAGTCATCTTATCATTTCTTCCCTCCCAGGAAAGACGCTCGTCATATAACGGATCACTGTGAGTGCCGATAAAGATGGGTTCCCAGTGAGCCAAGGTTGAGATACGCTTCGCTACCTTAAAAATATTAATACCTTCCAATTCGTCCTTTGTCGTCCATTTCTCAAAGTTAGGGATTTGGTGGCAATACAAGCATGTGTATTTGTGGAAGGTCACGGCGGTGTCGTTTTTAATCATTTCTACGAGCTGTTTCTTACTATTTGGTATTTTTAAACCTTCTTTTATTTCAAAAATTGGGATAGGAAACACTTTTGGTTTGGGATGAAGCAATGTTGGGTGTTGTCTCCTGACCATTTCGAGGAACTCCTTTATGAGTCCAGGACTCGGGTATAACTCTATGTCTGACGGAAGTATGTAGTGGGTCGTGGCTGATTCCCTCGCGATATTCCTTGCGACGTTGACCGGGTATGGAAGATTTCGTTGGATCTTGTACAAGGAAGCAGATGTGACATTAGTCCATGGTGGAGACAGAGAGCAGTTCGTTTTATACTTGACTACGTCAGTCGGGTGTGGGACTTCTTTGGGAAGATGACCGATATCAAAGAAGACGTGGAAAGTCACGTATTCAGAAACTAGTGGCGAGAGACAGTCCTTTGCATATCGGATGCATCTCAAAGTGAGATTAAAATCAAATCCTGGTGAATAGATGGAAAGGGAAACGGGACCAAGCCACCTTTCAAGAAGTGGTTTTAGGTTCTCTAATAGGTGTTATCAGAGTGGGTCGTATATGTGATGCTTTCGTGGCACATATATCTTCGTTTGGCAGTAACGTAGTTGTAATAAACAAAGAAGTTGTTTCTTTGTTCAATCCTAGATTCAGGATATCTATCATTGCATTTGATTATGGTATTTGTTGATCTTATAGGGGTTATAGTGGAAATGCCTGAACTATCTGAACAATTATTTTTGATTGATTTATTGATCAATCCAGGAGCAGAAGGAGACTTAGCATTTGTAACGTCTTTTCCAAAGATTTTGGGTGATTTTTCCCTTGTTTTTAAAAACTTATATGGAGAAACTATTGATATAAAACTACTCCTATTCTTTTCCTCGATGGATAGAATTAAAGGTTCATCCTCCGTTGATATATTTATATGCTCATAAAGATTACTTAGATCTTTCCCATTCCTTTCATCATCCTCATTAAAGGCAAAGTGATTTGTTAATTTTTGAGTGCCAGTAAAAATATCAATATCAGTCTTTCTATGAATGACGTTCATATAAATATAAATCATACAGAAAATATTTAAAGCGACGCTTAGAGAAAAGATAGCAACCCTTTTAGGATACATTGCAAAAGAAGTAGTTTAACACTAAGACTAGAATAAGGTCACTGCCGAGCACTTTTGATGACAGTTAAGATGATCGTTAAATCCATAAATTGGCAAGATACACCCTCTTGATTAACAAGATATGACCGTGGCATCTGAAACAAAGTTGTTAACAGAAATATAAATATTCACACTTATCAAAACAATTTGTTTCAAAGTTTGTAAGATTTTAATATAAAATAGATTCTACAACGCTATTAGAAAATAGTGATTTTAAAGAACAAACAAAATATACAAACATATAGTAATTTTATACCAAGCTTTATTAGTGTGAATAAATTTGTTTGCTACAACTATAAATTTAAGATTTTGTTTCTTTCACGCTTACGGCCATACTTGCGACCTGGTCACCGTGAAAGAAAAAAAAAATGCCATGAAAATTGTTTCCAGCACTCATTTCCTTGTTATTTATTAATGGGGTTGTCCGTACTACGTGACTATATCCTAGTGACAGTTGACTTTGTCGTTAATTTGATCAATCATCTAAATAACGTCACTTGAAGTTCTGGCGTCCTGGTCGTGATGTTTTATTCAACATCGACCTGGTCATAAGTATGGACGTGCCCTAAATTACAATGTTACAAATCTATTTGACAGTTTAAAAAATTTTGTCAGAATTAAATAAATTCCTTTTAAACTTAATCATTAGAGTAGCTTAAGTATTTTAGTCAGATACCAGTACAAATATTTTAGCCGAATACCAGTAATAAAATTTAAGCTGGACACCAGCACTAATATTTTATCCAGATATCAGTACTATTATTTTACCTGGATACCAGTTATAATATCTAGGCCGGATACCAATACTAGTATTTAAGCCGTAGCCAGATACCAGTACTAATATTTTAGCCGGAATACCAATACACATACATATATTTTAAGCCGGATACCAGTACTAATATCTTAGCCGGATACCAGTACTAATATCTAAGCCAGATACCAGTACTAATATCTAAGCCAGATACCAGTACTATGAATAACTGACAGCTTAATTTCAGTTTCATGTGATTGTATAATATAACCCCTACACTTAAAACAGTTTTCCAAATGTGATTTATAATTGGCTATCCCATTTCCTATCCTAGATAGTGTAATAGAAGCTATCGTTTTTCTAGCCTCCTCATTCTTGATCCATAGATCAAGTTTTTAAATAATTATATTTTCTTTATTTAGCACCGTACCCATTCAGGCTATACGCTTATGTACTAATTACTCTAATGGGTAAGGATTAGGAAGGTTATATTTAGAGGAATTGTAGCCGCACTTGAGTGTATGGAGAAATGAAAACTATTTGGAAAAAACCGCACTCAGTACACCCGACCTAGATTCCAACCTTTATCTCCCTATCTTCAACAGTATAGTCTACTGCAAGAGTATAATCTTAGACTATGCGGCCACTGAAGCGGGTATAGACCCAATTAATAAGTAATGCTTGAATAGTAATAAAATAATCTCTTATCAAAAGAAAGCATCATATGACAAAATTGAAGTAAAATTTTAGTTACGGTACACAAACAGTTTCAGCGGTAAGGATGCATTTTAACATTTTTAAGATCAAGATTTGTCGTCAAAATGAATTATGACTATTTGATATTCAATTTTGTTAGAGTATATTATTTAATATTTACACCAAATTTAAAATGTTGATTAAAATATAAATATTAAAATTAAAAACCTTTATATTTCACAGGTGTTAAAAATTGTGTTTGATTCACAGAAAAAAAGCTGCCAGAGTTACACAAAATTTTCTTTAATTAAAGGATACTTCTAAAATGCATTAACATACATAGATTACTACTTATAGTCAACTATTTTATGTATAATTTATTTATTTTTTTATACTTTATTCTCCTCGTTCAAAAGAAAAAGTTGCCTTAAATTTTAACACAATCATTTACTTTTATTCGTACATTATCATCAAAGTGTTATTTTATGCTACTACAGTAGTTTTGAAAAGTAAACTAGGATCATATTGGAATTTGCAAGAAGCTAACTACATCAACAATCATTCATTCAACTTGTTTTACCTAATGATTTTTATTTTTTTAAAGACTACACCGATAGTTTAGTTTTAGTCTTCTGTTGAACTAGGCCAAAAATTAAATATTTAAAATAGTTATAGCAAAGAAAATAAGATAGTTTTGTTGCTCTTTCATATAGTAAAATCTGTTTGATTTACCAAATTATGCATAAATAAAGTAACAGTTGTGTGTAACTATAAACTAAAGAAGTACCCTGAGTTCCCCAGGGTAGCCACGAAATTTATTGCATAACCACCCAAGGCAACGCTTTTTTTTTTTCAAAGAGATAGAAAAAAAACTCTTAATTTTATTTCTTCCAACCTAGTCTTTAATATATTTTAAAAAATCTAATCAATAATTTAAAATTCTGTCTTAGAGGAGCACATGTTTGTGCGGTAAATATGATCAAGAAAGAAAAACACATTCTTCATTTTACTAATATAGACCCTTACTTACAGTAAATCAAAACAGACATTTGCTGAAAGATGAGTTTGTTGCCACTCCCTCACGGAAAACTTTTAGATCCTGTTCATTATATTCACTCTTTAACCAGCGAGAAAAATCATTTTAGGACACTTAATCCTTCTTTTGACAGTGGACAACGCATTGTCTTAACAAGAAGCTCACCACATTAAACATCGCCATTATAAAATAGCTACTTAATAGCTCTATTAAGTGCGCACTTAATATTTAAATCATACATTGAAGTTAATGACCGCTTCTTTATGAGACCTTGATCCAATATTAGTTTTATGACTGTTAAGTATGGCTACAACATCTTGGAGATTGTTCCATCTAATATACAGTCCAATTTCAATAGGACAGCCAGAAACGTTACTACATTTAATTTCATGTATCCATACATCAGGTCATGTTATCTGAAGATGTCACCTTTGGTAGAACATGAAAATACATTAGACTAGTAAAATTGTAAGGTGTTATCAATTTTCGGCTGCTAAAATATGTTTGTTTTATATAAAAGGACATTCATATGAAAATTAAATAATGTCTGTAGATTTACGCCGATAAATAAATCACATGTGTGTAGTACGTATGAAGTATTTTATCTTTCTCTAACAAGTTTAATATTCAAATGTACAGTACATTTAACAAATATTTATCTAAACTACCTGCATTAATAGGCACGCGGATAAAACTTCAAGCTACCTTGATATTGTTTGAGGTAATGGAGGATCGGGATTTGTATTAAAGCCAGGCTTACTGGGGATTAGTTCTTACCAAAGTAGTACCCCCTCCCCCCAAACACATTAGTGTAATTAGTGCATGGGCGTATATACTGAATGGAGCAAAATAAAAACCCATTTAACTAACAATATTAAATATAACTCCATTTAGGCATATCTTACAGTAATTATGTTCATTATATCTATTTCTTATCTAACCCAAAACTGACACGAGAGTATAAAAATCTCACCTTAAGTTAACCATCACTGTCCGGGGGTCACTTATAATTTGGTATTACTAAAAGGAGTTGCGAATAAAAGATGTATGGGACGCGTCAAGTGCATTGAGGGTGTTTTTTTTCCCTAAATGGTTTTCCACTCTCCCTCTAAATATATTTGAGAAAAATTCCTTATCCATATTTAATTAGAGTATTTGGTGTATGCATATAACCTGAACAGGCACAATATATTTTTTTAACATTTCATGCTATTTTTTCGCAACAACACTGTCCAATAAAATAATGGCTTGTTCTTTGAATCCAAATAGTTTTTAGTTTTCCTAAACTTTATGTAAGAGTGTAAGTTCCATTTCCCCTGAAAGTTTATAAACTTATCTTGATGGATTATACTATAACCCTATCTTATACGCTATACAAAAGTTACACGCTTCAGTGGACTTATTGTCTAAGGAGTCACTCTCAAAATAGACAAGACTGTCAATGATTTAATGATTGAGGTTTGAATCCCTGTCAGGCGTAGTTATGGTGGCTTTTCCTAAATGGTTTTACACTCTCCCTCCACGCAAGTGCGAGCAAAATTCGTCTAAATACAATATTTCCATACCTAACACACAAAAATATAATTAGTATATAGACGTATAGCCTGAATGAGTAGTAAATCGTGGTGTTAATAAAATATATATTACCAAAGTAGAAATAGGTAAGCATGCTACCTTGAAGGCTAAACGAAGGGTACATTTCCTAAGCTAATGGTCCAGCACGGTTTTGAAATTTGACAATGAAATAACCCTTTTAATCTAATCCATGAAAATAAGAAATACCTTATCCAAATTAATTTGCAAATGTTAAACTGTGTGTTAATCAAAAGAAAGGGTTTCCACTGGCAGCCTCAATTAATTAAATAGCTTGAACTATTTAAGTTGCCGGTTGATATTGATTCTTAAATAATCTTTAAGTTTGTACAAAACAACTGTAATTTAGAAAAGCTCCAACTAAGCGTATAACCAGAAATAACCAAATAAAGCATAAGTCTCTAATGTATATTTTAGAGTGTGACATTATTTATGAATAACGACATCAAATACATAAATATATAACAATCATAAAATTACAACCCAAATATTATAGTTACCAATATAAATTAACTAGGCCCCACTAATACATAATAAATAAAATCATTTATTTGATAGTGCAACTTAATCAAAGCGTATAAACTGAACGGGTAGTAAGACGAGGTGCTAAAAATCTTAATCATAATCATACTAAAAGAGAAGTCATGTGATATTCGAAAACATCTTTAAAAAAATACAGTTTAAATTACTCATCAAACTTGTTTTCTTTTCTTACAAGAAAGAGTTTAATAACGCTCTAGTCTATAAATATGAATCTAAGAACAGTCTGGTGTGAAACAAAATACTGATTAAATGATGTTATGACAATTTTACTTTATTTCAGACAAATTAATTATATTTATTTAATAACTCATCAAAGGCCTAGAGGAGTCTAAAGACACGAGGGTGTATTTTTAGGACCTCATTGGGGTACTTTTAAGTGTAAATGTGTTCAATAAATAAATGAGAGCAGGCTTGTATTATTTAATATCAAGATGTATCCATTAATAAAGCATTTTTTAGATTTTTTAATTGATTATAATCAAATTAATGTTTCTCACACTGTTATCTGCATATCAAAAATTAAATATTAACCAGAAAAATAAATCTGGCTTACTGTGGTTTGGAGACATCCCCACCTCCACACCCCTTTACCCTTATAATACATACATACATACATACATACATACATCCCTACTTCATACTCCATTCATCAACATCATCCATACATATCATACATCTTATTCAAACCTAACATACTTTACATATCATCTAAATACATTCTACTACATACATACATACATACATACATATATACATACATACATACATACATACATATATACATACATACATACATACATACATACATACATACATACATACATACATACATACATACATACATACATACATACATACATACATACATACATACATACATACATACATACATACATACATACATACATACATACATACATACATACATACATACAACTCATCAGGCCATCCCCTTACTGGGTAGGCAAGAAACTGTGAATATAGCTGAAAAACAACCCCGTACTTAATCCATCCTCACTAACTTTATCCACACTTCCCTATCCTTGCATACTCCCTTCGCTTCAACATCATCCAAACACTGAGTCATACATGTTCTTTTATTCTTAAAACGCTTAACGTTTATCTTTTTACATATTCATCTAAAACATTTAGCCACATCTTACGTGGCCTAGACTTTCTTTTTATCCATACACTATATCTTCATATATTTGTTTCATCACTCGATCCATACTCATCCTCTCAATATGCCCAAATCACCGTAAGACACTTCGTTCACATTGACCTATTGGATTCCATTTCAAACCAAACTCCTTCAGCACCCATTCATTACTGACTCTGCCCATATGAGTTTTTCACATACATTTCTATGATATCTCATTCCAACCATATTCATCTGGTTATTATGTTTCTCCTGACATACCCACGCTTCACATCTGTAAACCAACATACCTAATGCTGGGAAATTAAACTTAAACTTAATTTATTTACCCATTATAGTTAAAAAGAGGTTTAAATTTTGTGTACCAATATTTAAAGATAAAATATAATATTTCTTTACGCACTCAAATTCTTCAAGTGTGCCGTTAGTGTCCTATGGTCAAATTCTTGAATTATGATTCTAAAGTAGAAGTTTTAGCTCTCATCATATCTTACACCCTACCACTGACTGCGAAAATGGACCATCAATGTATATGAAAAGACATAACTCAATTTTGTTATTTTAAAGGTGCTAAGCTTGATCACAAAATTGCATACATTTCAATTGTAACCATTTTGTTAAGAACTGGCCTTATTAAACAAGTAGATACTATAAAAATTCTAAGTGCTAAAAATTATTAACACTAAAATTTAACAAAGTATTCACCCATTGTTAACTTAAAAATCTGTTTTCACTCTGTGGTACTGACATAATCTATGCTATTGAATGCGCTTTCATGTATTTCTGAATTGTGATAATTAATTAATCTAAAAGTGGAATGAAAGGGGATGAGAGAAAAGGTCAATGTTTTTGCAGGATATTTTTATGGCAAAACATGATTTTATCTAAGGTAAATCAAAATACTGCGCCAGTAGTACCATGGAGTGTAATTTTCTTCACAAGGTGATATTAACAGTTCTTGAATATCTATCAACTGCATAGAGGAATTATATGACAAGCTTTTTAAATGAAGATAAAAAATTGTCATTAAATTCCAAGACACCCTTGACAAATATTTAACAATAATTTTTGATATCTCCATGTGAATAAAATTAAACTCTATATTGTACTAGAGCAATATTTTATTTATTTTGGACAAAAGAATGTTTTGCCATAAAAACTACCAAAAAAACTCGTTTTTTCTCGCATCCCCTTCCGTCCCAGCTTAACAAACTAAATTACAAAGACACATGTATTGTAAATTATATCAAATTATGTTAATCTTCTCTTACCGTTCTATTTTAAAAACCTCTAACCCAATAGTTTTCTATCACATAATATTATCCTATGCTCTACTACATCCTATGCTATATTACAGATGTGTGAATTACATTTAGAGCTTGTTTTATTACTATGACGTCATATGTGGTCTTGTCAGAGTTCATGGCTACAGATACAGAGATACAGGGTTTGATACCAGGCGCTTCCAGTTTTTCTGTGAAGCAATGTGTCTGGAACGGGGGGTGGGGACAATAATTGAGGAGCTATTTGAGAAAGAAACAGTGCGTCCAGTTTGGAAAACTGATTTTAATGTCCTGAGGGTTTATGTGCTAACCACACGACACCATCTATCCACAAATGTTGGCAATATTTTAGTCAACATGCGGTGGCCGTTTGGTTAGTATAGCTTGGTTATGTACTGACGTAATGGAATTTTTTTTACTATAATTATTGTATATTTTAAAGATTAGAAAATTATATTTATAAAATATTACTCTGGGTATTAAAATAATGATACTGATTAAAAAATACTATGAAACAATTTATTTTCTGTGTGAAATTGTTTGTAAATAGTAATTATTTTGCAACATTAATGAAATAGTTAATATATTATAAATTCACTGTTATGATAACAGTTATATCGAGACTTCTTATTCAAGTGTAAACAATGATAAACAACCATCCATTACAACAATATGAATTCTATGCGGATAGGATCAATTTAGGATAAACCACTCGCTGATATTTCGTTGTCATTTAAAAAATGTCATAATAGAAATAACTGATAACACTTCTAAAAATAATATGACTTAAGGTCAATAAAAATATTACTATTCAATCAACAACAAAAATAAAATCATAATAAAGTGTATTCTAATATAAAATGTCCTCTTACCATTGTATAAAATCTTCTATATAGGATGTTACGGATTAATTTATGTGTAAAATGATTCATAAAAATGTACTAATAGTTTATGCACACTAAAATATTACAATCGATTTATCAAATAAACCGTTCCGTATAGCCAAACACAACATTGTCTAGAGCAGTCTTCTTTTGTTCTCTGTAACAATAACCATCACTACCCAATTACGTTACTAATACATGCGGACCAAATGTGAACTAAGAGTGAAACAAGGAAGGTGGCATGTGAGAATGCATCGTCAGCCTTTTGGCTTTCAATCTGTAGCAATTCGTCTTACTACCCGCTCGGGCTACATGCTTATGTAATGGTTTTAGGAATCAGAAAGTTTATATTTAGATGATGTGCGCCCTCATTTGCGTGGAGGTAGAGTGTAAAACAATTTTGGAAAAAACACCCTCATTCCACCCGACCGAGGTTCGAGCCTCGTTCTCCCCGTCATTGACAGCTTACTCTACTACGAGAGAAATGCCTTAGACCAGAGTTTCCTAATTGAGGTTACGCTGAACATTGGGGTTCCATGAGGTTAAATCTGGCGGACGAAACAATATCTGTGGGAGGTCGCTTTTACTGCATTCTGGATTCCCACTATTTTTCCTTTTCTAGTACCGCGTCTTACTACCCGTTCGTGTTATACACATATGTACTAATTACACTAATGGGTCATTGATGAGGAAGGCTTAATTTAGAGGAAATGCACCCATATTTTTGTGGAAAGAGAGTGGAAAACAATTTAGGGAAAAACCACTCTGTACCCGACCGGGATCGAACCTCGATCTCCCCATCTTCGGCAGTCTAGTGCAACACGAGAGTAGTGCGCTAGACCACGCGACCACCGACGCGGGTAGTTTGAATTGAACTTTTTTTATAAAATATTATACCTATATGACGGTAGTTGAACGGTGCCCTAAACTGTCTTTTATATTTGTGTCTTGGTATTATTCGTGTATCTTATTATTCTATTCTATCGTAGCTGGTTTTATTTTTTTTGTAACGTCTGTAACAGTATCCCTCCTCACCCCCAGGCGGGATAAACAATGACACACAGTCAGGGGGGCGTGGGGGGGGACCCTCTTTGACTGCACGCAACTGCCGTCGATATTAAATTGGATTTTTATTCATTAATGTGAAGTAATAAAACCTGCATACGTACGATGACGTCATTTACAGTGTTGCCTTTTTAAGAGCGAAACGTTTAGTTTGTTCGCTGGTTATTCCCCTTGTTTTGTTACAGGTTTAATTGTTAGTAGGCTGACGTCATAAATTGTGAAACCTCTTCAAAAGAGAAATATTTAGTTTGTTTGCTGGTCATCCCCTTTATTTCGTTATAATAGTACGAAGGTTTACTTCATCTACAGTGACGTCGCATCAAGAAAGGCTTATTTTGTTCAATGGTCATGCCCCTTGTTTCGTTTTAAAACCGAGAAAACGAAAACGGGTTTTTTCAGTGGCTCATAGCTCAAAATACCCGCTGAACTTAGTTACACCAAATGATTTTAACAACCCAGTTTCAAAGCAGTTCATTTGCAATAAGTTCTACATATTATTATTATTATTATTATTATTATTATTATTATTATTATTATTATTATTATTATTATTATTATTATTATTATTATTATTATTATTATTATTATTATTATTTTTATTATTATTATTATTATTATTTATTATTATTATTATTATTATTAGCACCGCGTCTTACTACCCATTCGGGTTATACGCACTTACGCTAATGTGCAATGGTAGGGTGATTGTGAGATGAAATGGAGGACCTACAGTTTAACGTGGAATCCGAACCACGGTGGAGGCCTGGCACATTCACAAGTTGTGATTAATACACATCTTGTCAGAGGTGAAGGAAGGTTTTGGCAATAAGATAAATCTGTGCCGGGACCGAGGATTGAACCCCGGACCCTCAGCACAGAAGTCTGACACCTTACCTCTAGACCACCAGGTCACCTTTCTACATATTAATAGAAAACAAAATTGTGATATTTTTTAATTTGACACTATCGAACCATCGCATAAGGCTAGGATACATGATGTGTGTGTGCGTGTGTGCGTGTGTGTGTGTGTGTGTGTGTGTGTGTGTGTGTGTGTGTGTGTGTGTGTGTGTGTGTGTGTGTGTGTGTGTGTGTGTGTGTGTGTGTGTGTGTGTGTGTGTGTGTGTGTAGTATTCAATAAAAACTAATTGTGAACGCACTATTCTCCCAAAATGAATAAATAGACAAAAGAGAGCAACAGATAATTAAGACCTGAATTTGTGTGACCATACTGGCTAATGTTTCAACCTTATCTGGTATGGTTTGCAGGTGACGGGAAGGTCAAGGTTCAAATTCCTGCTGGGGTCCAAAAAGTGATTTTTAATAAAAAAAATGTTCACTGTTTCCCAATGCAAATGTGAGTAACCTACCATTCCTCTAGTGTATTAATCACAACTTGTGAATGTGAGGAATGCCAGGCCTCCACCGTGGTTCGGATTCCACGTTAAACTGTAGGTCCTCCATTTCATCTCACAATCACCCTACCATTACACATTAGCGTAAGTGCGTATAACCCGAACGAGTAGTAAGACGCGGTGCTTATAATAATACCATTCCTCTAAATTCAGCCCTCTTCATCCTTACCTTATTAATGTATACGGATTGCGTGGATGAATAGTAAGATATGGTGCAGTAAAAAAACAATAGACCTATGCAACAAGATAGTTATTTTAATAGATGACCAATTAATATTGTATGTCGTCACAGTTGTTAGTAGGTTGGCTGAGTTTCAGTCTGAAGTACTTGGGGGGATTTTCCTTTTTGTGTTTTTCAATATCGTTTTCCCATCCTCTATCTAAGCTAGTGTGAATGCACTTCCTCTAGACTATCCTCCTACGCCCATACCCATAAATTGAGTAGTAAAAATTATTTTTAATAAATATACAAATTCGATAATATTTGGGAATAAATTCCGTCTGAACGCAACGAGGATGTTTTTTCTGAATGTGGTATTTTCCACTTTTTCTATACTATCGCTTGTACATTTTATTTAATTTGCCTTCCTACCACCTTCCGCTTAAAATAAGCCTTTAATATCACTTGGGTTAAAAGTAAGATTTTTTTCAGATAGTTGTTGAGTGAACAAACTATAATCTAGAAATTGAGCCAATACAGCAGTCCTAGAATTCCGAGAACCTATTAGAATAAATCACTTTTTCGAGCCCACACTTTTCCATCGTTTCCTTCTTATTGGGTGCATGACAGATGCGTCATCGAGAAGTTCGTGAGACGTCATGATTGATTTTATTCCGGTCAAGTGGTCAAAGTGATTTCAGATAAAATAACGAATGAAGGGGAGGAAGTACATGCCCGGAATCTGGAGTAATATTGAGGGGATATGTTTAGCTCTTATCTTATTCAATATTAATGCATAAAGGAGGGTATGCGTATATTCCACGGAGCAAGGTATAGATGGGAAGGTTAGTAAATAAATAGACCTTACACACATAAGGTGTTATATTTATTTATTTTAATATAAAGGCGGACATTTAATACAAAGTATATTATATTTTAATTATGTAGGGGAAATAAATAGCCTCTGTAAACCAGTTTATAGGCCATCTATGTTTGGAAGGGTGGTAGGTTATAGCCTTCAGAATAATCCATTGCTAGAATTGGCTGAAAGTAGCTGATGTCAACATATTCAGAAATTATTATTATTTGCTTAATAATACTAACAAGAGAAATCACTGTGTTCTAGTTATTGTATATTCAAACTTGTATCTTGCTATGACTTGCCACCAAAATGACTAAATGTTTTTAATAACTTATAGGAAGAGCCATACGAAATACTAGTTTTTTAATGAAAAGTTTATTTTGTAAACAATGTATGAACACAACCGACAAGACCACGCCACATTTTAGAAGCTCTCGTTTGAACAGCATTTTTTTAAAGTAAACCAAAGAAGCCATTTACCCCCAAAAAATATATATATTTAAACGGTTATTTTCATAAGTACGAGTTTTAAAAATGCAAAAACTGTTAGTGAATTGAAAGCAAATTGTTGGTTTGTGTGAAAGTTTTGACTGTTAAAGGTAACAACAACTTAACACCTGGTCTTGCAGATAATATGGTGTGGCGAATGGATATATGGTAACTTTTCGTAGCTTGTTATCCATCCCATCGACTTCGAGGTTAACTGGTTTATGTAGTTGACGACGGAGACGTCGTGGTCTGACACGCGTGGGTAGGAAAAAGTTCAGCGAGTGTGTTCCGGCAACGTTAGTCGTGGTGGAATGGAAGGATGTTCCGGCAACATGAGTCGCAGTGGAACATGAGGAAGTCCCGGCAACGTGAGTCGCGGTGGGAGGTAGGGTGATGGTGGAGAGAGAGAGAGGGTCAAACAAATTGCTCTTTCGTAACATAAGACAATTTAATAATCTCTTTCGTATGGGTGGTGCACCCAGGTGGGCCACCACTGATTGGCCGAGGCTGACAGACCTAGGCTGACTGGCCTAGTGACCAGGGAATCACTGTATTAAATACCCTCTACTGCTGCTTGGCCTTGTACAATGGGAGAAACAGGGGCTTCCCATTGGTGCGTGCAAACTGAAGGGACAGTGCCCATCACGCGAGCCAATAGAGGCAGGAGTTCTGCAGACGCAGACGCAAAAAAGCATGCTCTAATGCACCCTGAAGGGGTGCACGAGAGCAAATTCCAACACGTACCGACCAATTGCTAACACCGTGTGGTTTTCGGATATTTAACTGACGGGTTGTCGCATTTCGCGAAGTTATTGAAACAAACAAAAAGCATATTATTAATTATTATTAGTCGAGGAAAACAAAATTGTGGGGAACCGACTAAGGGTTTTTTTAGAGTTACGTGCGGAGACACTACTCTATAGGGGGCTGGGTGAGAGCCTCCCAAACCACATTTGTCACATCTCGCTTATCCGAACAGGGCTTTGGGACGTCGGTGGCACCCTCCAGGTTCGATGAAGTAATTCCCAAGCCCTTGGATAAGAGGATTGGTGGCACCGGGAAGTATGTCGTAGAAGGACTGCGCCAGCTTCCGGAAGTGCTCCTTGATGGTAGGCATATCCAGGTCGCGGTGCAGAGTCACATTCCGAACATACCAAGGTGCGCTCACAATGATCCTCAGACACATGCTCTTGAACCCCTGCATCCTCCTCATATATGTGTCCGCCAGGTGGCCCCAAGCGGGACACGCATAGTCAAGGATAGGTCTGAGCAACTGCTTGTACAGTGTCAGACCGTTACTAGTAGACAGGGCGCTACGCCTGTTAAGCAATAGGCCTAATGTTTCCAGCCTTTGCTTCGTCTTGTTGAATCTCTTAGTGAAGTGTAGTCGCCAGGTCAGTTTGGTGTCTAGCGTAAGTCCCAGGTACTTAACTTGTCTTCCAGGTGGTCAGCCACCCCTCCAAATGCGTCAGGTGCGTCTGTAGTCGCCTCTCCACCAGCTGCCCTCGCCACGACGCTACTAGAGCTGTGTCGTCCGCATACAGTGCCAACTTGGTGTCCGGGGATTTTGGGATGTCGTTCACATAGAGACTGAAGAGCACCGGGCCCACGAGGGAACCCTGCGGCACTCCAGCCCAGATGCTTCTGACCTGGGATGTGGCGTTCCCAAAGGTAGTGGAGAAGGTGCGGTGGGAAAGATAAAATTGAACAACCTTAACTAGGTAGACGGGAAGGTTCAGGGAGAGGAGTTTTAAAAGGAGATCTTCGTGCCAAACTCGGTCGAAGGCCTTTGTCACGTCGAGAAAGACAGCACCAGTTGACCACCGACCAAGGAACCACCGTGTTAAATACTCTCCACTGCTGCCTGGCCTTGTCCAATTCGTGCACAAAACTTACAATAGTCAGAAGATTATAGGTGCTGATGACTTACACGATGTCGTAATTTTATAAATGTGACGGAAAACATAGTCACTAATCCAACCCAGCTGTTAACTACGTTCGCTATAAATTAAATGTCAGTCTCAATGTTAGTCAATTTCAAGGAACTAAGTGGATTAGACGAGCGTCCTTAGTTTTGATAGGCTTCGGGTTCTACGGGTAGCTACGGTCGTTTTTCAATTAAAAAAATATTATATTTAGATGCGGTTATAACCGTGATTAAAATATATAATAGCTTGGCTATATTATCCATCATGATATGTGCATTCGTACAATTATTGTATTTGTACTATTGGCAGCATTAACCTCTCGAGTCAATTGTGTCTGCGTTATCTGATATCTCGTAATCTTAACTAATCACACATTTGTAACCGACGATTTCCACACGTCCATCACAGGCTCTGCCTTAAATATGGGTGAAAAGTGACCCTTGTCACGGGACGATTCCTGGATAGTTCAGTGGTTAAAGCATTAGCGTACTAAGCCATAGGTCCAGGGTTTGATTCCTGCGTCTAGGTGTCACTTTTTAATTTAAAGTACATATATAATATCTAAAACTATTTTTGTAGTAAGCCTCTCATCCCCCACCAGAGTTCTCTGTCAGGCTTCATAATAAATTACAGCCCACTAGAAGCAAATCTAGACCCACCGGTAAAACACTTTGTTTCTGATACATAGTTAAATCATAAAAAGAGGATATTTTCTGACACCTATAAACTTTAATAGATCTACTTTTACTTAAAGATACGTCAGGTGATTTGATCTGAAGTTGTCAATTTTTAAATACACTATCAATCCTTATATATTGACACTAATATTATATTAAAATTTTATATATGTTGGCTTCATAACGTATGTTTGTATTTTTCTAAAAGGTTCTGCTTATTAAAATGGGAGTATGACTTAACAATTTGGATTCATCACAGGAAGTAGAGAAACCTCCTTTAAAATTAAATTAAATTTGTAGCATATATTCTTCGTTCTTGGAATAGATCCCTTACCATACTACAAGCCAAGTCATTGATTCTATCAAGGAAGCAACAAACACATCTTTGCTAGGGGCTTAAATGACGTCACTAATCCCCTGTCAATGGTGTAAGCATGGTTACATCATTGAAGGAAAATATGTTGTGGATTGCATAACATGTTGGTCATGTTTACTGTATTTTAATGACTTATTCAAAAGTTTATATATATACTAGCGGACCCGACAGACATTGTCCTGCCGAACGTTGCATTTCGTTTGGGTAGCATAATTGATTTCTATAATAAAACAAATACTATGTGATCATCACAATTAGAAATTCACAATGAACTCCAATTAGTGAGTAACACAAATATTACAAATTCAGTGTTTGTCTTCAGAAGGTTTTAACGGTCAATTATTGATGAACTTATGATTTTTTTTAACGGTCAATTATTAATATTTGATTCATTATTATAAATATTGGGTGGTGTGGTGGTGGTGAGGGGGGAGTGAAATTTTGAGGTTACATGTTCTGATATGCAAAAAATCTTTTAAAAAATCCCCCCAAAAATTCCCTAAAAAATATAAAAAATCCTAGAACCCGATTGCAGCGCCACCTACCGGTCCAATTGTGAATCTAAACCATCCAAGACCCACTCAAACGCACACAAAAAATTTCATCAAAATCGTCCAGCCGTTTAGGAGGAGTTCAGTGACATACACACGTACAGAAGAATTATATATATTAAGATATATCATCTTGAGGGCTTAATTTATAAATAGATGATACATTTGGATTAGAAATATAATACATTTAATGTAATACGTTGAACGAATCAAATATTGAGTTATTTCATCAGTCATTGGTAGATACTTAATAGTGTACCGGTAAGAAATAGCTAGCGCCTTTGATGGGGTTTTAAAGTGTTCAATTAAAAATGATTAGTTATTTTATTATTAATTTGGTACCAATTATTTTATTATTACTTTGGTACAAATTATTTTATTATTATTTTGGTACAAAATTCACCAAAAAGTAGTAATAATTTCATCCAAGTATTGTTATCCATTCGGGCTATAAACAGGTATTAATTACGCTAGTAGGATATAAACGAGGAAGGATAAATTTTTAGAGAATATACTCACATTACCGTGGAGGGAAAGTGTGAAACAATTTGGGATAAGCCAATCTGAGTTAACTCCGAACTCCCAATCATAGTCTAAAATTGAAAAAATAAACACAATTTTGTACCAACATTAACCAACTACAACGAGTTATAAACCTAGATTTGGTTTCAGAATTACTTCATCTATTCGATTCAACCTCGTTTCAAATTTAAAAAGGGTTCTTAGCCCACCCTAAGTAAATAAACAGCACTAGCGTCCTCGGAATGTCCCCATAGATCTCCGAAACCTGTGAATTATTATTCCCAGCCCCCTTCATCACCCCGCCAATTATTCCCAACAGCTCTCAACCTAACTGACACACACACACACACACACACACACACACACACACACAACTTACCAGTAATATCCACCCCCTTTTCCCCTTGTCTGCCTCCAGTAAGCAATAGACCGGCTGAGTTGGAGACCACATGCTGCCTTAATTGGAACTCTGGAAGAGAATGGACGGTTTATAAGGGTTGCAAGGAGCAGTTGAGGGTTGTAATTAAACAAGTTTACTGCTACGAAGAAGGGTTGAAGAACAAGAGAGAGAGAAGTTACTGAATGGTCCGATAAAAGTAGCAGGTGATATATAAATGAAGAGTTTGAGTTAAATCGAAAGGTAATTTTAGAAAAATATATATGTGAATCGTGTGTTTGTCAGGAGAAACACAAGAATAAGGTGAATGCGGTTGGAATGAGTGAACTAAGAAATGTATGTGTAAAAACTCGTATGGACAGAGTCAGTAATGAATGGTTGCTGAAACAGTGTGGTTTGAAAGTGAATTTAATAGGTCGATGGGAAAGAAGCATGTTATGTTATTTTGGGAATGCTAAGAAGAGTAATGTGGATCGAGTAACGAAACAAATATATGAAGGTAGAGTGTGTGAATCAAAAGGAAGGGGTAGGCCATGTAAAACGTGGCTAAATGTTGTGGACGAATGTGGGAAAAAGAAAATCATTGAGAGTTTTAAGAATAAAAGAGAATGTTTGACTTGGTGTAAGAATATTGTTGAAGTGAAGGAAGTATGCAAGGATAGGGAAGTGTGGAGAAAGTTAGTGAGAATGGATTAATTACGAATCTGTTTTTTTTTAACTATAAGCGCAGTTTCTTGCCTACCCCGTAAGAGAACGGCATGATTAAGTAAGTAAGTATTTATGAATACAAACGTTCCAAAAATAACTGTTGAAGATTAAGGTTGGTCTCTGAACCATCTTCCTCATCTCTTAGATTAATTTGTTATTGAAAACATTTACTATATAAAGTAAACCAAAACTATTTTTCTATTTTAAAAAACAAACATGGAGATCGTCTAAATCAGTGAATCCAAACATTTTTCAGCTGACGCCCCCCTCCTTTATTTTTTGGGACATATTTATTTTAAAAATATAATACTTTCTGGTAACTTTCTTATTTTATACAAAAATCAATGTAACACTGAGAGGTTAGTGGTAGAAATAAGACTGAAGATTATCGTGACTGTTGTCACTGTTTTGTTTTCATCAGTTCTTGAATAATAGGTTTGATGTTTGACCGAGCACACCTCAAATTGCTTTCCACTTCAAGTCGACAACGCTGTTTAGTTTTTATGAGAGTCAGAGTTGAAGATTCGATGGTGTTGCACGTGTTCGCAATGGTAGCATAGGACAGCGATCTTTCAAACTGTGCTCCGTGGAGCTATTGGGCTCTGCAATATTATCTCAGGTTCCATAAGCTAATTTTAGAATATTATTATTTTTTCATTCATATTATAAAATAGCATCAGTAATAAGGATTGACAATTTTTTCAAAACTGATTAAAGGGCATTTGTCAAAGGTGCAGCCATAACATTTGGTGTTTTCCATTTTGTTCTATACTTCTATTATTGTAAAATTTAGCTCTTTTTATTAAATGTTCATAATAGTAGTATAAATAAATGGTACGGCACACCGCACAGACTTTCTCTCTCTTTCTATAAACTCATAAGATTTCTGAACGGAATAATGTACATTGTATCATCACCACTCCACATAAGAACACGCATAAAATAATATACAATGATATAGAATCAATGAGAAAAGAGGCGCATCTTTGTCCACCTAAGAACATTTCAAACAGTTTAATGTCTTCCACAAGGGTCAACACTTCGTTTTAAAATTTCGATTTCTGGTTAAAATTTTAACATTTTAAAAGGTGTTGCAGATCTTCAAGTCATCGCATTGATATTTAATTATTCATTTATACAATTTTACCAATAAAAAATGTAAATATTGACTATTGAGTCTAAAATGGAGATAGATCATTGTTATGCAAACATTTCTCCTAAGAGATTTAAGGAAAAATAACATACTTTTTTTAGATACTTACTTATATTTAATTACTCTATGGCATTGGAGTATTATTGCGTTAAGACTTAAGTAGTATATGTTTACAACTAAAGCTCACAAAATTGTATTAATATATTTGCAAATATCTCAGAAACTGCTGTTTTTATAAAAATATATGTCAAATAAAAGTTTTTTATTTCTAATAGTCCTACAATTTTGCAATGATAAGTTGTTTAGTTTCTCCAATAGTTGTGGAGATACGGAAATTAACGCTTCTGTAATGTACCCTAAAAATCATTTTCATAGGAAAATGAAAATAGCCAGTTTATTTATAATCTTAATCAACGCCTAGATACGAATTTTAATCAAAATCGTTTAAGCAGATTTTGAGAAAACCAAATTTTTCTCTTTTCGTCCTTCAGTAAACTACCCTTAATTTTAAGTTTTTTATAGACACACAGAGAGACGGCATTGCAAAGACTATTTTTTAAGGTTCGGGGGGTCATGAGACGTCGACATCCATCAACATTTCAGGTTAGTTTTTTTTTTTTTTTACGGTCGCAATACTTAAACTTTAATGTCCAAAAAGTTAAAAAAATTCATATAATTGCGTATATATTGAAAGTTATTGATTTTATAAAAATATGTTTCGGATAAAATATCTGTATTATAAATACATATACATCTTTGTAATGCTAAGTAATTTCATATCTCAAATAGTTTCGGAGCTATTATAAAAAATGTTAATTGACGCATCAGACCGGAGCCCTTAAAGCCATTTTGCCGAAATATTAAGGGTAGCCATTTTGTTTGTAATATTTATTTATGTTCATAAATGAAATTTAATCAAAATCGTTAGAGCCGATTTTGAGAAAATTGACTTTTTCTCTTTTTGCCCTTCAGTAAACTACCCTTAATTTTAAGTTTTAATAGACACACAGACAGACGGCATTGCAAAGACTATTTTTAAGGGTTCGGGGGGTCATGAGACGTCGACATCCATCAACATTTCAGGTTAGTTTTTCTTACGGTCGTAATACTTAAGCTTTAATGCCCAAAAAGTTAAAAATATATATATAATTGCGTATATATTGAAAGTTATTGATTTTATAAAAATATGTTTCGAATAAAATATGTGTATTATAAATATATATACATATTTGTAATGCTAAGTAATTTCATATCTCAAATAGTTTCGGAGCTATTATAAAAAATGTTAATTTACGCATCAGACCGGAGCCCTTAAAACGATTTTGCCGAAATATTGAGAGTAGCCATTTTGTTTGGAATATTTATTTATGTTCATAAATGAAATTTAATCAAAATCGTTAGAGCCGATTTTGAGAAAATCGACTTTTTCTCTTTTATCCCTTCAGTAAACTACCCTTAATTTTAGGGGTAGATATCCAATTCCAAAAATCCCTCGGGGCAACCCTATGAAAACCCTAGATATTAAGTTTCAGCTCAATCGGTAAAATAGTTTAGGCTCTAGTTGGAGGTACAGACAGACAGACAGACAGACAGACGGAAATTCAAAAACCACTTTTTCGGATTCAGGAAGTCATGAAACGTCAAAATTCATCAAAATCTCGAGTTCGATTTTTTTGACGATCACAATACTTTCTCTACCTGTAAGATAGAGAGAAAGTAAAAATGTTATGAGGGCTCTTCGTGTATATTTTCTGTTGCAAAGGTTCCGTTGGTCTAATTTTTACTTTCTCTCTATCTTACAGGTAGAGAAAGTATTGTGATCGTCAAAAAATTCGAACTCGAGATTTTGATGAATTTTGACGTTTCATGACTTCCTGTATCCGAAAAAGTGGTTTTTGAATTTCCGTCTGTCTGTCTGTCTGTCTGTCTGTCTGTCTGTCTGTACCTCCAACTAGAGCCTAAACTATTTTACCTATTGAGCTGAAACTTGATATCTAGGGTTTTCATAGGGTTGCCCCGAGGGGTTTTTGGAATTGGATATCTACCCCTAAAATTAAGGGTAGTTTACTGAAGGGAAAAAAGAGAAAAAGTCGATTTTCTCAAAATCGGCTCTAACGATTTTGATTAAATTTCATTTATGAACATTAATAAATATTCCAAACAAAATGGCTACCCTCAATATTTCGGCAAAATCGTTTTAAGGGCTCCGGTCTGATGCGTAAATTAACATTTTTTATAATAGTTCCGAAACTATTTGAGATATGAAATTACTTAGCATTACAAATATGTATATATATTTATAATACAAATATTTTATTCGAAACATATTTTTATAAAATCAATAACTTTCAATATATACGCAATTATATATATATTTTTAACTTTTTGGGCATTAAAGCTTAAGTATTGCGACCGTAAGAAAAACTAACCTGAAATGTTGATGGATGTCGACGTCTCATGACCCCCCGAACCCTTAAAAATAGTCTTTGCAATGCCGTCTGTCTGTGTGTCTATTAAAACTTAAAATTAAGGGTAGTTTACTGAAGGTCAAAAAGAGAAAATGTCGATTTTCTCAAAATCGGCTCTAACGATTTTGATTAAATTTCATTTATGAACATAAATAAATATTCCAAACAAAATGGCTACTCTCAATATTTCGGCAAAATCGTTTTAAGGGCTCCGGTCTGATGCGTAAATTAACATTTTTTATAATAGCTCCGAAACTATTTGAGATATGAAATTACTTAGCATTAAAATATGTATATATATTTATAATACAAATATTTTATTCTAAACATATTTTTATAAAATCAATAACTTTCAATATATACGCAATTATATATATATTTTTAACTTTTTGGGCATTAAAGCTTAAGTATTGTGACCGTAAGAAAAACTAACCTGAAATGTTGATGGATGTCGACGTCTCATGACCCCCCGAACCCTTAAAAATAGTCTTTGCAATGCCGTCTGTCTGTGAGTCTATTAAAACTTAAAATTAAGGGTAGTTTACTGAATGGCAAAAAGAGAAAAAGTCGATTTTCTCAAAATCGGCTCTAACGATTTTGATTAAATTTCATTTATAAACATTAATAAATATTCCAAACAAAATGGCTACCCTCAATATTTCGGCAAAATGGCTTTAAGGGCTCCGGTCTGATGCGTAAATTAACATTTTTTTAAATAGCTCCGAAACTATTTGAGATATGAAATTACTTAGCATTACAAATATGTATATATATTTATAATACAGATATTTTATCCGAAACATATTTTTATAAAATCAATAACTTTCAATATATACGCAATTATATGAATTTTTTTTAACTTTTTGGACATTAAAGTTTAAGTATTACGACCGTAAAAAATAAACTAACCTGAAATGTTGATGGATGTCGACGTCTCATGACCCCTCGAACCCTAAAAAATAGTCTTTGCAATGCCGTCTGTCTGTGTGTCTATAAAAACTTAAAATTAAGGGTAGTTTACTGAAGGACGAAAAGAGAAAAATTTGGTTTTCTCAAAATCTGCTTAAACGATTTTGATTAAAATTCGTATCTAGGTGTTGATTAAGATTATAAATAAACTGGCTATTTTCATTTTCCTATGAAAATGATTTTTAGGGTACATTACAGAAGCGTTAATTTCCGTATCTCCACAACTATTGGAGAAACTAAACAACTTATCATTGCAAAATTGTAGGACTATTAGAAATAAAAAACTTTTATTTGACATATATTTTTATAAAAACAGCAGTTTCTGAGATATTTGCAAATATATTAATACAATTTTGTGAGCTTTAGTTGTAAACATATACTACTTAAGTCTTAACGCAATAATACTCCAATGCCATAGAGTAATTAAATATAAGTATCTAAAAAAGTATGTTATTTTTCCTTAAATCTCTTAGGAGAAATGTTTGCATAGCAATGATCTATCTCCATTTTAGACTCAATAGTCAATATTTACATTTTTTATTGGTCAAAATGTATAAATGAATAATTAAATATCAATGCGATGACTTGAAGATCTGCAACATCTTTTAAAATGTTAAAATTTTAACCAGAAATCGAAATTTTAATACGAAGTGTTGACCCTTGTGGAAGACATTAAACTGATTGAAATGCTCTTAGGTGGACAAAGATGCGCCTCTTTTCTCATTGATTCTATATCATTGTATATTATTTTTTGCGTGTTCTTATGTGGAGTGGTGAAGATACAATGTACATTATTCCGTTCAGAAATCTTACGAGTTTATAGAAAGAGAGAGAAAGTCTGTGCGGTGCGCCGTACCATTTATTTTTTTTTAATTTCTGGCTTAGGGAGAAGGTAGAGAGGAAAATTGGAAGGTGAATCCGAGGCTTACGAGCATGAAAATAAAACATATGCATGCACACTTCTGGCTGGTAACCGAATGCATTACAACTGGAAGGAATAATTGTTGCCAAAACTGTGAAAAACAAATATCTTAGTTACTTTGAATCAGTGCTTTAAATAAAAAAAATCTTCAATTTTTGTGTGATCTTTTACGCTATTTCTGAATTGCTCCGCACCCCCAACCCCTCCACCCCGGAAGTGCTTCACGTCACGTAGTTTGGGTGCTACTGGTCTAAATCCTCGGCATAAAATTTCCAAGCCAATTTAGTATTTCTAAAGCCTCTGATAGGCAACTCAACAAACCTCCTCAGAGAAGAGGGCCGGGCCTATAAAGAACTTCACATGTCATCTGCTACTGTATATTCAATAACGCAGTAAATTAACCATTTAGAATGGAATCCATTTACAATAAAACTACTTTGGCTACGTTTATACGCCACGTTTGAGAGGGAATTTGTGTATAATACTACCATCCACTAATTAACCTTATCCAGGATGTTTTAATTCGAGAAAAAATTGCACTTAAATTATAATATATTAGTCGATAATTTCCACACGTCCATTACATACTCTACCCCAATGTGATTGAATAATGACCCTGAGCATGGAATGATTCCTGAGTTACTCAATGGTAGAGCATTGACGCAATAAAACAAGGGTCCTAGGTTTGATTTTAGGGTCATATGTAATTTTTCAAATTTACGAATATATTGGTTTATTTAATAATTGAATCAATAAAGATGGCGACTCTTTTACTCGTGTGCTGTCTCCTTAACTCTTTTGACTACGTTCTTGTGGATATTTGGTTCAATGTTTATCAATAATATTTTATTTTAAATACGATTGAGTACTCAAATATAATTCAATTAAATTAATTATTAATGTTGTTAATTTCAATACTAAGTATATAAATTCTGTGCCTAGTAGATCTACTAACGATAAATTTTAGTATTTAATTTTTAATAAAATTATTATGATTTCTGAAATTAACAGGTAAAGAATTTTAATTATTTTGGTTGGGCTAGCTACATATAATTAACAAGAGCAGCATGTTTTCAAAAACTGTTTCCGGGAAAATGTTTTCAAGTTTGAAAGTATTTTATAATAGCAAAGTAGTTTTGGCTAAAATAAATAATAACATTGCTTCACTATATAGGTTTTGTTTAAAATCCTACAAATATTTGTCTTGAGCATTACAAAATATAGTATTATTAGGTGTTCTGTCTTACGACAGATCCATTCCTTTTGTCAGTGAACTTAGATCTTTAATGCCCCCTATTCTCTTCCTCCTCCTTCAGCTCCCAGAATGTTATTCTTTTCTTCAAGTCATTTCATATTTTAATCCTAAGCTCCTTTTTCCCTCAATTTTTCCTTATATGACGTAGTGCAGAAGACATTTCTACCCAAGGATGTGTCCAATTAAATTTGCTTTGTACCAAAGAATCAAATCCAAAATGGTTTTCTTCTCACCCAATCTTCATAAGCTGTCTTCATTTGTCACCCTAACCGGCCCTGTGGTGTGGTGGAAATAACCTCCATGGAAAGGATGTACAATTAGTACACTCGGGCTTCCCCTGGGCAGCGGCTTTATTGGCAAATTAAAAAATAATTAAAACAATTTTGCAGCTATCCAAATTGCAAATTCCCCCCCTCCCCCCTTTATAGTTGGTCAAGTGAAGTCAGTTTACATCACTCATTAAAGTGACACAACACAAATATGAGGTGGATAAATAATAAACTGTATTTGTAATTTATTTTTAGTATGAACATCTTAATGTTGTCTTTAAGAGCTTATAAGTGAACTGTCAAGAATGTACCTCGCAGGAAATATTTTACCAAAACGTGCTACACTCAGAAATGTGTTTTACATAGTGATGGGCACAATCGAGTAATTCTAAGAATCGAGTAATTACTCGATTCTCTTTAAAAAGAATCGAGTAATCGAGTAAAATTACTCGAGTAATCGAGTAAAATTACTCGAGTAATTTTTAGCAAATCATCTACTCGAATCGTCTCGTGGCAATCGGTTGGACAACATTACTCGGGAGTCAAGAATCTTGCAATGGAATTCGATACTAATAACAAGTCCATAATCTCTTACTGTAGTAGGCAGTCGACACTGACCTCCACCCCCTTATTTTCAGTTTTCACTTTGCATGTACAGTTAATATGAAAGTATACGTTTTAAGAAATGTCTCACAAATAAAATTGTTTTGTGCTCTTTTTAATAAAATAAACTTTTCTTTATACGTTCATGTTAAAGAAATTGATAATAATTGTACCTTTTAAAAGTGAAAATAATTTTTATTGTTTTTTGTTTTGTATCTTACTCTAATTAATTTCAATTTATAAATAATCATACTTTACTAAGGAGAAATTAAAATAATTAAGAAAGACAATATCTAGTTTCGTCAATGTGATTGTGAAAATAAGACTGCCGAGGTGCCGAGTAAAAAGAATCGAGTAACTTTCATCGAGTACTTTTGAAAAGAATCGGAAATGTGATACGCTTAGTTAGCATACTTTTCGATTGTGTACTTTACATCTGCGAGTAATTTGTATTGAGAATGCATGTACAACGTTTAAACCATAAATGGTAATTTTTGCGTGGCAGCGTAAACTGTTGATGAAAAATGAGCTCTAAGGGAATATACCTTTTAAATGGAAATAGCATGGTAAACAGTCTAGCCAATAAGGTCGATTCTTACTTATCTGGTAAGAAAAGAGAAAATAAAAGAATAACGCCTTCCGAGTAAAGTTACTCGAGTAATCCCGGAAAAATCGAGTACTCCTGATTACACAACACAATCGAGCTACTCGATTATTTTTACTCGATTGTGCCCATCACTAGTTTTACATAACTTATAAGAGGGATTTTAGTGTTTAATAGTTTTAAAATATTAGTGACATAGCAACTCAGAAACATTAAGTTAAATCTATTCTGAATAAATATATAAGCTTCAAAAAAACAAATTAATTAATAAATACACATTTTTTAAAATCAAGTAATGCATTTTAATATATATATATATGTGTGTGTATGTGTGTTTTAACAGAAGGATTATTTAAATATTTTACTTACCCATGGGGTAGGAATAAGAAAGGTGATTTAAATAAATGCACCTACGCTACCACGATTGATTATAATAAGGAATAATCCATATGATAAAAACCATTTCCAGTACACCCAACCAAGATTCGAATTTATATTTCCTCATCACTTACAATCCAGTCTACATTGAGTTTGACGCCATAGCCCATAGCCCATAGATTATGCAGGGAATAATAGAATAAACATAACGGACTGGTGATGAATCATTTATATGAATCACAAGGGACTAGTTTAGAAAATAAGAGCTATGCCTTATGAAATATAAAAATTATCAATACAGATTGTTTTCCTATCGTAACTTTCGTAAGAACATACTTAGATAGTTTACTTTACTACACCTTTATTTTTTTCCAAATGTGATTATTTTGACGCAATATAACTTTTGCTTCAGTGTCACGATCTCTTCATGGATTTAGTGCACCGTAATCCTTTTTCCTAAACTGTTTCATTTTAGAAGTATTTCACCATCTTTCCCCAATCTTGAGACTTATATTCTCTTTCCCCTTTCTTTTGGGTCCAAAGTTTGGAATTGAATCCGCCTAAGGGATCATTATACCTCTATCCTTTACCCCCCTCCTTTTTTTTCTTTTCAAAGAATCCTCACCCGCAAACCCTAGAAATGTATGAAAACTCGAGTTTCTTTTGTTTCAAAGCGATCAAGATGAGATCTGTTTTCACGCTCCCGAGAATATCCATTTTTAGCCAACAGATTTCGCTGTCCCTTTTTTTCAAGATCCCTCTCCTTTGTTTTAAAAGTTCAGGAAGTCCTTTTTTTTCCCCAGAAGAAAGAAAAAGAAATTAAAAATATAAATAAGTTTTGGGCTTTAATTTTTGGGACAAGACAATAACTTTCAAAATGTTGGATTCGATACTTTGATTAACCTGAACATGTTAGAATGGTTAACTTTTCCATCCTTTGATGGTTAAAACTTGATATCAGGGCTCTCGAGAGTAAATATTTTAAGGCGGGGCTCTATCATGCTGTATGGAACAGAAACTTGTGCTCCAAGGAAGAGGAAAATAAATAATTTGGGAGCTTGGAAATGTGGTGTTAGAGAAGACTTGAGAAGATTAGGTGGACAGACAAGGTGACAAATACAAATAAATAATATTGTGCGTCTGGGCTACATCATTCTTAGCCTAGTAGTGGGAAGATTAGCAAGTACAAATGTACCATTATCTAGGAGACGGACGTCTGAATGTACTAATAGTACATGCTTTCCGTGGAGGTTCTTTCCATGTCCCGATGAGATGAGATTATGGTGATAGAGAATATGATGGTGGAGAATCAGTGGAAACTCTTAAACCTAACTTAAGCCTAATTAAACAAAACCTAATGGCCATTGGGTAATTTCACTTTGGAGAAAATACACGAGGTTTCAGCTGGAAATCGGACCCGGGACCCCTAGGTTCGTAGCCAGGTGAACTGACCTCTACACCATGGGACCAGTTAGCCTCAAGGTGAAACGCTTCTATGAAAAATAATAAAAGGATTATTTATTTTTAAGGAATTATGATTTTCTGAAATTATGGCTTCTCTTTTAAATTTTTGGACACTTCCTCACTATATAACTAACATAAAAATCGAGCAGTACCATCCCGCTGAAGGAGGGACTGGTTGATTCTAGGATGATTACATCCTCTGCAGCTGTACAGCCATATAAATATCAAGAGATAGTTTTACTAAGGTGGGATCTCGAGAATGGGGTTACATAAAATTTCGAAAATGGGACTTTGAGCTGTGTGTCCAATTGAAGTAGGTTTTCGTGTGGGATGAAAGGTTTTTCTTATTGGCTTGCTTGTATAGTTGGAGGGTAGCGATTATCTACCAGTTAGCAATCCTCACTCTGAGACCTAATAATAATAATATAATAATAATAATAATAATAATAATAAATAATAATAATAATTAATAATAAATAATAAATAATAATAATAATATACGCTATTACTCAGTCAGTAATTTGTTGATGTCCCACCTGTTTTCAAGGAAACAAAAATGTTACCGATTATTCTCTTTGGGTGTGAAACGTGTTCTCCTACCTTACATTACGAAAAAATATTTAGGGTGTTTGAAAACAAGGCGCTTAGGTAGATATTTGCTCCAAATAGGGATGAGGCTACTGGGTATCCAAATAGGTCACATAGTGATGAGTTACATACACTGTACTTATCACAAGATATTGTTAGGATAATCAAATATCGTAGATTATAGAGGGCAGGCCATACAGCACGAATGTAAGAATCTATAACCGTGTTCAGAGTGTTAACTGACAAGCCCAATGGGAAGAAACTATTTGGAATATCTAGAAGCAGATGGGAGGATAATTTGAATTAACCCAAAGAGATAGGGTGTAGTGAGGGGACTGGATAGAACTATCTCAAGATAGGGATAGGTGGCGTACTTTTGTAGTGTGGCAATGAACTTTCTAGTTACTAATACCATAGAGTAAGTAGGTAAGTATATGATAGGCTATCTACCTTGTTTGTTGGTGATCCATGGTGAACTGTTTTCAATCTTGGAAGAAATTGGGGGCAATCCACTCTAGCTGGTTTAGGTGGGTCCGGGCAGTAGTTTGAGATCGAGTGCAACCTTTGGGTGGTTAAAGAAGTCTATGGTCTCCTGGGTTAGTTAGCAGTAGATTGTAATTAACAAGTGGGGAGGAAGGGATGTTTCTTTTCCAGTCTTGTCTGTCTATGTTTATCTACACTGATTATCACCTCTGAGGGAACTGCAGGTCTTATGGATAAAATATCTATCTTCGCTCTCTCTCGGTTAACTGTTGCATAAACTCCTCGCTTTAATTTGTGCCATAAGGTGGTGTATGCTGGAATATGAAGGATCTATTGGCAACATCAACAAGCCAGCATTGCAAAATTTGTCTCAAATTTAAGGGAAGATTGACCGCACGAAAACAGGAAAATGACAACACTGTTTCCCAATAGCAGTCATGTAGCTCCCTCAGAAATTATATCCAGAGTATAATTATTTTGGGGGACCGAATAATGCTAATTACTGGAGTACTGATCTGACGAACACTGAGTTTATCACCATGAGATTATTTCTTTTCTCTTTAATAAATAGGAATCGGGTGAGTAGAGTTCCGGTCTGAAGAGTCTGAAGGTATCAATTAATGTTTTAAATCTTTATTTATCATGTTTGGTTTTTTTGTATATGTTGGGTCAAAGCAGTTTAATACCGCATTTCTTCGATTCTAAGACGAACCCATTTTAACGTCTGTAAAAACGAGGATGTGTCTTAGAACCGATGCTGTCTTAGAATCGCAGCTATTTTTTGACCAATGCTCTCGATGGCTCATAATACGATATATTATGGGATGATGAAGATAAAGACGACTCAGAAGAATCAGGCTCTGAACATGAAGCAGACTCTGATATTGATTCAGATGAAGATATTGATGGTACAGAATAAATAGGCTGATATTGATTCAGAAGGAAGAGATGAATAACAAACTTACTGATGAATAATGTACTATTTTGTTAGTAAATTGAATTTTGTAGGCCTAGTGAAATATTTCTTGGATCAAGAGTATTTTAGTGTTTTATTTTTATTTATATTCTAAATATCAATGCTTATTTTCTGTTCGTAGTATTGAAAAATTAAGGAGAGTCTTACATAATGTCATTTTAGAATCGAAGAAAAAAGGCAGTTCCTTAAATGGTAAAATTATTCCTCTACCCAACCATATTCCCGTTTTCCACTTGTCATATTTCGGGGAAACAGTTCGTACTCTAATTGTGGTGACCCCTCTACTCCAGGTCATCGTTTAGAGGGAGGTCGGCTCTCGAATCCCAGCCGAGTGTATTTCTGATTTTCTTTGAGATCTATTAATTCTCCCTTCCCATCAGTTAATGTGTATTTCCTCTTTCTAAATTGCCCTCTTAACGCGCTTTGGTGGCCCCAAGGTCTAAGGGGATACTCTCGTAATAGACTATACTGACAAAGGCAGGAGATTGGAGTTCAATCCCTGTCGGGTGCACTGATGGTGTTTTTCTTAAATGGCTTCTACTCTTCCCCCATGTGAATGCGAGTGCACTTTATCGAAATTAAACTTACGTAGTCCCTAACACATTAGTTAATTAGTACACAAGCGTATAATCTTAACGTTAAGTAGAATGCTTGCAAAAAATAATATTATTCAACCCCCTTCACTCTCAACCCTTAGATTAAGTATTTAATAATACTTGTGTTAAACGTACAAACACACCTTGTACAAAGGCAGAGTAAAAGCCGACCATGGGTCGGTCTGGCTGTGTTTTATGATCGTTTAAGTAACAGATGATCCAATACAGTGGCGCAGCCATACATTCTCTTTGGGAAGTGTGTGGGAGGGGGGTGGAACCAATCAAGGCTATGCCCAGTCCAGAATTAAATTTCAGATGAGCTAGAGGAGGGATATATAGGTTACACATTTTCATAACATTTGTGAGAACAATAATTTATGTCTATAAAATGCCTTTAGATACTATTTCAATTTTTTTTATAATAGCTAAGGGAA
This sequence comes from Timema podura, assembly GCA_033556935.1. Classification (NCBI taxonomy): domain Eukaryota; kingdom Metazoa; phylum Arthropoda; class Insecta; order Phasmatodea; family Timematidae; genus Timema; species Timema podura. Next base: position 49,280,726 of record JAVRXN010000004.1, on the reverse strand, counting down.
GCTATTTTAATAAGGTAAGTGGCTTAGTTTAGATACAATTTTATCAAAGCTATTTTTCCAGTACTTTTTGTCAATTTTTAACCTTTGAGAGACTTTTAACTTGGTAATGATAGTCTTACCATGATATTTCCCCACAAACCTGACATTTTAGTGATTTTCTCGAAGAGAAGAACCAGTAATGGTGGAACCCTATTTGTGTGAGGGAGAGGGGCAGTTAGAACAAATGTAGAGTTGTGCCCTCCAAACCCAACTTTACTGGAAAATTTGCAGATGCATTTAATTGTAAATAAAGTAAAGGGGATATTTGGATTAATATTAATCTGTGATCACGTGATCAGAGGTGTCGAACTAGCAATATACTCTATCACCGGTGACGCAAAGGTCTAGTTTAGACTCTTGGCCTAGAAAACTGTTGATAAATTTCCAACTTATAAAGTACCATTTTTGTTTTTATTTTCTCCATGCTGAATGCTTTTTCTAAACTATCTCCCTCATTTTAATCACTTACAATACATTATGCCATTAATAACATGTGCGTCAAATTTCAATTTTTTTATAGTATTGAGAGTTATTAAATAAGTTAAATAAGTTTAGCTCTCGCATTTTAGGTCCAATCAAATATATTTCCGGAATATCTATGTTTTGGTCTGTTTTAAAAATGCACAAACTCCTTAAGTATAAATGTACACTCTATATACCCTGACTGACCACGCTATGGTTTCAAAATGCATAACATCCCATTGAAAAGAATCTCAAATTCAAAGACTGCTTTGCGTTTAAATTTATTTAATATGGGGTTTTGTTTAGTTTTCCTGTGTTCAAAAAATGTAACATATTTGTTAAATTTAATTCTTAAGTATTTTCAAAGAACATATAATTGATAATGGATCAGTGGATTTGTTATGGAAGAAAAAAATCACTAATAGAATTTACGATATCTAAAGTAAGGTGTCTTATCTTTACTTAAAAATAGGCCATATCGAATCAAATATATCAATATAGATCGGTGGGCGCATATATTAAAGAGTTTGTCTCGTATAGCTTGGTTTTCCAGTTACGGTTAGATCAGATTTCGAATCCAAGACAGGTGTATTAATTGTTTTTTCTTAAATTGTTTTACACCCCTCCCTTTAACGCCATTGCGAGTTAATTACTTTTTTAAGTATGCTTATTACATTAGTGTTAATAGGTGAATAAGTAAATAAAGTGTAAATGAATAGTCTTAATGGGTTCTAGTAAAACAGTTCACGTAAAATAAAAATGATTTCACTAGCATATTTTGAAAAAAAATAGTTTAAAATAATATTATCCCATTTCTAATAACTACCTCAAGAGAATTATTTTCAATAATCAATCCGTAACTATTTGTTAAATAAATAGTTGAAAACAAATATTATAGCAAACAAAATATTTTAACTTTTGTTTATAGAAGTACTCAAGGCTAAAGTTAATCTGCTTTCCCAGTACCTATATTCAAAAAATATTTGTAATTCTGAAGCTTCGCTTAATTTAACGAAGCATAAAGGCGTCGCTTTCGGCTTCTGTTGTCCGTCTAGCAGTTATGAGATGTAGGGCGGTTAGTTGAGGGATGAAGAGGGGGAGAAAGGAGTGAAAGTGTTTCTGGGAGGAGATAGAGACGGGAAGTTGGAGGATTTGGAAGGAAGAAGGAAATTTGGTGTCTGTGTGGGACATTAGATGTAAACTGTGCTTTACAGCGACGCCATGGACATACGCGACGAGGAGATGTCACAGTGTGGTTTCAGACTGAATATTTGTCTGATACCTTTTAGGTTTATTATTTCCTAACGCACCTCACTATTCGTTTGGACTACAAACATTTATATTAATAACACTAATAGGGCAGGATTGAGGAAGATAAAATATATAAATATATCAGCATTTGCGTGAGGGTAGAGTAAAAAACAATTGAGGAAAAATCTGCCTCAACACACCTGACTAGGATCAAACTAGGTCTTCAGTTAGCTGTGATACACTCCATTTTTAAGTGAGTCCAATACATTCGAACACCGAAGAGTTCTGAAATTGAAAAATGACACCTGGACCGGAATCGAACCGTGTCAGGTGTCATTTCAATTTTAAGAATGATATCTAATGGAGTAATTCCCTACTAATAAGCATAATAATAGCTTGGCTATTAATTCTTAACCGAAGAGTATTTGCCTAGTTTTTACATCCATTTTTTTTACATTTAAGGTTGTATGATAATTTTTGAATTATTTTAAAACACACGATTTTTTGTTGTTAAGCCATTTTTTTAAATATTTTGAATATGAAACTTTCACTACAAAATAAATATGTTGGGAACATTCTCTAAGATTAACATTGCTTTGTAAAAAACAACCAACGTATTTATTAATATGTAAACGATTTATTAGTTAAAAACTAAATTTATACTTTAAAGCTGTTTTTATAGCATTGAAAATGTTAAGAATTGTGTCAAACAAGACTTATTTTAGAACATAAGTTGGTGCACCAAGAGACCAAGTTGGTTTCTCAACAAAAAAATTAAAATCTAAAAATTATTGATGACGCGCTTGTACATTCTTTTTACTTTGCTATATAGCATTAATACCTTAATAGTTACACCATGGTGTAGTTTGATGGGGCTACACTGTATTCAAACAAGGAACCTTTCAAGTTAAACAAATTGTTAATTCTTAAAGGAATCTTTTGGTTAGTAAAATGCCCTAGAATCAAGGGGCGGGAAGGCATGACGCAGAGAAAATTTCCTCTTGAGAAAAATACGTATGAACAAATAAAAGCATGCCCACTACAGGCAAGGCACGGCAAGCCACAGCCAGAAAAGTTGCCAGAGAATTCTCGGGATTTCTAGAGACGTGGTGCTTTGCGTTACCTTGCCACACCTGGCCACGGTGGGTGGAAGGTGCGGTAATATTTAACTCTGAATACTCGATACTTCTTCAGAATAATACGGGTAGCTCGCTTCAGGTGTAATAGTTTCACGGAATTTGGTGTTTTTAGCATTCGATAATGGTTTAATCAGATTCAAGAGGTCTCAAAACTTTTCTCGAGACATAAAGTATTTAATCAACTTATTTCTGTCCATCAAGAGATTTGGGAAAATATTATGACTCTCATGGACCAACGTTCCTACCTCTCGTGTTTCCTCCTTCTCCTCATCCTGGTCTCACAGGGATTAACAGAAACACTTCATCCCCATATTCACTGTGTCAGACATATTGCACTCACCACATCAGAATTGGGACTGCCTCGGTAACAAATAAAAAGTTACGCACGTCATTCGATGCCTTGTCTTGCCGCGTCAAGTGGTCAAACACCCTCTGCGTTGCTGCTTGCCGTGTCTTGCCACCCCTTGCCTCTAGTGGTCATACAGCTTGAGAGTGGACCTTAGGGACAGTGAGCTGGCATTGAGGGAATAATTATATGGCAAAGTATAGTAATACCCTTACTGCTAGGTGCATAAACAAAGGCATCTATTTCTTGTTGTCTAGTTTGATAATGATGGAGGAATCAGGTTAAGAATCTAATCCAAGTACAGTGATTTTTTTAAATCTCTCTTAAAGGGTTTCCGATTATTCTTATGAGGGCGAGCACATTTCTAACCAATAAGCTTCCAACCCCAAACCAGTATTACCCCCTTCCTATATGAGACAGTAACGTGTAATTTACCCGCCCCGGTGGCGTAGTTAGCAAACGCGCTAGTTTCGTGTTGAGCTAGACTGCAGAGGATGGGGAGATTAAGGTTAGAATCTCACTCTGGTGAACTGGGGGTGTTTTTTCCTAAATGGTTTTACACTCTCTCTTCACGCACGCAAATGCGGGTTTATTTCTTCTAAATTTATCCTTCCTAATTATTACCCACTAGCGTGATTAGTACTTAAACGTATAACCCGAACAGGTAGTAAGACGCGGTGATAAATAAATAATAACAAATAAGTTTGCTCAAGGCTTTATAATGTATCTGTAGATGAAATGACCCACCTCGGTGGCGTAGTTGGCTAACGCGCTAGTCGTGTTGAGCTCGACCACCGAGGACGGGGAGATCGAGGTTCGAATCTCAGTCGGGTGAACTGGGGGTGGTTTTTCCTAAATGGTTTTCTACTCTTCCTCCACGCAAATGCGGGTTCACTTCCTCTAAATTCAACCCTCCCATTTCCTAATCCATTAGTATAATTAGTACTTAAGCGTATAAACCGAACGGGTAGTAAGACGCGGTGCTAAATATTATTATTATTATTGTAGATGAAATGAGGGTATTCCTCCTTTTATCTCCAATCCATGACGTCGCCTCGTGGTTGGTAGGTTGGGGGGGGGGGTGGGGGGGAAGGGCTGTGGCAGTGAAGGTTCTGTTGGAGACACACGCTGCTTTTACCATGTCCACGCCGGTGGAAGGATGCTCCTCCATGCGGGACATTGTTTGCCCCAGGGTCGCTTAGGGATGCGGTGTATGTATGGGTGCCACTGAAGTTCTCTAGACCCACACAGTCTACCATTTTAGATAACAAATTGCTACCAAATCCCTTTTTATTTAGCCTTTGTACTTAATAAATGTAACATGAAAACTTGGATCAAAACAAATTGCAAAAAAAAAAAAAAAGTGTATGTCACTTGGTTGGTTTCCAAAAATAATTGAGTTTCTGACGTACAATGCTATACAGCACAGTATTTAGATCAAAGACGAGCAATCTCCATCTGAAACGTATATTGTAATTTGGTTGGCACCGCGTTGTTGTTTGTGCAGTCTATGGATTCACTCATATAATGTTCTAGATTGAAGATAAGTTGGAGGTTTAGGCTCTAACCTCAGTCGAGTGCATTGTGGGTAGTTTCACACATGTGATTCTTTACCCAAGATTTATATCCTCTCTCCAAGATTATGCAGGGTAGTTCTCTCAAACATACCCTCCTATAACCTAATCCTTCATAATCTTGGTGTTAAAACTAACTCTCTCTCTCTATATATATATATATAAATGACATAAGTGACCCAAATCTTTCTCTCTCTCTCTATCTATAGGCCTATATATATATATATATATATATATATATATATAGGCCTATAGATAGGCCTATATATATATATAGACCTATATATATATATATATATATATATATATATATATATATATATATATATATAGGCCTATAGATAGAGAGAGAGAGATTTGGGTCACTTATGTCATTTCTTCAAATACACCACGAAACAACTTCGTGAACAATACAAAAAGAAAGACAACCAACCACATTATATTATTTAATTCATATTTTTTTAATCGTTTATTGTAGAATGAAATTAGAAAAAGAAAAATTGAAGCGAAAATTTTAAATAGCATAACAAAAGAGGCTCTTCCGTTAAATCCAAAGTTATTTTCAAACAGAACCCAAGCATATATATATATATATATATATATATATATAGATAAACCTGGTCTTTGTCATCTAAAATGAAATGAGTCTATTTCCTGTGCTTTGAGATATGTGGACTGTAAATTCTAACAAGAGAGAAAAAAAGCATGTCTGAGTTCAAAGTGTTAAGCCGTCCATACATTACATAATTTTGATGCTGAAAAAGCTATTATAAAAGTTAACTATATATTTTTTAATCACAATAAGAATAGAGGTATATCCTAAATGGCTATAATATAGGTATAGATTAAGTTTTGTGAGTTACATATTTGTTTAAATTTAATAAATTTAACACAATAGCTTATCGTTTACTAAACTCCTCGTCTTATTACGTATCCGGGCTGTACACATATTCTTAATAATGATGTATGGATAAGAATGGTGTACCTTGGAAGAAGTGTTTCCGCATTTACTTAGAGCAGTGGTTTGAAACCCAAATTAATCGAAGAGGCAGAATAAGAGACTCGGTGCTTATTGCGTACCACAGTTTTAGAAATATGTTTCATATATTATACGTTTGTTGTTTTCAGTGAGTCTTACTACCCGTTCGGATTAAGTACATTTTACCGCGATAGTGGGTGAGAGATGAGGAAGTAATGATTCAGAGAAATGTATTCACGTTTGGTGAATCATCTATGAAAATCCACCTTATGTAAAGCTGGTTATAATTTGATCCCCGGCTTCCCTAACACTGTCAAACTAGACTAGAAAAGCCAGACGTTTAATCTGCTTGCCCACTCATGCAGGGCTATATGAGCTATTTTATGCTATGTATTTAAAATATATATTTCAAATAATTTAAAAATATATATTCTCCCAGATGTTTATGTGAGCTATCAAAATATACGAAACACTATATATTGGTTTAAGTACCGATATGTGACTAAAAATTCCCACAATAAAGTATTTAAATTTAAAAAATATTATGTATAGTACAGTTTACAATAGTTACAAGTCTTTTTTGTCAATCCAAATGATGAGCAGACTAAAATATAACTACTATTATCGCAAAACTGACGGTATTATAAAAGTAAATTGCAAATTAGCGGGGTGGTCAGACGTGTCTCACGGGCTGGATGTGGCCAGCGGGCCGTGAGTTTTCAAACCCTTGTCTAAGGCGTACCTCTCGGGTTAGACTAGATTAACAATGACAGGAAGATCGGGGTTCGATCCCAGTCGGGTGCACTGAGGGTGGTTTTCCCTAAATGGTTATCCACTTTCCTTCCACGTGAATGTGGGTACACTTTCTTTCAATTGAACCTTTCTTATCCCTAAACCATTAGTGTAATTATTATTATTATTATTATTATTTTAGCACTGCGTCTTACTACCCGTTCGGGTTATACGCTTAAGTACTAACAACGCTAATGGATTAGCAATCGGGAAGGTTGAATGTAGAGGGAGTGAACCCGCATTTGCGTGGAGGGAAAGTGGAAAACCATTTAGGAAAAACCACCCCTCAGTTCACCCGACCGAGATTCGAAAACGATCTCCCCGTCCTCGGCAGTCGAGCTCAACACCACTAGCGCGTTAGCCATCTACGCCACCAAGACGGGTTGTAATTAGTAAATAGGCGTATAACCCGAACGGCTAGTAAGACGCGATACTCAAAAATGTCACTAATTAATATTTGCGCTAAAAAGTATTAACCTAAAATAAAGTGTTTTTTACATCAAAAGAAACTTAATATTCTTACTATAATTATTGTTATGTTTAAATTGTATCTTTATAATATTGTTGAAAACAATAAACAAAACCAGTATGATGTAATGTTTTTGAATTTATGTCCTACCAAAATGGTATTAATATAATATACTAAAGAAGAAGTTGTTTGCTTGGGGATTGACAGCTCCTTCCAATAGTCAATATTATTGAGGAATTAAACCTTAGACATCTACTTCTAAAATATCTTGGTTTGGATAGCAGCTGTGTCAAAATCTAATCTCCTCTGTGTCGAAAGAAGGTGGGGGTACTAGCTATTTGGAGCTCAATAAAAGTGCGGTCTCAGGTGCTAGTAGCCCCCTTTTATATTAAACATTTGTGATTTTCTGTACGCCAAACTTTTGCTGACCTCTGTAGAGAGTCTGGGGAACCATTGAATGGGTGAAAAACCATACAACCTCGATTATCCGTACCTCATTATACGGGCTTTTTTTTTTAAAAAAATATTACTGTACTATATAGACAGTAAAGCTGATGTAATAATTATTGTCTGTTGAGTGATTAATTTCCTAGAAACACAACGGAAACAACCAAACAAAGCACATCCCAGCCCTCATAATCCCCACCACGCCATCGCTTGTTGCCAGCCACAGTTCTAGGGAACCTAGTACGATAATCATCACAATTATCCAAGTTACATACTGTATTATAAAACAAAATCATTATATTTTCTCTGATGCAGGTACACTACATGATGTTTTATTAGCTGGTAATGTATCTATTATGTTCATTAATCCGGTACTTTCAGTAATCAGGACTATCTCCCGCAACCTTATTTCCCATCGAGTTTATATTATCGAAACGATACTGTACTAACATCGACGTAGTCGATTGGGATTAAACCCTGGCCTCTCGACTCAGAGTAAGGAACATAAACAAGTGGGAAAGCACTCCTTGTCATATAGATGCTCGCTTGTTTCTTTACAGTTTGGAGAACGTCGGATATTAGGTGTCGTTTGTGTGTGTGTGTGTGTGTGTGTGTGTCCTGAGTATTACTACCCGAAAGTGCTATCCCCATATTCACATGGATGTTAAACGAATTAGTAAGGTAGAATTTCTAAGATTATAGCCACAATTGTAGGGGAAGAGAATGAGGAATGAGCCCAACAATGTTAACCTGTTTGCAAGTCTACAGGAAATATCTCAAATTAAAGCGGAATTTATTATGCCATACAAAACGTAATCCCCTCCACACATGTTCAAAGCTTTCCCCACCCAATGTGCCACAGGAACAAGAGAAACATTGGATACGTGAGATGAGTACTCTTTCTACAACATTTGAAATTAATTAACATCATAAATATTAATTCACACCAGCGCACAGTATCTAATTACATAAATTACATCATTAATAATGAATGGTAAGTCTTCTTAACAAAACATAAACTCCTTAATCTCAACAGACAATTCGAAGCTTGTGTTGCTAATTGCATGAATACGACGTTTGAACATTTTCAGTTGGTCCACTTTCTCTCTACACGACGATTATCCTCTTACCTTCCTTCCTTCCTCTGTTGCCATTCATAACTGTTGGGTGTTAGCAGCGTAATTGAATCTGAATAATATATATTTCGATTAAGAGGATTGAAATTAGTTTATCAAGTTAAACAAACTCCACAAAATTATTTTGTTTGCATTTAATTTCATTGTAATCATTTCATAGAGCTACATTCATCTTAGTTAGATTGTAAAACAAATCACTATATAGTGTTTCGCCAAGACCGAATGGATTCATTTTGAGGTAGAAAGTCATTGAAATATTATTGATGGCTTTCAGATAATTTGATTAATATTATAATTGGTAAAGTCCTAAGTATCTATTACTTTTAAATTTATAGGATGGACAACCACATTAAAACATGATGAAACCTCACACATAAAATTGTAATGGTCGTGATGAATCTTCAATTTGCACAATTTGGATCAAGGTAGTTAAAAAAGGTTTTTTTAATGTTGTAAAAAATAACTCAAATGCATAAGTTATATAATCACCTTTATTCAATAAACATGGTTTAAAAAAACTAGCTTTTTTAAATCTGTGTTGCTTAGTGCGAACACTTAAAACAGTTTCCTATTTATTGCTAGAATCTCCACCATCATACTAATAAGGAACATATTTTCCCCTTCGAATCATTAATAACAAGGATTAGTTGGAGCACATCGTATGTCGAATGAATCTCCAGATACCTCGATCTCACCAACCTCTCTGATCTGATGATAGTTCTGATTTCGGAAGGCTTCCTTCTCGTATACCAACAGCCAGGGCATGTCGTAGCTGGAAAGACGAGCCAGGGTGGCCACGTTAATATTCTCGGCAGAACAATCTTGGAGATCTTCAAACCACCCCAGTGGAACATTTCCTCGGTGAAAGGGAAATCCTTGGGCTGGAAGAGTAGCGCCGCCAACTTGTCGGAGTCTTTCTTCAATATCTCGTGGGCGTTCTTCAGGTAAGCGTTATCCTGCAGGGATATCAAACCGTCTTTGACGAAGTAAGCTGAGAGTTCGTCGGTCTTACCTTCTTCCTTCTGGTCAGGAGCATGATGGGTTTGTCGTAGACATTCCTGAGGCTGGACCCCTTATAGGGGTTGTGTGAGTTGATGTATTTGTAGTAGTCGGAGTACTGGGTTGGATTGACGTAACTTCTCCTGGGAACTATCAGGTCGCCGGTTTCAACCAGTTCCTCGCCGATGATACTGTTTTGGGGATGATCCAACCGCCAGTTCGGTGTTTCTCCGGGTAGTAGTAGTTGGGCGAGGAGGGTCTTAAGAAGTCGAAAAAGTTGATACAGTGGATGGATGGGTAGTTGGTGTCGCAAGGATATCTCACCACAGGCTCTGGGGAAGGAAAGAAAATAACAACTTAGTAAAATATTAATAATCAGCAATCTCTGTCTATTGCGGAGACAGTCTTACAAGATTTCTTCTTAGGGATCAATATTTTCTCTCAATTTTAGTGCATATTCAGATATTTTACAAGCATTTAACTAATGTGGGGTTGTAGGGAACGTGAGCTAAGGGAAAAGTTTTTGCAGTTTTTAGGGCAAAAGTTTTTGGCCAAAATAAATTAAATATGGCTTAATATAAACATAGAGTCTAGTTTTATACACATAGTGATATCAACATTTGATATATTAATGAGCTTACGGCAATTACTAACTTTTTAAATGAAGAAAAAAAGTTGTCTTCAGATTCCAAGACAACCTTGACAGATATTCAGGAACTATTGAGGTCATTATGTTTAGAAAATTAAACTATGTGTTTGTACTTAAACAAAATTTTATTTATTTCGACCAATATATGAAAACTGCAAAATCAACTTACCTTTTCTCCCGTCCCCTACATCCCCCACCTTTAAGTAATTGTTTAAGTATGATGAAAAACCTTTTTGAATGAGATCCATCCGCCTTTCTGTAGAAAGAAAGTCTAAGAAACTATTTAGGAAAGAACACCCACAGAGAGCACCCAGCCGGTATTTGAGCCTTGACCCCCCCTCCCCACCCCACCAATCACAGTCAAGCCAGACAAGATGAGTTTTATATTAATTCCACGTGCCCCTGATATGGATTTATTCCTAAAACAGATCCATAAATGTTCTACAAAGAGTAGTCCTATAGTGACGTACACACGTACAGTAAATTAAAATTTAATCAACACAACTTCTAATCTCAGCAAATTTATATTTAATCGTTTTTTTTGTAAATATCAAAAATTGTGTAAGGGTGTCAATAATTTACAGCTTATAGCAAAAAAAATAACTATCTATAATTCAGAATTTTAGGATGAATATGTCCAAAATCACTTAAACAAATTTTGGTATCTTCGGTCCTAATTGTTGTCCAGATAATTCAATTAGCAGACTTATAATAAATAACATGTGTACTCACTAAAACTCTTGTTATTAGAAGTGTTTAAGATGACGAAAGCTTGAACGAGTATTAATATATTAGAATAAATATTTTAATCAGAAAAAAATACTGGATATGTTCTAATTTAATTGGGTGAGTAATTAATAGCTATAGTTCATTTTTTCTTTACAATCTTCAAGAAAATTTTGGAGAAATTCATTAAAATCTATAGTCTTAATCAATTTCTCTTATGCCATATTGCTTAGTATAGGTCATGACAGGATAAAATTGAGAGTAGATCATAATAGTAATTGTTTAGTAAATATATTAATAATCTTGGTTAAAAAAAACTTTCGTAATCTTCCCAAAACTCATGTAGATCCTTCATATAACATTTTTTCAAATAAATAATATAATTATTTATATAAAAGTTTGGAATTATACAAAGAGAAAAGAGAAGTAGAACTAACAATAAAAGAAAATTAGTACCACGTTCTTCTACCTGTTCGGGTTATCCGCTTATGTACTAATTACGCTGATGGTTTTAGGGATTATAAAGGTTACATTAAAATGTAGTATAACCAAATTTACGTGGCGAGAGAGAGAGAAAGTGGAAAACCAACTTGGTAAACCCCTTCAATACACTCGACAGAGATTTGAACCTAGATCTTCCCACCATCGGAAGTCTAGTCTACTGCGAGAGTAGCACGTAAGACCACGCGGCCACCGATGTGGGTTGAGGTAATTTGTTTAGTACTTATGAAAATAGATATTTAAAATTATAATAAATTATCATTAATATATAAATCAACAAAGTTAGTATACATTTCTAAAGTTTGGGAGGCTAGTTTCTTTCCCAGAAAAAATGCCTTTCTTTCTAATACAATTTTTTTTACATCAAGAATCAATATTCATGCTGGCTATAAGCATATAATACTAACTAAACTAAAGTGTTAGGGAAGTGAAGGTTTAATTCAGGAGAAATGTACCCTCATTTTTGTAGAGGGAAAATGTAAAACCATTTAGGTAGAAAAACCTCATTACACCCGAACAAGATTCAAACCCTGATCTCCTAATCATTGGTGATTCAAGATGATGTGATTTTGACGGCTCAGGTCAGATGTGGAAAACTCGTTCGATCAAAACGGCCACATCGAAAACTTAAATTGCTGTGGGGATCCACATTTTAGAAAATTCACTATTGTTACAATATAAATCAAAAACTAAATTTTATAATATATATATATCATCACAATAAATGAACTTAAGATGGTCTGAAATTTTAAGAACTATACTCTCAATTTGTTCCAGAAATTATAAACTCTTTTTTGTGTAGCAAGAATGTTAGTATATAACTCAAAATCATGTGTTGAAGAAACTTTCCAAATTGATTAATTGAAGAAAAATGCCTGTTCGTAAGCCGTGATCACCCGGCTGTGACACATTTTCATAAGAGAAAACCACTTTCCACACTTACGCCAAACATCGCATACATTTGGTGCACAAGTCGACCTCGGTGGTATTGGGGTAAGGTGCTTGCCTAAGGACCTAGTGTTCGTGGGTTCAAAACCAACTGGTGTCGACAGATTATTCTTGAGCGATAAAAATCGGTAGCATAACTTCCTTCGGAGGGGAAGTAAAGTCGTCGGCCCCAGGTCAATTTTGGCATGTATAATAGCCCTGGAAAGTATGTGAAAATACTATACCCGGAAAAATTAGTACACCCTTTCATTTTGCTTATATACATTCTCGTGTTCTTATATAATCAGTCCGTTCAGAAGGTGGCGTTAAACACCTCAAATAAATAAAAAACCATTCTCACGCACTGGATTTCCTTAAATAATGACCAATTTCCATTTGTAATAATCTCAATTGCTGTATATCTATAATGTTTATAATAAAAAATATCGGATCATCAAAAGGTCCGCGGGGCGCTCACAATCATAGATCGGGCCGCAAACAGCCCGCGGGCCGCAAGCTTGGACATATTTCCTAGTATCCGTGCTGGTGATCACGTGGCCTAAGGCTTAAGGCATGATACTCTAGACTGGATTAAAAGGGGAGGTCTGGTTTCGAATCTCGGTTGGGTTCATTATAGTTGATTTTCAGCGTGTGATCTATCTTAGGGGTTTACTAAATTTCCCTCCTGGATAAGGGTACGTGACTTAAATATGTAACCAAAAAGTAAAACTTAAAGAGGGACTTTGTCATCTATTTGATTATTATAATTTGGAAGTTGTATACAAAATTTGTTTCCTCGATTGTTTTTTGTTAGCACCACGTTTTACTTTCCACATAACATATTTTATCGATCACAATTTTCATATTCGTACATACTTGTTTCCTTTTTTTCTTATCAGTACGTCTTACTACCCACTCGTAGTATACGCATAGATTAGTGTTAATAAAAGATTTGAAAACCAAAAATCCATTTAATTTAAGAAAATTGGTTTTTAATTAGATAATTTTTAAAGAATTGCCCAAATATTATTTAGATGTACGGTAAGGAAACAGTGTAGTATAAAGCTCAAATCTAATACAGTCAGTCGGAATCGATCCCCGGGTTCTTGGGTAGGGGTAGGAATCTCTAAACATTTTATCGATATTAAAGGCTATACAAAATTTATATTAAATTACTTTCTTTTAATCCGTAAAATGTAAATATAATGAATTTTCTAAACAATTACCATGTGGTTACTGAATGTATTTTGTGTTTAATATACATAAAGAAGGCACTTGACTCGCTATTTAGAGTTATTAAATGGTTTTGAATAGTAATTAATTTAAACTTTTAAAATTTAAAAACAAAATTGTTGATAATTATATTTTCTTCAATGTCACTAATATTTTAATATTACAAAATGCACTAACCCAGTTTTAAAGGCTACCTTTTACCACCAGTGGCTACGAGGGTTAAGGTGTCATTTAAATGTATTAGCGCTTATATAGAAGGGAGGTGGGAAATAATTTAGGGGAAAAAATTATTTGACTCAGCTGGGACTCGGACCCAGATCTTGCCATCCCAATTAAACCAGACTATAAAAGAATGATTATTTTTTTCCGTGTGTTGTGATGTCACATGGATAATGCACTAGGTACTGATCCGGAAGGTCAATATTTGATATAAAAAATCATTGACCTGAGGTGGTTTAGATTACCCCTTCTTACAAATTACCCACCCTTTTCTATCGCGGTTTCTCATTCTCTTCCAGGATTTTTTTTAGGCTTTTCCTTATAATTCACTCTCACCTCGTTCACCTGTCAGACAGTTTTAATTTGTTGGCACTAGTTCGCGCCACAAAATAAACTACTTACCATAAACGGTGAAGCGATGATGCGCCTCTTCGGCGGCTGACGCCAGACCAATCAGAAATAAAATGGCCAACATTATTGAAAGCCAACTAGACACTAACCAAACAGTCGGACAAATGTACCTTGTCAACATGTTGCTAACTCATCTTATATACTTCTTCTTACTAATGACTTTTTTATGTAGGTTTCCTCCTAAAGACCTCCCTCCCCTTCACTATTTTTCCACGGTAAATATCGTGAAACAAAAACAGATAGATGCCAAGGAAGGCAACGTTTTAATGCACAAGTTAATCGATCTGTTTCTCAAGGATAGTATTTTTAAGTGATAGTGCTAGTGTCAAGTCATTAAATGTTAATAAAATATCGCTTCAGTAAATATGTTTGGTTCAATCGTCTACATGTAGTTATCTCAATAGTTCTTTAATTTGTATCATATCCGCTTCAGTGGACAAATGGTCTAAGGCGTTTTTCTTGTATTAGACTGGCCTCCAGCTGTTGTTGAAGATATCGGGTCTCGGATCTCAGTATGGTCTACTGAGGGTGGTTTTTCCTAAATGATTAACCACTTTTCGAACACACAAATACGTGTTGATTAGCTCTAAGATGCTTCCTTCCTCATTCCTATCTTATCAGGGTAATTATCATATACGCGTATAACAATGAACAGTTGTGTTGTTGTTGAACAGATGTGTTGATTATTTTTTTAAGTATCTAAGTTGATCTCATAAACTTTTAAAATTAAAAGAAAGAATCCTAGTCAAGATTCAAAATGCCCAGTTTAACTCTTGAATGTTTTGAAAAATGTTATATGGACACGGGAATTGAACCCTGGACTATTGACTTTTCTAGGCTTATTTATTTTTACTATAACCTTTCATCCCCAAGTTTTGCCTTTATGATAGGCCTATATAATTAATTGTATCGCATTGCTTTCATACAAATTGAATAAATGTTAAAATGTATACGTATAGAAAATTAAAATAAATGTGTTCAATGTAGAAATATGTTATTAATTTTGGCAAACCATTGGTTTGTTTTAAAAACTGTAAAACTAGATAGCTTCAAATTTGCATTACTTTCCAACCTTCTCCTCCCTCTCATCATTAGCTAACCCATGCGTGTGACCTGAACGGTTAGTAATAACCAACCCATAGCTCATACTCTGATGTATTTACCTTATATTTAACAAAAGAAAATTGTACCACTCGAATTGTAGTAGCACCTTACTAACATTAAAACTTGTACAATGCAGTATAATATATTCTGGTATGGGCTATAATAGTTACTTTCGTTGATCTGTCTCAATCTCAAATTATGGCTCTGACAAATATAAAGGTTAAAGCGGTACTAGTAATAACATTCAATATACAGTCAATCCCTGTGATGAACGGAATGAAAGTGTCACTTGTAGAGTCAGTTAGTACTAGTAATAACATTCAATATACAGCCAGTCCCTTGTGATGAAAGAAGTGAAGTTGTCACTTGTAGAGTCAGTTAGTACTAGTAATAACATTCAATATACAGTCAGTCCCTGTGATGAACGAAGTGAAGTTGTCACTTGTAGAGTCAGTTAGTACAGTAATAACATTCAATATACAGTCAGTCCCTGTGATGAACGAAGTGAAGTTGTCACTTGTAGAGTCAGTTGGTACTAGTAATAACATTCAATATACAGTCAGTCCCTGTAATAATTGGAGTGAAGGTGTCTGTTGTCAAGTAAAGAAAGTCACACTTTGATAAGTACTTTATTTCAAACGTAGTCGTGTATCTAATTTCCCTGTTGATTAGTCTAAGATGAGTTCTTAAAAGCCACGGAAAACACCTAATCTAAGTAGGTAATACAACTAGAAACAAACACCACATTCTGGTGAATATTTCTGTATAATATTTTAAAATACCGTATTAAAAGAATACAATAATATTTTTTTATATTTAAAAACAAATAACTTTTTATAGCCCTGCATCTTACTACCCATTAGGGTTATACGCATGAGTACTAATTACTCTAATGGCTTTAGGAATTACTTTTGGATACGTGAAAGTAGATCAAATGACTCTTCCAGCTGTCAGATAAGGGCTCTTCCTATTAAAAGTAGACTTTAGATAGCTAGGTAAGTAAACATGAGAACCCAACGCCTATGTCCACCCGGCCACCTGTGCGAATAAAACGGTCAGATCCTTCGTATAAAAGTTAAATCCCAAGTATTGCTTTTCACACCAAAATTTAAAGTGTTGTTTAGAAAGAGTTTTCTCGCACAGACTGATCCAAAAAAGAAAGTGAAAGTTCAATGTTCTTTCAACTAGGGTTTGTGAACTAGACCTTGAGCTTGATTGAAACTATTATTGTAATGTCTGAAGGCGATGAACTTTAAGGGGGGGAGAATATACTAGAAAGCTGTTTAACAGCTATCATGTAATTCTCGAAGGATAGTCTTACTAGAACTACCACGATTGCCTTTATTTTTTATCCATCATTACGTTTACCAGCAAGGCTAGTAACGATTTAATTTAATGGCTCACCCGCTTCGGTGGCCACGTGGTTTAACGCGCTATTCTCGCAGTAGACTAACTGCCGATGATAAGAAGATCTGGTACGAATCTCAGTCGGGTGTACTGAAGGTTTTTTTCCTAAATCGTTTTCCACTCTCCCTCCACGCAGATGTGGGTAAATTTCCTTTAAATAACCTTCCTAATCCCTAAAACCATCACCGTAATTTGTAAATAAGCAGTATAACCCAACGGATAGTTAGACGCGTGTTAAACTTTATTTTTTTAATGGTTATGGATGTGGAGTGTGGACTATTTAAATGCACAGGCGTTACCTGGAGAGAGGATTGAAAAACCATTGTGAAAATCAATATGAACAAGCCAATTTTCCAGTGCGTCTTGTTAAGATTCTAAACTCAACTTCTGGTTAGCAGCAATCTATTTTATTGTGAGTTCTAAGCCTTAAGGTGGGATGGAAGGAACGCGAGAAAAGGCCAGTATTTTTGCAGTTTTAATGGCAAAACATCTTTTAGCCCAAATAAACCAAATATTGCTCCAGTACAAACATATAATTTAATTTTCTTCACGTGTTGATATCAACAGTTCCTGAATATCTGTAACGAGCATGGTGGCATTATCTAACAACTTTTTAAATCAAAAGAAAAAGTTACCATTGAATTCCAGAATACCCTTGACCAATATTCAATAAATTTTGAGGTACCATTTATGAAGAAAATTATATTCTATGTTTTTACTGGAGCAATATTTTATTTATTCTGGACAAAAGAAGGTTTTGCCATAAAAACTGCATAAGCACTTACTTTTTCTAGAGTCCTCTTATATCCCACCTTAAACCGTTTGACCATTTATGTGGGTGGCACAAGCAACACAAGCGTTACCAACGTTATTTTTAAAAATAAAAATAATAAATTAGATTGGTTCTTTGACGCTAGGAAACTGAACGTTTTGTTTGTTCTAGAGTGAACGTAGTCTGTAAGTGGTGAGCTGATACTATTGGTTGGCTCAGGAGGTGCACTTATACCAATAAACCATCCAAATTAAGTTATATAAAGTACCGACACTAGCTAAGGAATATAAGAAGATTAAGGGGCTATAAAATTATATGTATTTGCTCTAGAATGTAACTTGATTCTTGACTAACATAAAATGGTTGAAGCTCGTTAAACGTAGTCGGTATTGTTAATAAAACACATAATATTATTATAACTACCAAATCAATATTGCAAAAACAAAAATTGGAGCCTTTGTCATTGATGATCAATACTTTCATTAAATAAATTGTTGTTTAATACTATTTTATAAATAATTTAATTAATATTGTTCTATTATTCTAAAGTTTATGTGTGATACATTAAAAAATAAGGTAATAAATTTCATTATTAAGTCTTCTTTTATAAATTAATATCAATACTTTAGCTTGGAACACTTAATTTATTTATTTATCTTTTACAATTCCTTTAATTTAATATTACATCAACGTCTCGGATATATCTTATTAAAGTTTTCCATAAACTTAGAAGTAAGTCAAATAATATTTGACCTTAACTTTTGTTCTTAAATCAGTAAAAGGTCTTTATAGATTATTTCCCTCTATAAAATGTTGAAAGCATGCATAATATATTTCCACAAATTCCTCTTTTTACACATTATGGCTTCTTAGAGATGATATTAAATGTATTTCGGTTATCTATATAGAAATTGGTGACATTGATGAAGTAGCTTCTGACAGACTCAGCCGTACAAGAGGTGCATCAGATAAGTAATTGTTATTTATTTATTTTTTAAAAAATTATTACAATATAAGAATTATAATATTTTCTAATTTTTTTTCCTCTCCACGAAGTACCATCCTTTTGAGCTATCTTCATATCCATACTAAAGATAAGTATTTGGGGAAACCAATATAGGAAACGCCAGTACATCAGGCCGGAACTAGAACAAAACTAACCTTATTGTCATTGGCAAACCAGAAAATCAGATGTTGAGACCTACCCCATTATTATGCGTGATCACCCGTGTGTGTTAGTTATCATTAATATTTTAGCCATTTTTCTAAAGAAAAAATGCTTTCTTATCTACATAAAAATATTCTCTTTGAAGCTATTTTAAATTTCGTGATTCACTGAAAAATCCGTAACTATTTAAAAAAGCTATTTAAAATATTTGTTTTCAAGGTTCTCCACTAATTGCCAAGATACAAATCTTTATTTTAACGTTCCTTAACATATTAATACATAAGTATTATTAGTTGAGCAACATGATTTCCTATGACCAAAAAGCCATCACTATACATTTCTTGATGATTTAAAATTTGTACAACACACTAGAGCCAATGGTTAAATGAGATTTTATTTACACGTTATTTAGCCAAGGTAATCAAGATATGTCAAATACATTTTAAACTACTCACACGTAGACATCAATGTACTAAATAGACATAGAGGGAAGAAAATTAGAAGTTTATTTTGCGGGGCTCTTGTTTATCTACTGAAAAAACTTCCCTCTTCTCTGACGAGCTTACACAGTCACTATACTAATTGAGACTTGAACAATTTTGACTTGCTTTTGAAAATTAATTTTTTCTGTCCCTATTTATATAGACCTATACTACCAAATACTTTTTAATCTACATCCTGTCAATATACATTTTTCGTGAATAAGCCAAATAGCCAAGGTTGTAGATGATTTATTAAAAAAAATACTTTTACAAAAAACTACTTCAAGATACAAATAATAAATTCATGACATTTCACCACTATTTTTATAACTATTTAATAATTTGTGGTTTTCATTTCAACGTTATATCTTTAAAACTCATTGAATTAAAAGTAAATACATTACCATGGAAAACCTGTCTTGACCTGCCGTGACGTCACAGGAAGACAACGTCATTAATATAAGTTATTTTAAGAGGAAATTCAGTATAACCTTTGAAATAAATGGATTTATATGTGTCTTCAAACTTTATGTCAGACCTTATATTTTAGTATTATTTTATTTAGCACGTCAGAATCACCCGAACCAGTGTTCACGTAGTTCAGGGAGCCCACGTTTCCATATACTGGGGTGTTACAGGTGACTATGGTATCGTAGTGATTTTCAAAAGCTTATTTGTCACACTATAGCTAGAAACTTTAAAACTATACACGTACTGTAAATGCTAGTAGGCAGCTTTGATAGTTATTTAGTTAGTTTACAACCAGGAGAAGATATGTCGAAGAAAAGATAAGTTATTGAATCGCACTAACAAGTAATAATAGTCAACTTGAGGCCGCACCCTTGGGGTAGTTTGCTGAAATTACAGAGGAATTAAATCTTTTTTTAATTTTTTTCTATCCGACCAAAAACCTTCTGTATGGACAGTTTTCGTATCATCTGAGCAAAGGTAAAATAAAATAATGTGATATAGCTGGTCCCGACAAGTTCAAAAGAAGACATCTTGTGTCTGGCACTTTGCCGGAAGTCTCCTTGATTTTCACCCGCACGCAAACACTTGTACTTCTTTATTGCTCTTTATACACGTTTAAATTATATTTTAATTAGTATTTGGTCTTAGCTGCATGTAATAAAAGTAATAAAATATTAATAAAATATTCTTTCTTACATAATAAAATGTTTATCACCTAATTATGTGGCCGCAAAGGGGCCCAGGCGTCCTCTTTCACAACAGATCAGACTTCCAATGAAGGGCAGATATGAGCTCGAATCCCAGCTGGATTTACTGAGAGTATTTTTTTTCCTAAGTGTTTTTCCACTTTACCTCAACGCAAATGCGGGTACAGTTTATCTAATTTCAACCTTCCTCATCCTTAACAGATTAGCGTAATTAATAGGCCTACATATTATGCATAGTACCACCTGAACGGATGCAAATAAAACACGTGTTCATTTATTATTCGATCAGGCCAATTGAAAAATATTATTAAATTTGCCAACGTAAATAATATCGTGTTACAAGTTTTACCTTGTCTTCCACATATTTAGGGCGGCTATAGTTCAGGTTCCGTCGAGTCATCCTCTGGTTATTGAGGTAAAGTGCTCGCCTCAAGATCCAAAGTTCGTGATTTCAAACTATTTCTCTTTTTCTTGAGCGATAAAAACCATAGCACAACTTCCTGATGAGTGGAAGTAAAGCCGTCGGTCCCATGTCGATTGTGGCATGTAAAAGAACCCTAAAAGGCTTGTGAAAATACCTTTCCCGACAAAATTGGTCGGTTCTTTCGCTCTCGCTCATATTCTCGTTTGCTGTTATAATCAGTCGGATCAGAAAGTGTGCGTTAAATATCTCAACCAAATAAATATAAATAAAATAAAATTATGTTAAAGTTAAGGTTCCCTAACGTGTTTATGTTCATTTTCAGGGGGGTGGAAATGTCTTCTTCATCCCTCATAGTCCTGGTGAGTTATATCCTTGCTGTGGTGGCAGAACGTGAGGACTATCTAGACCACAGGATCAACAACCTCACCATTTATGGTGAGTGCTACGAGACTTGTGAGCCACGGATGTGACCAAGAGCCTCAAGGCATTCAAATTCAGACCTAGACTAACATTTTAAAGATTCTGGTTTGAATCCGGGTGGAGTGCATTCTTACAGTTGTGTGAAATTTGGCGTGGTATGAATAATTAATTTATAGCCGTGGTATTTCGACCTGGGGTACGCGAGTACATATTTGAGGGGAGGGGGTATGCAAAGTTGAAGTATAATACATGCATTTATTTCTAATTAGTTTGAATGCAATTTATTCTAGATATGGATTATAGAATATGTATACTTTTCATTACTCACCAAAAACTTTGGGGGTAAAAAGTTGAAGAGAAATGATATCCAGAAGAAAGCGAACTAAAAAGGTTGAATACCTCTGAATCAGAGTGCGATGCCGTTGTTAACTGGAAGAATTAGAAAAGTAAAGAAATAGCACTTCCAACAAAATAGTTATTAACGGCTCATTCTAAGAGTAAAGTAATATGGAAGCTTTCCACCCCACTTAGACTGGAGATAGAATGAAATAAAGTGCAAGGTAGTATATAAATTTTTCAGCCTAATTAACATAGAGAAAGAATTGAATAAAGATTAAGGTAATAATGGAAACATTTCATTTATCAAACAAAGTTATATTACATATTAATTTAACACTACCCACTGGGGTGTCTACGTCACTCTCACAATAAACTGAACTATCAAACACGGGGATATTGAGGTTAGAATCCCGGTTGGGTGTATCTAGGTTTTGTTTTTTTTTTGCTTTAAACGAGTTTAAAATCTTTTTCCATACGAACACAGGTACATTTCCTCAATCTTCCCAGTCCTAAACACATTAGCATAGTTAGTAGACCCTACATATGCGCATAACTTTAATGGTATAAAGACGTGGTGCTAAAAATAACATACTCACATACTCACATTATTATAATTACCACCCGCTTCAGTGGCAGAATAGTCTAAGCCCTAAGGCATCTCTCTCATGTTGGACGTTCCTGCTGCTATGGGGATATTGGGGATCAATTCCTGGTTAGGTCTACTGAGGGTTTTTTTCATAAATGGTTTCCCACCCTCCTTCTTCGCAAGTGCGGGTTGATTACATCTAAAATTCTTCCTTCATAATCCCTACTCCACTAGGCTAACTATCATATATGTGTATAAACTGAACAGGTAAGTAAGATGCGGTGATAAAAAAATTTAAAACATTTGTTTCAGATATTCCAAATACTTTGCGTGGCAGTGCCTTAGAAAGCTTGATATTGCCTTACGCCTTTCCACCGCCGGGTCCTCTAAGGGCTGAAGGTCCAAGTCCACCCTTACCACCCCAAGGAATACCACCCTTCCCATCAAGTCCACGCCTGCCAACCTCCAACTCTAACGAGAACCAGTTCCCCCCTAGTTACGAGGAAGCCCCAGATGGCTCGACGCGCGTGCAGGAGATCTACAAGAAACCACTCATCGTGTTTGGAAAATCGAAAGGTGACGACAGCATGATAGCAATCCTAGTCAAGGACGGGCTACTCTCCTTGAAAAGCAACAGCAAGACCACCCACCTCCACCGGTACCTCCTAAACGGTTTCCCCAAAGTCGGTATCCTAGGTACGTCGTGGAAGTTCCCCAGTGAGTCGGTGATAAGTGTCCTTGATGAGCTCTCGTTCAAGCAGCTCATCGTCCCCGATGACCTGACTGTGACGGATTTCCTCGGGATCTTCATCAGACCAATCCCCATCCTTTTCGTCTTTAACGAGGACGGTTCTAACCGGGAGCAGCTGAAGATGTGGAGAGAGCTCGTGACGATACAACTATCCGACGAGAAATACGAAATCCTTGACGAGACGGACGAGCAGTCGTACCCCATCCCTGGGATCCCTATAAAATTGGATCAGTTGAATAGTCTTGTTAACGTCATCGTCCCGTTGGTCCGAGCTAAACTGCCGATGGTACCGCCCCCTCCGTTTCCAAGAAGGATGTTTGGACCTCTTCCTCCGCCGTCTTTCTAGATGAGATCACACAGGGTATATACACTATGGCGCCGGTGGATCATATCTTCATCGTGATTGTAGCGAAGATCATGTTAATGATCACTCAGGTCATTATAATGACATAGGCCTACTTATTATTATTCTGACATAATTGTAAATCCATTTAGGAGCTTAAGAATAAAAGTGAAAAACCTCTTCCAATCTTTGTATAGGATTGTAATTATGTTAGTTATCTGATGCCTTGGTAAAAATAGCTTAGACTGGACATTAAAACATCAGTATTAAATTTTATATACTGTATTATTTAAGTAATAAAAAATTAAAATTTGTTTGAATACAAAATGTATAATCTTATAGCACCAGCGGACACTTTGACAGGCAGGATGATTTAATCAAATATTAATGTTTAAAAATAAAGATAAAAAAATAAATTTTAACCAAATCAAAATTACTTTACTTACTTAATAAAATTTATTTAGACTACTTAAAATATTTGAAGAGCTCCTCTGATTATTTTATATAAAAAATAAAGGTATATATCTTTAAAGTTTATAGAAAAATACTGTTTTAGTAGAAAATTTTTATTTCTAATCGTAAAAATATTGTTTTACGTATTTTTATTTTTTATTTCCCTTTATTAATGTGCTAATCAACAGTCGAGACCTCTAACAGGCTAGAACTAATAATTTACAGGTTCTAAGGCCTACAAAAAAATAGATTCCATTTGTGTACAATGAATAACAAACTATATATATTTAGTAGCTTATAAATGATGTAGAGGGGATAAAAGGAGATAATTTAATAGTATTAGTTGTGAATCGACAGCAATAAACAAAAAAAAAAGTAATCAATTATAAGGTTCTACCTTGAATAAGTATCTTTTTTTTATGATAAAATCAAATTCATTAAATCTAGAGCTAACATTAACTGTCAAGTGGGCTAAGTTTGTAAGTTTTAATTATAGGTTAGATAGATAGGATTTCGAGAGGCACGAAAGGGCAAAATGATGCCCACATGTTGAAGGGCAGATTGACGAGAAATCGAGCTATTAAATATGTTCTAAAAATAGGTAATCATTACTGAGTATTCGCGAGAAGAGAGCTTGGAGCCCTAAAAGGTTCCGAACTATATTCTAATTATTATAAAATCGTTTAAACAATAATTTTCCATAGCAAGCAGCGACAAATTTTCGTTGAACACTTTCCAATCTGACAAAGTCAGGTTAAGGTGATGGAATTCCCTGCCACACTATTATATTCTATTCAAGGGTATCTTTTAATAGGTATACTATAGGTAAATTTGACAAAATGCACCTGGTAGAGATTCGAACCTTGACCTTCCACCAGCATAAATTCAGTCTATTGCAAGATTGACCTGTCAGAACGTGTGACTGTCAGTGAAGATCCTAATATTATCACTATAATATCCCGATTTTTCTAATAAGGCCGTTCTGGAAGGCCTCATTTCTTAACGGAATCATACTGTGTAGAAGTATTTTTGGTAATATAAAAGGCCTTTTAGAACGAACCTCCTACTATCGTTCTCTAAGGCCGGGATTTGAGCCCCAATATTCCCGCCATATGCAGTCCAATCTATTTTGATAATGATGTCTTAGGGCTCAGATCATTCGTGAACATATTCGGTTTATTGAAGTCTCATAAAACTCAAATCATCTACAATCCCACTCATCTTTTTTTTTTACTTTAAATGGTTCACAGGAAATCTAATTTATTAAATATATTCCTGAACACTTTTTTCGTAGTGATTTTATCACCAGCTCAGAATATAATTTGGGTAAGATACTACCAGCTTCTATGGTTCTTCATTTATAAACCAAAACAGGTTCTCGGTTCCCCGGTAGTTAATTAAATATGGTTTAAAAAAATCGTAAGCTTGCACAATGAAATGAATATAGGTGACAAAAATAATTTCTAGTTATTAATAACAAAATCTTTGTTCAGACATTTTGCCCATTGATTAATCAGCCGGATGACACATTTCACCTTTGAAAAAAAAAGTCTCACGTGTAACATATTTACAAATACTATAAATTATTATGTGTGATAAAGTTAAATTTATAAATGAAACCCTAAATAATAATACTGGCACCAGAGCAGGTATCATATTGAGACCTACTCAACTTAGGTACTTAGTGAATTTGGCCCTCGCCCAGGTTAAAGTCATTAATTGGTTTTCTCTCTTTAAATGTACCGTGAAATGTAGTAATAATCTAGTCTGCATATTTTCTTACAAAAGCATACAAATCTTCTTAAATGTTTATTAATAATTATTTATTAAATACTTATAATTGTCCCTGATAAAAATTAAATTATTTCAATTCTTATAAACTAGTAGTTTGTTAAAGATAAATAAAAACAAACGCCCGAACAGGGACTTGAACCCTGGACCCTTAGGTTAAAAGCCTAATGCTCTACCGACTGAGCTATCCGGGCTTGTTGTTGATAGAACTAAATTAAGATTAACTAAATATGACAGCTTTATTTTTCATACAACTGAATAGACTGATTCCTAGTGAAGCTCAATGTTGTCAGCTCATTTTACCAAAATCCATCTGGTGATAATCAAAATAATATAATATCACATTAGATTTTAACTAAATAAAGCTACATTTTCCAACGAAATTTTTTTTTTAATGTAAGCAAAAGGATTAAGGTCTTTTCTACTTTAAATCATAACATACATGCTCAAAATAGAATGGACCTGCCAAAACCCATAAGGCAAGATAGATATTGTAGAAAATTAGTATTCTAAACATTTAAATCAGTTAAGAAAGAACATCCTCATAAAATATTTTTATAGCCGTTTTGAAAAGAGCAGTAAATACTCCAACACAACGATAGATTTCCATTTATCCATCTCGCCCATAGTTAGCTTTAGAATTAAGAAAACAATACAAATAACACTAAAAAAAGTTGGGATTTATTCCGGCTTTATAATAATATAAACTTTTTACCCTTTCAATCAATTTACATTTTGGTTGGTGGCTACAATCATAATTTTACTAATATATCTGAATTGAAGCTCAACCTATTGAAGACACATATATTATTATAGGGCAGTTACTTACAAATAAATATTTGTATTTTTTTTTACTAGAACCTTTTACATTATAAATATGAGAAAATATTATTAATAACTATTATAATTATTAAGTTTTATGTTAAACATATGTTTTGAAAACATCTTTTAAAAAAGTTATTCTTTTTATACTAAGTTTCAATCACTGAAATATTAATGACTTCAAAAAATCTTAACCCAAAGTAAAAAAAAAATTAGATTAATTTAAAAAATATAGAAACCCCGCTATTTAATTACTCTATCCGCCAGCTATAAATTGAATATAACTAGATCTAGCGGTGGGAGGGGAGGGAAAGAGCAAGTGGATATAGGTTGGTAAAACTGATAGATCCCGCTAATTCTAAGAAGATCAAAGATGACGGACAGGTAATGATTCAAATGCTGCCTAGGTTCACTGACGCTGGTTTCTTTCATATCCTATAAATTGTATTTCCCACACCATCTCATTATATGGATGCAGGTGTTATATTACTCTCATAAACTCTTAAATTATGTAATTATATTGAAATACGGTAGCTAATTAAAACAGAGACAGGTAGAATAAGCTTCAATCCCAGACCCTTTACTCCTCCCCCATAGGTGCTATTTTTCTTGCCATTTATGTCGTATACATGGTGACTAATAAACCGTGTTTCATGACAAATACAAAATAAAAAGTATAACATTTAAAACTAACAATTATGTATGTTTATTCTCTTTAATCTTAAGTACATAAAAAGGGGGGAAATATTTGAGCTACTACGTTTGGTGTTTTCGTTCTGGCTTATTCCTTACTTTTGTTTTCACCAGTTGTGACCCGGTCATCCTTGTCCTTTGTCCAACTCTCAGAGCTACTATCCTCACTATCGCTATCCATGAAAGCGAGGTATCCCCTCTCGATGGAAGACGGGATATCATTGCTCCTCACGTAGGCTGAATCCTCCAACAGTTCTACCTCAGCAATCTTCGGGAGAAACTCCCAGTTACGGGCGACTTTGTTGAAGTCATCTATGTCCAACACCAGCAGCCAGGGCATGCTGGGCGCGGCGAGGCGGGCCAGGTCAGCCATGTTCAGATCCTCCGGTACTTCAAACTTGGTCACGGGGAGGTTCTTAGCCATGTACAGCGTGTCGACGTCGAAGGTGGAGGGGTCGAAGTAGAGTGCCTTCTTCTTTTCACCGGCGATGATAGCCTTGTGGAGGCTCTTCGTGCAGGAATTGTCAGCGAAGGAGGCCAACCCGTCTATAACGAGGCAGCCTTTCATCTCTTTCTTGTCGGCGGTCTTTGTAAAGACGACCAGAGGCTCGTTGGAGATGGTGTTAGTCCCGGTGTTTCCTGCTACTGAAGAGGCGAGGATCTCGGCACTGTACGGAGAAGTGCTAAGGCGGTTGCCGGCTTTGACCAAAGTTGGGAAGGCGGGATAAATGGAAGTGGGGGCGGCAAGGCCTCCGGTGGTAGGGACCAGAGGGGTTAGAGGAGTGAGGACACCCTCTGATGGGTGGATGGCGGGAGCGAAGGTGTTCACGCCAGTGTGGACTAACGGCCTGTTGGGGACCACGCCGGCTGCGTAAGGATGGCCTGAGGATGATAATGCAGAATTGGCTGGATAGCGTAGCTACTGGCACCGGCTGGGATAGCGTAGCTACCGGCACCGGCTGGGACAGCGTAACTACCGGCACCGACTGGGACAGCGTAACTACCGGCACCGACTGGGACAGCGTAACTACCGGCACCGGCTGGGACAGCGTAGCTACCAGCACCGGCTGGGACAGCGTAACTACTGGCACCGGTTGGGATTGCGTAGCCTCCAGCTCCTACCCGGTAAGCGTAGCCAACTGGAGCTTCTGCGTAGGCAATATTCTTGGCATTGGAGTTGAGTTCGTCAGAAGAGGATCTGTGGCCTGCTATCAAACTGGCACCACTTACACTGTCGGGGACACCTGAAAATGTAATCACTTGGTCAAAGGCTGCTTGTTGTGACAATTTTGTATTCACAATCATTAGCTATGTCATGTGAGCGTATGCTTAGCGAGGCAATTAATACTACTCAAAATATTTACCAAACCTATAACCAAACTTCTTAATCATGTTCACATTCCAACAAATATCAGAAATTTAATGTATCACTTTGCCTTTTAATAAGTGTTTGAATTTAATTATCTGGTCTCAAAAATGTAATTACTTCTTTAACAAAACTGCTGTAAATTAATTTATAAACACATAGAGCATTTTATTTTTCACATATATATACAAAAATAATCAATTTGTAATTAAAAATGTTGATCAAAAACATTTACATAGCTACCTAGATTAGACTATTAATATAGAGAATAATATAGGAGAATGATGTAGAGAACTAAAATTTGAATTTCAAATGCTCTTGATAGAATAATTAAATATTTCATTGGTAAAGAATTCAAGATAAAACTATAGAATACGCCTTTTAAAAATTTATCAACAGTTTAAAACGTTGTATGTATGTATGTATATATATATAACCTAATTATATATTTAACCTAATTATATGTGTATATTATGTTAAAACCTTTGGTTGAAACTAATTATATTTGTCCTTATATGTACACCTACTATTTTTACTTTCTCTCTATCTTACAGGTAGAGAAAGTATTGTGATCGTCAAAAAAATCGAACTCGAGATTTTGATGAATTTTGACGTTTCATGACTTCCTGAATCCGAA
This sequence comes from Timema podura, assembly GCA_033556935.1. Taxonomy (NCBI): domain Eukaryota; kingdom Metazoa; phylum Arthropoda; class Insecta; order Phasmatodea; family Timematidae; genus Timema; species Timema podura. The sequence goes on along the minus strand of JAVRXN010000004.1, from coordinate 49,251,691 downwards.
AAAGTGGTTTTTGAATTTCCGTCTGTCTGTCTGTCTGTCTGTCTGTCTGTCTATCTGTCTGTCTGTCTGTACCTCCAACTAGAGCCTAAACTATTTTACCGATTGAGCTGAAACTTGATATCTAGGGTTTTCATAGGGTTGCCCCAAGGGGTTTTTGGAATTGGATATCTACCCCTAAAATTAAGGGTAGTTTACTGAAGGGCAAAAAGATAAAAAGTCGATTTTCTCAAAATCGGCTCTAACGATTTTGATTAAATTTCATTTATGAACATAAATAAATATTCCAAACAAAATGGCTACTCTCAATATTTCGGCAAAATCGTTTTAAGGGCTCCGGTCTGATGCGTAAATTAACATTTTTTATAATAGCTCCAAAACTATTTGAGATATGAAATTACTTAGCATTACAAATATGTATATATATTTATAATACAAATATTTTATTCGAAACATATTTTTATAAAATCAATAACTTTAAATATATACGCAATTATATATATATTTTTAACTTTTTGGGCATTAAAGCTTAAGTATTGCGACCGTAAGAAAAACTAACCTGAAATGTTGATGGATGTCAACGTCTCATGACCCCCCGAATCCTTAAAAATAGTCTTTGCAATGCCGTCTGTCTGTGTGTCTATTAAAACTTAAAATTAAGGGTAGTTTACTGAAGGGCAAAAAGAGAAAAAGTCGATTTTCTCAAAATCGGCTATAACGATTTTGATTAAATTTCAATTATGAACATAAATAAATATTCCAAACAAAATGGCTACTCTCAATATTTCGGCAAAATCGTTTTAAGGGCTCCGGTCTGATGCGTAAATTAACATTTTTTATAATAGCTCCGAAACTATTTGAGATATGAAATTACTTAGCATTACAAATATGTATATATATTTATAATACAAATATTTTACCCGAAACATATTTTTATAAAATCAATAACTTTCAATATATACGCAATTATATATATATTTTTAACTTTTTGGGCATTAAAGCTCAAGTATTGCGACCGTAAGAAAAACTAACCTGAAATGTTGATGGATGTCGACGTCTCATGACCCCCCGAACCCTTAAAAATAGTCTTTGCAATGCCGTCTGTCTGTGTGTCTATTAAAACTTAAAATTAAGGGTAGTTTACTGAATGGCAAAAAGAGAAAAAGTCGAGTTTCTCAAAATCGGCTCCAACGATTTTGATTAAATTTCATTTATAAACATTAATAAATATTCCAAACAAAATGGCTACCCTCTATATTTCGGCAAAATGGCTTTAAGGGCTCCGGTCTGATGCGTAAATTAACATTTTTTTAAATAGCTCCGAAACTATTTGAGATATGAAATTACTTAGCATTACAAATATGTATATATATTTTATAATACAGATATTTTATCCGAAACATATTTTTATAAAATCAATAACTTTCATTATATACGCAATTATATGAATTTTTTTAACTTTTTGGACTTTTAAATTTTAAGTATTGCGACCGTAAAAAAAAAAACTAACCTGAAATGTTGATGGATGTCGACGTCTCATGACCCCCCAAACCATAAAAAATAGTCTTTGCAATGCCGTCTGTCTGTGTGTCTATAAAAACTTAAAATTAAGGGTAGTTTACTGAAGGGCGAAAAGAGAAAAATTTGGTTTTCTCAAAATCTGCTCAAACGATTTTGATTAAAATTCGTATCTAGGCGTTGATTAAGATTATAAATAAACTGGCTATTTTCATTTTCCTATGAAAATGATTTTTAGGGTATATTACAGAAGCGTTAATTTCCGTATCTCTACAACTATTGGAGAAACTAAACAACTTATCATTGCAAAATTGTAGGACTATTAGAAATAAAAAACTTTTATTTGACATATATTTTTATAAAAGCAGCAGTTTCTGAGATATTTGCAAATATATTAATACAATTTTGTGAGCTTTAGTTGTAAACATATACTACTTAAGTCTTAACGCAATAATTCTCCAATGCCATAGAGTAATTAAATATAAGTATCTAAAATAGTATGTTATTTTTCCTTAAAGCTCTTAGGAGAAATGTTTGCATAGCAATGATCTATCTCCATTTTAGTCTCAATAGTCAATATTTACATTTTTTATTGGTCAAAATGTATAAATGAATAATTAAATATCAATGCGATGACTTGAAGATCTGCAACACCATTTAAAATGTTAAAATTTTAAACAGAAATCGAAATTTTAATACGAAGTGTTGACCCTTGTGGAAGACATTAAACTGTTTGAAATGCTCTTAGGTGGACAAAGATGCGCCTCTTTTCTCATTGATTCTATATCATTGTATATTATTTTATGCGTGTTCTTATGTGGAGTGGTGATGATACAATGTACATTATTCCGTTCAGAAACCTTACGAGTTTATAGAAAGAGAGAGAAAGTCTGTGCGGTCTGCCGTACCATTTATTTTATTTCGTGTTTCCAGTTTATTAAACAGTTAACGCCTTATTAATTATATTCCTGTCTTAAATTGTTATAAAACGTTTATCAAATTTGAACTTAGTATATGGATCTCAAGAAATAAGATAGTTTGAAAACCCTAATGGGATGTATTGTTTTATAGCAAATATTAACTAAGTAAAACCCTTCTTTGGTGGTCGAATAGTCTAAATCCTAAGGCATGATTCTCACAATATTCTAGACTGCCGGTGATGGGGTATCGGGGATTGAGTCCCAGTCGGGTGTATTGAGGGTGTTGGTTTTTTTTCCTAAATAGTTTTTCACCCTCCCTCCACGCAAATTCTCTTACACCTCCTCAAAATTCAACCTTCATCATTTTTAGCATCTTAGCGTAACTAATACATGTGCGTACAAACCGAATGGGTTTTCTGTTAGAAGGTTTGAATGAAAACAATACTTATCTCTGACTGAATTTATACTATCACACATAAATTTAGTCGTAGTAAAACATTCTAAAACCAAAATAGAAGTTTATAATAAGTAAATCGAAATATATTGCTATGGTGAATTTATAATTTATTTTTTACTAAACTTTTTCAAGGGCTTTCCTTTAGAAAGGCAATATGACCTCTAACGTTTATCTATTAAGCTAATCCTTGGGCTCCCTCTTTCCCACTCATGAGTTAACGGCTGGAGTACGGCAGATTGTTTCTGTTCTAAAGTTTAATCAAATATTTAATGTATGAAAATAAAATCAGTCTTTCTAGAAAATGTACGTAGAGTACAGAAAATTAAAAACAAAAACTATGACAGCGTAACCAAAACTAAACATTAAAAATTAGGGATATCTCAACTCTTAAAACTTTGACACTGATTTACAAATTTATACCAAACTGACTTTCATATTTTTATATAAAATAAAAGGAAATAATACACTCCGAGGAAGTTCCAAACAAATTTAAACTTAAAAAATATTCAGAGGGTTGGCCACAGCTTTAAAAAAAACTCAATTTATTTCGATCACAACTTAGTGAATCATAACAAAGGGATTTTAATTTATTTTTTTGTTTAGTAAAATAGTTTACTTTGAGGATTATAATAACAAACGTCTACAAATATTTTATTTCAAATTACAGTGAAGCCGCAATCTTTATAACAAGTTGCGTCAGATGGTGAATGTGTGAAAATATAAATGACAAAATGTCTAAACTTAAACATTGAGCTTAATTACAAATTCAGTGACATAGACAGGCAAGAAAGTTAACTTAAGAACTTAAGTACCATACATTAATTTGTAGGGAAGTGTTTCAAAAGTAAACGGAGATTTTTTAATCGTCGCTGTTCAGGTTATGCGTATATATGATAAATTACTCTAATTTATAGTAGAGGAATGACCCGCCTCGGTGGCGTAATTAGCTAACGCGCTAGTTTTATGTTAAACTAGACTGCCGAGGACTGGAAGATAGAGGTTCAAATCTTGGTCGGGTGTACTGAGGGCGGTTTTTCTTAAATGGTTTTCTACTCTATCTCTCTCTCTCTCTCTCTCTCTCTCTCTCTCTCTCTCTCTCTCTCTCTCTCTCCACGAAAATGTGAGTTCACTTTCTGAGGAAAGACATTTTTTTTATTATACCCTCAGTAGACACAACCGGAACTCGAACCCCAAATTCCCGCTATTAGCATGATAATCTAACACGAGAATGGTGCCTTAGACCATTCGGCCACTGAAGTGGGTCAACACAGTTATGCTTAACTGATGTATCGCATTGGTACGACTCGTAAATCAGAATATCTTGCTAGAACAAACCTATTAACAAATAATTTATTTTTTAAATCCCCACCTGGAGTCGATCTAATGTCTCCAAGAGCTAACCACTTGAGGCTTACCGTAAATTGAGAGTTCCTTATATGAGGATGAATGTTTCCTCAAAGGAGACTTGACGGAGGCCGCTGACGTCAGCGCTACAGTGACCAGAACCAAAGCTAAGACCCTCATGTTGACAAAGATACTGCTAGAAGATAGTTGTTGATACCCCTCGACTACTCTCGTCCTTATATACAAGCAGTCACGGTCAGTCCTAATGGACTTTCAGTAGGTTTCCTTTATTAAGACTAATTTTAAAAGATTATTGGATCACTAAAACAATGTAAACATGCGTTATTTCAATGCTGATGTTGATATTAAAGTATGGTGGAGCAACAATTAAAATTTTGAGCCCCGTTGCTCTGTGAGCAAAGGTAGAAGTCAAGGTGTTTTCAGTGAATGACCTCCGCATCATTTAATATCACATGAGTTTTATATTTTAAATTATTAATGGTGTATTTTACGTGAAATTTATAAAATGACTGATTTGATTTTCACACATATTAACATTTATTAAATTTTAGAAAAGACGTTAACTCATGATTGGAAAAGGGAAAGTCCCTAATCCACAAATTATGTATATTATATACTTTTGACATTTCCAGGAATAGAACCCGTGAGGATTAGTTTATTGGATAAACGTACTGCTGACTCATATATGTTCATTTTTAAGCTGTTAGAGGTTATATTGTCTCTCTAAAGGAAAGCACTTGTAAAACTTTTAATAATAAAAAAAAAGTTATAGACCAACCATAGCAATGTATTTCTATTTGGGGTTTTAAAACATCTATTTTGGTTTTAGAATGTTTCACTATGACTAAATGTATGTGTTAGTATACATTCATTTAGAAATATGTATTATTTTTATCCAAGCCTCCTAACTTAAAATCTTTTCGGGTTGTACGAAAATATATTAATTACACTAATGTACTAAAAAATGATAATTTCGACTGAAAACCTCACCCTTTTTCCCCTTTCGAGTGTTTATTCTTAATCTTAAAATTTTAAAGGCGGTAAACAATTTGTTTATGTCTTTTAGTTATAAGTTTTAGCACCACGTCGTACTACCCGTTCGGTTTATACGCATAGCTACCAATAACGCTAATTTGTTAAGGATGAGGAAGGTTGAATTTAAAGAAAGTGTACCCATCTTTGCCTGGAAAGATAGTGAGAAACCATTTAGATTAAAAAAATTCAGTACACACAGCCGGGATTCGAGCCCCGATCTGCCATTCATCTTTAGTACAACCTACTATTTCGAGAGGGACGCCTTATACGATAAAACCAATGAAGCTGGTCATTTGGCAATTATAGCCAGTAAACTAGTCTAAGGCCACAATAATGAGAGGGGTTAATTTTTAAAAAGCGTAACACCATTCGTCTGAGTTAAAGAAATCAAATTGTTTGGAGGCCAAACCAATAGGGGACGCGAAAGGTATTTTTACACCTAATTGTCTCTGAGTAAAAGCTTGAAGAAGTAATTCCGACACTTCATATTAGTCTGTAAAGCCTCTACTACCTAATGGACTTAAGAGTAGTGGGCTCAATTTTTAGGCATTGACGTAGACTGTATAATTGGTGATAATGATGTGATAGTGATGAATTTACGTCAGGAGCCCTGAGCGTTGTGTGTTTTCAAGAGTTAAGTTAGTTTATAGTTCTCATGGTGATATTCTAAACCAGTTCAAATCGTATACGTTAAATTCCTCAAATAAAAAACTACCCAATTAGGTGGCTGCGTGGTCTATACTGCCAATGACGGGGAAATAGAGGTTTGAATTTAGGTTGGGTGTAATAAAGGTGGGTTTTTCCTTAAAAAACTGTCTTCCATTCTCCCTTCAAGCGAATGGGTTACACTTCTTATAAATTTAACCTTCCGTAATCCATTAGCGTAGCTAGTACGTAATCGTTTAGCTCGAAAGTGTAGTAGGACGTGGTGCAAAATAATAATAATAATAATCAAAATAATAAAATCTTAGAGGAGTAATCACAACTTCAAGCTTGCATTTACATGAAAATATAATAATCTTCCAACTACCAAAGTTTGGCAATATAAAAAATAGTGTCCACTTTTGTGTGAGTACCCTCATTTAATATTCGTTAATTAGACGTATTTAGCGATCACTTTATGAACAAACTGATTACATCCTCACACAACTTACAAACTAACAATTAAAAAGGCATAATTAAATATCCTATATTTTAAAACGTACCAAATTTAAAATAATACATATATAGCCCCTGCTGGCTTAAATATGAAATGGCATTTGACTGTTGTATTAATATAATCTTTATGGATCGACATTAGAAACCATAGGTTCACAATTTGGAAAAATCAGCACTGGAATTCCGAATCTTTTCTTTTACCTTTGAAAAAGAGTCGTCGAGTCATTCCCCACAGCCGACTCTATTTACGAGTAAAATGCGATTCCGGATCGCCTTTTGACCAATTTTACAATCGACGAGTCTCGTACGCCAGCGATAAATGTACCGAGGGGTCCAACAGCACGTGGTAGAAAGTCAACGATCACGTTACGTAGGTAAGTAAAGGTTTTCACTTCATATTATTAATGTTAAATATGTTTAGATTGTGAATTTAGGGATTATAATACAACACTCTCATGTAATAATGATAATAATTGTGTTATATTTATATTAAATCCAAAACAAAGTAGCGCTGATATTAATATTAAATGAGATAGACTAAGTGTAATAACGAGGTTATGTGCCACATAGGTTTTATTAGCTACACAATTATTTTTTATATTTTCCACCTCTCTTTATATCAATTGACTAGAAAAAATCAATACCTAAAATAACAAATAGGAAAATATACTATTATCACCCAAATATAATCAAATGAATTTTCAAACAAAAATTATGGCATAAACGTTCAGTTTCAAACTTTTGGGCTATTTTTATTTAAATATCTTGTTGACTTGGAGGATAGTGATTTTAATAAAGGCTTATCGTTTAAGTATACAACTCTAATTACAAGTTTAGCACGCCAAATATTTGTAAATCTGTGTAAGTTAAGAATAAATGATTGTTTAAGCAAGTTTGGCAAGAGAGAATTGTTTATAAATACTTCACGTTTTATAAGTTAAGACACATAGAATCCAGGCGTATCATTTTTAAGGAAATATACTATATTAACTATTATTATTTTATTTGTTGCTTCCAGTATATTTAATTTTAAAAGTTATAAAACCTTTTGCTAGGCCTAGGTTGTATAATGCTACAACTAGTTAATCCTTCGGGATGTTAGGCTATAGTTTGATGAAGGCATGTTAAATCATATTAATATAAAGTTAACCCCAACTAATCTTTCTCAACAAACTTTGATAAAAATGTATATGCTTATGAAAGGTGTTTTAGAATAATAAATGTTACATTTTCCTTCTTCTGTGAATTTAAAGTTGCATATACTTACATAATAATGATAACCTAGCCTAAGATCAACTTATTTTTTTTTGTCTAATACAATTTAAAGTTAAGATTTAGATCTGCCTTATGTGAATGTAAAACATAAAAACTTGAACTACCATTTCTATTACTTGGTGAAAGTATTAACGGGATGCTACCCAATATTCAAACCTTTTAGACGAATTTTACCTCTATAAATCCTGAAACTCATTAAATGTACGAAATCATTATACTCTTAAAAAATGTGGGGAATCCTATGATACTAAATTCAAGATTATGAATACATTTATTTATATTATAAGCTTAACCTAATCTTCCTTGTGGTAATTAGACAGATGATTTGATCTTACCTTGTTGCCATTCCATTCAATGATAAATTAGTATCTCAATTAATATTCACAAAATAAACTATTTGACTTTCGTAGTATAAGATAGCATCATATCCTAAGGTAGTCTTGTTAGTTTTGTTTGTGAATTCTTTGGTTTCAAGTTAGGCCTATATCATTTGTTTCTGCTAAAAACATTTTTATTTTTTATTAAATGCACAGTTAAATGCATATTTAATTTAAAAATAAATGTAGTAAAGTTTTCTTTTTCCGAAATTGTAGTAAAATTATATATTTTAGGTTCTATGGACCTAAGTAGCCTAATGATTCACGTGGTGGTGATGAAATGTTCTGTGTTACCATTTTAGTATTTAGTATTTTAAAATTTTAATACGTATTTATTAGTAATACATTTATATAGTAAAATTATTTTAATATAGTAGATTCTTTATTACATGCTAATTAATATATGCATTTTCCATTGATGGGGGAGTCTGAGTCGAACCGTAGAAAAATATCGGAGTCGAAGGTATAGCCTACCGAGTCCACAACCCTGGTTATTGTAATTACAATTTTATTGCAGTATCACAATATCTCTATACATTTCTCATGGTAAATAAACCAGTTAGGGCCTAATTGCATTTCTACTAAACCTAAGATGACCTGGTGGTCTAGGGGTAAGGTGTCGGACTTCTGTGCTGAGCGTCCGGGGTTCAGTCCTCGGTCCCGGCACAGATGTATCTGATTGCCAAATCCTTCCTTCACCTCTGACAAGACGTGTATTAATCACAACTTGTGAATGTGTGAAATGCCAGGCCTCCACCGTGGTTCAGATTCCACGTTAAACTGTAAAGGTCCTCCATTTCATCTCACAATAACCCTACCATTACACGTTAGCGTAAGTGCGTATAACCCGAACGGGTAGTAAGACGCGGTAATAATAATAATAATAATAATAAACCTAAAAAACAGTTATATGTAAATAGGCTCTATTTAACACAATTTATTGGTTTAAGATTACTTTGTTGTTTTAATTTTACTAGCAAGCTTCACACATTAGGCCTAAAAGATTTATTTTATACATTTTATGATATACTATTGCAGGTAGGAGGACTATTTGTAACAGGATTTTGGTGGGACAAACTTAAAATTAAAATATTTTATTTGCGGTTGACTTTGATAAAAATTTACAGTTATTTTGTAGGTAGATCCTATTGTTAGTATATCTCAAAAGTGACAGCTGAATATCACATGCCTTGATGTATGAATATGTGAAAGAAGAGTCTCATTATAGCCTAATTATCAATCAATAACCATGCATGCAATTAATTTTCATAACTTGTTTTGTTTCATCTTTGTTTATAGACACACACCATGAGGACTTCATTTTGTTTGGCTTGGGGTCCAATGAGCTGCTGACCACTCCTGAATACCCCTTCAGAAGAACCGTTTAGGAGCTGTCACAAATAATAATAATAACTATCTTAATAAAAAAAATCTCACTTGTAAAATAATTAATATAAAATGTCAGAAATTTGTATTTATTTGAATACTTTATTTTTCAATTTCATTTTAATAAGACTAACATAAATAAGCCTCTTATTATTTAAAAAGAATATTTGAGATGTGATGCCATTAATAGAAGAAGGAAATGCCAAGGCTGTATTTATCAAACAAAATGTGGTGAGCTTTCTAATCATATAAGCACGTTATATAAAAAAACTAACTTAACTCAAGAACAGACACAAAAACTGTCACTCAACTGTTAATTCATCAGTGGAAAGGGGGACTAAATGTATCGGCTTTGACAGAAATCAATCTTCGGACCCTTAGTCCAATGTGTAGACAAAGATAAGGCGTCAAGACCTCCAACTATCGTGGTGTCATGATTGTTTTGTAATGCATGTTCTTGGTCATGTTTTCTAGTAGGTATACAAGCGAAGTCATTCGATACTAATTATTCTGTTGTTGATTCGTTAGGGGTCATCTGTAAACTACATAATGCTCTTAGGAAAGGTGTGGAGGCTAAATGCCTTACACATAGAGGATTTAATAAAAAGTGTTATGTTGTTTATGGATGACCCCTTAGAATTATTCCAGAAACTCTAGTAAAAAATAGTGCTAAGAACATCATGAAATTCAGGTCTGCATGATGTAGTGTAGTTTTAAAGAGGAAATACTCATCTTGTGCATTAGTATGATATATAGCTGGTTTTGAGGAATGGTTTATATTCATGATTCGGTGGTCAAATGGTATAAGCAGTAAACTCACAGTAGACTGGACACTCAATAACAGAAAAATCAAGGTTTTAATCTCTATCAAGTATACTGAAAGTTGTTTTTCCAAATAGTTTTTTCCTCTTCCTCTATGCAAATGCAGATACACTTCTTCTAAATCCAACCTTCCTTATCACAAACACATTAGCATAATTAGTGCATGTGTTCCTAGTTCAAACGGTTAGTAAGACGCAATGTAAAACATTTGTTTGGAAAAGAAATGTATGAGATTGGTGAACTTAAAGGTTACACACTTCAACAGAGTGAGGATGGAAAGCCAGCGCTTAGGGAACTTGGTCGGAAAGCTAACTAATAGTATATTAAGAAATATTAATATTCCTATGGTTCAAGATGACTGCCATTCACCTCGCAATAGTGATTAGGCACACATTAGCTTATTTGTTTATGGATCCATATAATCAACACAAAACATAGTTAATCTCCACGAGTATTGATTGACCTTGGTACAGCCTGGGTCATCGAGATCCACCTTCACAGCCCTCTGTGGGGATATCCAACATTTCTTCAAGAAACAACTGAAGGAGTTGTATTCAACAGAAATAACAGCAGTTCCTTCCATGACCTTCTACAAGTCTTACTACAAAGTAAACATGTACTTTTAGCTTTCATTGGTAGAATTATTTTTAACCAAAATAATTTAGAACTAATATTATTGCAAGTTCTAAAAGATATATACATCAAATATACTTTCCTTAACTGAATTATTTGTAGCTTAACAAACCAAACCACTTTTAGTAGTTACATTACATGCAACATTTATTTATTTAACTACAAAAATAAGTCAGCCCTTAGTCTTAGGACTACATTTGATTATATTAGTAAAAACTAATCCTTCATAAGAAATGATTTAAAATAACTTCATCAGAATTCTATTCTTGCCATCATTAATTATCTAGTTGATATTTTTGCTCCATCATGTAAAATAAGCTAGAAATTTATTCAGCGGAGGATTTGATCTATTTTGTAACAACATAGGGCCTATTTTCAACTAGAATAGTAGTTTTTAGAACATTTTTTACTACTCTTTAGCTACAGATCTTTGGTTATTTAAAAATACAAAACAGATGTAATATGAAGGTTAGTAAGGATTTACCTGCTTCGGTGGCCGCATGGTCTAAGGCGCTATTCTCGCTATTAGACTGTTGGAGATAGGGTCTCGATCCAGGCCCGGTGTACTGAGTGTGGTTTTCACAAGTAGTTTTCCACTCTCCCTCCATGCAAATGTGGGTACACTTCCTCTAAATTCAACCTCCTTAATCCTTAACAAATTAGGGTAAGTATTAGGCCTATATAGGCATTTAACACAAACAGGTAGGACACCTCTGACAAGACGTGTATTAATCACAACTTGTGAATGTGTGAAATGCCAGGCCTCTACCGTGGTTCGGATTCCACGTTAAACTGTAGGTCCTCCATTTCATCTCAAAATCACCCTACCATCACACATTAGCGTAAGTGCGTACAACCCGAACAGGTAGAAAGATGTGCTGTTAATAATAATAACGAGTAGTAAGAGACGGTGCTAAAAATAAGTAGGGATATATTTTATTTATGGATTGACAGTTATGTATTGGAGAAACTGGATGTGTGTGGCACCCTATAAAATCACTACACAATATATTGGCCTAAATACTTTTTCAAAGGTAAAATAGCATAACTTTGTCCCTGGCAGAAATTTATGGACAAGACCTTTTTATACTTTGAATGCAGTATAACTGTTAAACAAAGCTCAACTAATCTACTACACCTTTTATCATCACAAAATATTATTTAAGCGTTATCTAACTACTAAATAAACTAAAAATTTTCAGAATAGAAATGTAAGCCTATTTTAAAATTACAAACATCATGCTTTTTAAATGACTAAAAGAAGAAATTATTATCAAATAGGGGGTTATTTATAAAACATCGTGGATTTTAAATTAGAGCTTACACAGAGTTTTTATTTAAATTACTTGAATAAATAGCTTATCTCGTTTCAATTTTAATCCAAAGATATATTTTCAAATTCTTCTTTCCCGATAAGTCACTTGTTTCAATCGGCTATAGAGGTAGCCTCGCTTCACAAGCCCTGGTTTAATCACGTTTCTTCTTAACGATATAGAGGCTTAGAGAATCGGTTCTGTGAAGATAGCGCTCTTTCAAGCAAAGAACCGGAATACGAGATTTGTTATGACAGGCGATGACTCTCGTGCAATACCATTGAACGATAGCGCGAAAGAAAAGATCCGGTATACCAGTGCAGGTATGTTGACTATTCTATCTAGCTCGTCTGAAAAAAAAATGAAGAAGTGATTTTGTTTCTGGATGGTCTTCAGAAAATAAACATTTGACCCACTTCGGTGCCGCATGGTTTATGGCGCTACTCTCGCAGTAGACTAGACTGCCGATGACGGGGATTTTGAGATTCAAATCTTGGTCAGGTCTACTGAGGGTGGGTTTTTTCATAAATGATCTTTCACTCTCCGTCAATGCAAATGCGGTTACACTTCCTCTCAAATATAACCTTCCTCACCCCTAAAATCATCAGCGTAACTAGTACATAAGCGTATAACCCTAATGGATAGTAATATGCGGTGCTAAAAAAAAAGTAAAATCTTCATTAATACTACTATTAACACACGTTCATTAGGCTAATTTTTTCCGCGTCTTAAGGGTCCATTTGGACTACACGTAGGCTATACATTGGTTACGCTATCGAAACATGAAGAGTAAATACGTAATTTTATATTAAATGTACTCGGATTTGCGTGGAAAAATAATAGGAAACCACGTGTGAAAAGCCACCGTCAGTGCACCCCAAGGTCTAATATATACAGGTATGTCTACTCATTATTTCCAGTGATCAGACATTGAGGCCAAAAAGCTATATTAACTTAACATATTAACACGCGCGCAATTCAAATATTGTAGAGAAGTTTGAACCAAAAGTTATAATCTTATTATTTTATGTACTATAGAGACCAGAGAAAATAATTAATAGCTTAAAAAATATATATATATTTAATAAACACGTCAACTACAATAAATGTTTGCTAACGAGTGTAAAAATATATAAAGTTGATTGGTAATGCTAAATATATATATACTCTATACATACATTATCTCTGTGCACCGAAGGAGGTGGTGGTGGTAGGACTTTATACACATTGTATTATAAATAAAATATATTATAGCAGAGGTTTCCATCCTTTCGCACGGTTTGACATCTTGATCGCCTACAAGCGTTTAAATCCTAGTCTTTAATTAATTTTCACTGCACCCACGGCTATCTCCACTCACCCCCCTTCACCCCCCCCTTCCACACACACACACACACACAAAAATGTACCGAGCTAAATTTGATCAAAAAATATATTTATTGCATAACCAAGCAAATTTAAATTATTTAAAATGGTTGAGTCATCAGTTATTACAGTTGGTAATATGTATCTTACTAATAATCTCCTTTTTTTATTATCTTAGTTATTATTTCTACTCAACATTTTACCTAAAACCATCAAATGAAAACGTAGTAGTTCAAATTTCTTTACAATATTTGAACTGCGTGCATGCTAATTTACTCAAATACTATCGCTTTTTGGCTTCAGTGTGTGATCATTGGAACTAGAACATGTTGTGAGCAAGGAGTGGCATACGGGTGGTGCGCCCTAACGAGTTTCCTCGGCATAAACACGAAAGTTACGTTTTAGACTATGCGACCACCAATGCTTGTTTAATTGTCTTAAAGATAATAACTAAAAGGAAGTAATTAAATAACACTAATTAAATGGACCTGTATTTGGGATTCAAATCATGACCGGATATATTTAGATTGTTTTCCCCCCTAAATTGCTTACAACTCGACCTCCGAGAAAATGCAGGTACATTTGATATTAATTTTACCTTCCTAATCTCTATCTTATTAGTGTTATTAAATTATGATGACTTGGACGGGTAGTAAGACGTGAGACATATACTAAAAAATAGTTTCCAGGTACAGTAAGAACATAATAGTAAGATAAGTTAAGAGTTACAGAAAAAGTTCAAGGTTAAACTTAATTTGTAGAGAGCTATGCACCTAATTTCTCTTCTCCACTATGCATAGATACTTTTCATTTAAATAAAATTGTGACCCGCCTTGGCTGCGTAGTTTGCTAACGCGCTAGTCGTGCTGAGCTCGACTGCCAAGGACGGGGAGATCGATGTTCGAATCTCGATCGGGTGAACTGGGGGTGGTTTTTCCTAAATGGTTTTCCACTCTCCCTCCACGCAAATGCTGATTCACTTCCTCTAAATTCAACTTTCACAATTCCTAATCGATTAGCGTAATTAGTACTCAAGCGTATAACCCAAATGGGTAGTAAGACGCGGTGCTAAATATTAATAATTAATTAAATAAAATTGTGACGCTTGGTTTTTAAAAATATTATTAATCAATAATTCCTTTAACTTTTTTAATTATTATATTTTTCAAACTAACAAAAATGGGACTGTTAAATTTCTACTTTATTTTAATACCTAGATAAAAATCCGTTTATAAACTTTTGTCTCTGAGTGACCTTTTAGTGAACCATTGAACTAATTTTTAAGGTCATAACAAAATAACTGAAGTGAAAATATATTTAAAATAATCCAAGCAGAGAAAATATATTGTACTGTTTATGTGTAGTTTTTGGAACCATTTTTAAAGTTTTAATTTTTTGTTGGGATGTCATTTGAACTCTCTTAATGAACACATTTTAAAATAAAATAAACATTGCTGAATAAAGTGAACAGATTAAAAACAAAATTGAACACAGCTTTTAATCTCTACCCACAATTTTATGAGGACTTTCAATAAAAACAAAGCCAGGGAAAGGTATACCATTGTCATAAATAAATTAACAAAACTAATATAAACACTATCTCAACTTAGAATCCTGCGTTTGAAAACTGTATTAAAATAAAATACGTAAAGAATGCAGGACTAAATAAATCAGCGTTTTTCAAACTGTGGTCCGCGATAGTTATCTCAGTATCCGTGAAGCAATTTTATAATATTATTTATTTGTTTTTCACACCATAAAATAGCATCAATTTTTTTCAAATCTGATAAAAGAACATTTTCCAAAAGTGCAGCCAGAACATGTGATGTTTTCCGGGTTTTTTTATGATCATAAATATGTGTATATGTATTTTCTCTGGTGCAAGATCTCCTTTGATCTAAAAAGTTTGGGAATCTCTGTCCTACATGACCTAACCAACTATTTCAACTTAGCCATAATCTCCATAATATTTGGATCCTGGCTTAGAACTAAATTTCCCAATATTTCTACTACTAAATTTTGTATGATAACCAAGTACTTGTTTTAAACTACTATATTTTCTATTAATACTAAAACATTTAATGCCTATGTATATATTTATTTATTTTATTGCTACAGTGAATTTTCGTTTAATGTTTTAGTGTATTAAAATTACATCTGTAATAATTTAATGTGGTAGTGATGAGGATGGCATGATTTAGTGAAATTATACCCATATTTAGGTAGAGGGTGAGTGGGGAAATATTTATGACAAAATGGTGTCCTTACAATTGCGCCCAAAGGGTCGAGCAGGGGTGTGACCCAGGTAGGAGTAAGCTTTGGAGTGATAATTGTGTACATCCTGGATTTAAAAGGCGAGGGGCCTGTGTTGTTTGAATGTTCTTTTAAAATTACTAATGATTAACACAGAATTTTGTAATTTTCTTGAGGATGGATTAGGTTGGGTTAGGTTACATTTCATCATCTAATATTATTTCTTAACTGAATTTTGGTTCTTCTTGATTTCCTTAAGCTGTACTTTTTAATCTATATAAGGTTATCTTTATCGATTGCTGGTTTGGAACATCAGTGGTTTTTCTTTTCTGTAGAAATGACGGCCAACTAAGGTAGAAAAATAAACAATTGAGTCACGCAATAGTCGTTATTTCTAAGGGTGTACGCAATTGTCATATATTCGTTAAAACAGTCACAGACCACTAAGCTGAGCCTAGACTCATGAACTCACCCTTACCGTAAAGCTAATCTAAATGATCTTGACCTTCAGACGGCGTGGTTCACCAACACCGTATTAGTGAAAATATAATTTGGCCGCTGAAAAACTTGGTCACGACAGCAAGTAGCTAGCCGTCTATTTGTAGTTTTCCAAATCGATCGTTTTCAGCCAAAAAAAAACATAAACCATTTTCACCTTGTTACATAAGGATCACAGTTTTTCACACTATTAAAAGAGGAACTAGTCACACCACTTAAAATGTGGTGTTATTTAGACACAAATTATTTAGGGAAATATTCCAAGAAAATATATAATATAGCCATTCTAAGAAGTCACTCTCGCAATAGACTAGACTGCCAATGACTGGGAGATCGGGGTTCGACCCCGGTTGGGCGTAGGGTGGTTTTCCTAAATAGTTTTCTGCCATTCCTCCACGCAAATGTGGCTACACTTCCTCCCTTATCTTTAAAACCATTAGCGTAGTTATCACATTGGTGCATATCCCAAAGTGTTGTAAGACACGATGATAACAAGATAAAGGAACGGTATTTAAAAATTAATGTAACTCAAATCTTGCTCCGCACTTGAGTAGTCAAGAAACATTCGCTTCCGGCATTGTTATTTATTATGTGATGTCATCCAAGTATGCTACAAACGTTGTAAAACTTTTATTTATAGTGAATTACCTCTGAGTTGTTTAATTCTGTTTACGATTTCAATATTTACTTTTCCTATGGCTCGTTTGAATTCAACCTATCTTTTCTGCTATAATACTGTTTATTTTTCATTTTGTTCTTCGACTATACAGCATTTATTTAAGATACGCCCCGTTTAAATCTTTTTTTTGTATCTCTTCATTGTGAATTCGAGTGTATTGAAATAAAATGATAAACAAACAACAGAAAGGTCCATCATATCAGAGCTATGAAGAATATGAAAGTCCAACTTTTAGCATTGTATACAGAGATGAAATTTATTGACCGAGCGTAACGAGGTCCTGTTTTAATTTGATAATTTGGTAACGTGTCTGTTTATACTTATATCTGGAAGTTTGTTCCACGATATCTGTTAAATGCATTGACGAATTTTAGCGAAACATGGCAAGGATATTATATAAACCTATCGCAAACTCCTTATACATATGTTTACATGTTCTTATGTTCTAATTACCTTAATATTAATTTTGCAGGTTACATACGCATATATTTATATATGTATGTACAGTGGTGGCTCCAGACCTATTTCTCAGGGAGGGCACAAAAATAATTAAGCTAATTAATTATGTAAAAATTAATAGGCTACCATTTTCATTTACATAATATTAATATGATTTCCTGAAAAAATTGCATACAAAAATATATATTTACCTTTATAAACCTGTCCTAAATACTTAACCAACCTATTCTTACCTAATTATGCATTTTAACTTGCATATTTTCTTACAATAAATAAATTGTCCTTCCCAGGTTAGCTAAGTAATACTTTTCAACTTAAATCATTTTGCTAACAAGACAATATTATTCTTATATACAAAATTATTTCTAAGAAAAACAACAAAACTATGATATTTAGCTATGAATATATTCATAGAATCAAAAGTCCTAGTTGCATTTGTTGCAATGATCAGTATTAAAACTGTTTTAGAAAATGCAATATTATGGATCAAACAAAGACTAAATGTCTTCTTTCACAATTACACACATGAAAAGTTCAGTTTCCGGTGTTTGAATCACCGAATGCTTTTTTATTTTCTCATCCAAGTGTTCGAGATCAACTACACCTGTAGTCGCCCACGTGTATGCAGAGACTAACATAGTACAATAACAACAACAACAACAAAACTAATATTTTTTCTACACACCCTGCAATTCAAGTAGCTTTCTCATACAGTTTCGGGTTAAAACTACAACTGTCGTTTCTCTTCTGGTTATGATAAGTACGTGATAGGTTAAGTTGTCGTCTTGGAGAGCCAAGTTTCTTTATTTCAAGCCTTTTTTGATAGTCTGATGGCTAGCTTGCTATATCCTTAATAGCGTTCATTGTTGTTTGGACTCTAGTTAATATAAATGACACAAAAGAAGCACTCAGAATCAATATTAATTAAAAACAAAAAGACACGCTACATTTATTATTGGCATAACACATTTTGTGAGTTTACTTAAAAACAGAAACCACTATTTTTTTTTTATCGTACAGGTACGATTCGATGTGCAACTTTTAGAGACGATAGTGTGGTTCGCCAGACGTCACATTATTCTTTGAGTGAAGGACAGCACGGGTGCCGACTAATTGTGCCCGAAGATGGCCGGCCATTGTTCGGTGACCTCCGACTAGTTTCGTGCGTGCTCGGCCTAACACAAATACACAGCGCTTTGGGTGTAGGAGCGCTGCACCCAGATCTTAGTAAAAACCTTTGTCAGTAGTTAGCCCGATTTCCTGGTACAATTTGACCTACTTTTCTCTGATTGGTCGATATAAATAGATCTGGCCTCTGATTGGCTGCTATAATTAGACCAACCCCCCCCCCCCCTCCCCCCCCCTCCCCTCCCTCCGCTCTGATTACAAAATCTCCACCAGTTGATTACGAAATTTCCTCCCCTACACCCCCTCCCCTACATCCCCCCTCCCCTACACCCCCCCATCCCCTACAACCCCACCACACATTGAACATGTTGGTACTTGTGTGGGTCTTTTTTTTCTTAATTATTAATGATTGTTAATTAAATATTCATATAAGGGTTATGGGGAAGGACATTGGAGTATATTTTATTTGGATGGTGCGCATACGTCTCTGCACGAACCTCTCGCTACGACTGTCCTGCGTAGAATGGAGAGTATCTTTGCTGGTCGGCCGCTTACCGGGTAGTGACCACTGCGCATCACGGTTGCGCACTTTCCCCACCCCTCCCCCTCTCCTCTCGCCTCAATCACCCGGTGACGTCATCGAGACCCTTCGCTGGATCGACAAAACGTGTTGAGACAAGAATTGAGGTCATTGACCCGGGCAATGGGTTTTCCTGGTGTTGCAACATGACCTTGAATAATGTCCCCCACCCCCTATTTGGTAATGGGTTTTCCCTGATGATTGGCGCCGGTTTGGCGGGTTGACAAGACAAGTCGAGACAAGAATAGATCACGAGAGGGCCATCTCGTACCGCGGGAGGGGGTTGGGTATATAGGGGGGAGACCCGCTCGCTCGTCTATTTATAAGCGTCTGTAGAGCGGTTCAAGATGGACAAGTTACAACAGTTGGTGAATATTGTTGACGCCGTGCAGACCGTAAAATTGAGTGATCTAACCGTGGATCAAAAGTACTCGCTGGATAAATTAAAGGCCGTCAATACAAAGTTCGGGAGACGTCTAATAGCCTATCTAGATGGCGAGTTTTGTGTATTTTTACCTTGTCGTTTCGGTACTCTAACAGATGAAGACGTGTGCGAGCTTAATAACGAAAAATTGGTATTTACCTGCGCCGGAGTAAAACCCGGTTCACCTACCATTGTGAACTTTGAACGTGTTTAAGAGTCAAGCAGTTAACAACAACAACATAGGGCAGACGGGTAGTTAATACTTGTGCACGGTGGACCCTACAAACCATACAGCACGTTTTATAGCTCACGGGTACGCTCACCATGTTTAATTTAACGTTTGTGGGTCATACGGTTACGGGTTGTGCCTATATGACAGGAGAAAATATTCACAGTGTGGTTGCGAGCGATAGACAGGTAATTTACAAAATAGTGAACCAATACAGAGAGGAGCGAGGCTACATCGAGTTTTGCGACTCTACCTGTCACACGATAAGAGCGACTAAAGTACTACCCTACGAGAGAATCGAGGAGACTTACCTGTGTGATATGACATGTGCTGTGTACAATTTCCGCCAAGGGGACGTCGTGGCCGTGTTGCCAAGGCCTCCACCACCCTTCAGAGCTCCATACCACCCGCCACCACCACCCTTCACGGCACCGCAGTCAACGCCCCCGCCCCCAGAGTCACCGGCGTACCCGCCCCCAGAGTCACCGGCGTACCCACCCCCAGAGTCACCGGCGTGCCCACCGCCAGAGTCGTCTGCCTACCAGTACTCACAGCCAGAGTCACCCGCGTGCTCACAGTCAGAGTCATCTGCCAACCTGTACTCACAGCCAGAGTCACCCGAGTGCCTACCACTAGAGTCATCTGCCAACCTGTACTCACAGCCAGAGTCACCCGAGTGCCCACCACTAGAGTCATCTGCCAACCTGTACTCACAGCCAGAGTCACCCGAGTGCTCACCAATAGAGGAGGAGGAGGAGGTAAAATCCGAAGAACCCGCAAATCTCGAGTGTTTAACAATGTACAAAACTTATCCAAACGTTAAAATTATTGGTGAAACGCCCGATGACTACATAATCGGTCTGGGCAGATTCGGTAACGTCTTACTTCCAAAGTCTTCCTATTATTTGGATTATAAGCGATTTAAATCTAAAGCACGTTGTATGATATATCTCGGAGGACAAAGTGTGATGTTTAAAAGTGAATTAATAAACTAGGCGCACTCATGTTGTCGTAGAACTCTGCTGACGTCATTGGAGCTAGTGGCAGACATTTTGAGAGGGGGAACGCAGTTTGTGAGTAGAGAACGTTGCCGCTTGAGCGAGAGGTTTTTTTTCACAGGGATATTTTCTTTCGTTGCATTTCCAATTACCATTATGCCATATAAATGCTGCATTTGTAAGGGGGCCTACGCAAAGCTCTCCAGCCTTATTCGCCACAAACATCTCAAAATACTGCTCACCAGGATGCCTGTTGGGACGAAGAGGTATTGTGCAATGCGTTAGACAGGATCGAGAAAGAAGAATACAACCGTGTCAAGTGCTTAAACGAACTTGATAAAAACAAAAGTTATAACGTTATGCTATCGGAAGAGATCCCCAATGAACCGAACGTTATCGTGCTCGAGAATGTTGGAAGAGTAAGATTTCCATGTAAAAATATTGGAGACATTGTCAATAGACATTCTAGTGCCTCGCAGCGTGTCCTGTACTATTTTGGAGGTGACTCGTACTCATTTTCTAGATGGTAAAAAATGATATTCTCTCCTGATGTTTTTAGTGACTATATGGTTTTTTTCCTTGCTATAACATGTTGCACTCTAATCTTAATTACTTGTACTGGTCACAAGGCCTAAAAATCAATCTATGTTGTTGTTTTTGTAGCTTCTCGTTATGAATGTTTTAAATAAATTAATTGTTGATTGTCAATAAAAAACTAGCAATAAAATGTTGTTTTTTTAAATCCCTATAATATGTTGTGATAAGAAGGAGATGACAATATACATGGGGCAACAATACCAGAATAAAATATAAAATGTGAGCACACACACACACACACGCACACACATTCACTTATAAATTATAATTGTGGTGACGTTATATTGCTACCACTGCCAAAGAGAAAGCAAAGTAAATGGAATTATTTAATGTTTGAGACCAAACTTCCAGGCTAAATAAACTTGTATGATTTAATTATTTTATTCATAATGTTTGAGACAGAGGTTCTAGGCTAAATAAACTTGTATTTATAGGATCATTCTGCACTATCTAGTAACTAAACATTTTTTCAATATCTCGGGATAGCACGTATATATTTAATTACTACTTGGACAATAATTCAAACATCCAAAAGAGGGTAGGAATAGTGAAAGTATTTATGATTTGCATGGAAGGAGAGCTGGAAATACCATCAGTGTTCGAATTTCTCAACCAACCAATCATACAGGCAGAGCCTCGCTTAGTTACTTGTACAATTCACAAGACCTAGATAATATTGATTTATGCGTTATTATAATTTTTTTAAATTCTTGGTAGAATATGTTTGGTTGGAGAATCAAAGACAGTAAGGAGATGCGATGTCTACACCAAAATCAGCGGTCGGAGTGCTGTTCTAGGGGGAGAGAGAGAGAGAGAGAGAGAGAGAGAGAGAGAGAGAGAGAGAGAGAGAGAGAGAGAGTTCGGTTGTAGACGTTAAAACACAAACATAACGGTTTATAATATTTATTCACACAACACTTAAACAACAAAGAAATGTTATTTTCGCGATATAATAATATATAAACTTTTACCAAAAAAAATCATAAGAAATACAATTAAGTGGATCTTGAAATTATTTTAAATATATAACTCTTAGATAAATTAAGATGCTGGTACGATTTAAATATCTAAATCAAAATAATGTGGCATCAACTTGCGCATCACTGTGTCTACATCAAAATCATCGGTCGGAGTGTTATTTGAATTTAAAACCGGTGAAGGGGATTCTATTGTTATTATAGGGATATTATCATCCGTTGAGGGTCTTGGAACCCTAGTTCTGTTAGGCAGCGTTGCGCGCCTCCTGCCGATACGCCCTGTTCGAGCCCCCAACAAAGAAATTTTATTTTCGCAAAAATATTTTGATATAAGGATATATTAAACTTTTACAAAAAAAAATCATAAGTAATACAATTATATGGATCTTGAACTTATTTTAAATATACATATAACTTTCACGTAAATTAATATGTTGTTGTTTGTTGTGTTGTCAAGTTTTAAATATGAAACTATAGCTGATGACATGATATATAACATTTACACTAAGCAAATTAGCAACTCAAACAACAAAGAAATTCAGTTAATTAATGTTCGCAAAAAATATTTTGATATAATAATATATAAACTTTTACCAAAAAAATCATAAGAAATACAATTATATAGATCTTGAAATTATTTTAACTATAAGGCGGTGTTATTAATTTACAACGGGAACAAACCAGTACACATGCTAAGATACATAGGTAATAAATATATGTATTAAAATGTTGCAAACTCTGTAGGAGAAAATGCTACTAATAAAGATACGTAAACACTGTTTTAAATACTATTAATGTAAATACTTATAAAATATTCATTTTTTAGCGGGCCTGCTTGAGAAGCCCCGTTTAAATAACAATAAAGTAATGTATAAGTCTAATTGTAGTATTTTTAATGAGGCAAGCTATTTGTAACGACTCTGATGAAGGAATCGCACCAATGATACATTTTAGGCCATTCCGGGAATCGAAGCCAGGACCCTTGGCTCGCTGGTCAGGCATGCAGGTTTCGGCTGAATATATTTATGTTTACGAAATACTTTGCTCTAGCACTTTACTACCAGAAATAAACGGGTAAGCCCCAAGACTGCTGCCTTTCTCTTTTGAACCATCTAAGACTCCAATTTGGCAGTAGACATGGCACCTGACAATCTGGAGCGGGGGGTCAGCGTACACTAGTTACACTTTGATGAAACCTTTTATCAGATATCTTCTTATGCAGCACACTCTGTTACAGAAAAAGTAGACCTTTTAACTACCGACTCATGAAGAATCTAGCACCCAAATTACGCGCATTTTAGACTTAGCTCTTTGACCTACACATCTTAAGGTTATACATCACGAGTCTACCTTTACAAGCCTTATTATTCTTTTACCCGATCAGGTGAAAAAATGGACTAATAACAATGAAAGCTTTTTTAAACTTTACTCAAATGAAAAAACTAATTTTTAATCAAATCATAGAAGCTCTCCTTGAATGGTTCCCACTATGGAAAATTAAATGTGTTAAGTGTTTAATGTAAGAAAACTTGATCTTTTTTTAAAACAAATTTAATGTTCTAGTTTAATCTCTTTAACTTTTAATCTTTTAAAAATATTATAGTCATTTAGTCGAAATAAGAAAATTTGGATTAGGCGGGAGTTGAAAACGAAACCTTTGGACTTTTAGGAAATTTGCTAACCACTAGACTGTCTTGTTGTGACAGAAAAGAGCTAGCAATATACATGTGACAACTTTGACGGAATAAATATTAAAGAGCGCAGACATGTAAATGTTAAGATTTATTGACTACAAAACGTGTGGCTAATATAGCTTTAGCAAGTATAATATATGAACAGAATGGATAAATAAGTATACTCTTATTATTATTTCACTGCTTGAATATTTGCTTATAATTTTAACTAAATTTGGTTTAAGTTAAGGTGTCACACCCCCCTCCCCCAGTCCTCGACAATCTGGCTCTACAGGAAACAAGAGCGACAGCCAACTACACTTTTACAAAAATTCAAAAGTAATATTAAATACAATTTAATGCTCGAAACTATATATTTTGTAGGCATAATAAATATCATTTAAATAAAAGAAATTAGCCAAGCAATAAAATGTGTTTTTAAATCCCTAGAATATGTTGGTTGGAGAATCAAAGACAGGAAGGATATGTCAACATTTCCATATTCATTTATAAATTGTTATGACCTTAGATTGTTACTCAAAGAGAAAGTAAAGGGATTTAATTGTTTCAACTTATCCATAATGTTTGAAAATGAGCTTCTATGCTAAATAAACTTGTATTTAAAGGATAGGAGTTTGAAGTTTGGATGTAGACATTAAAACACAAATATAACAGTTTATAATATTTATTCATTCATTTACACAAATAGAAAGTTTTACAAATATAGCTCACACACAATGAAAATTATACTTGAAATATTTATTTACACAAATCAAAGTTTTTACAAATATATATCTCACATCATGAAATGTATGCATGGAATATTTATCTAAACAAATAAAAATTTTTACAAATATATCTCACACCGTGAAAAGTATACTTGGAATATTTACACAAATCAATGTTTTTACAAATATATCTCACATCATGAAAAATATTTATTTACACAAATCAAAGTTTTTACAAATATATCTCCCAACGCGAAAAGTATACTTGGAGTATTTATCTACACAAATAAAAGTTTTTACAAATATATTTCACACCTTGAAAAGTATACTTGGAATATTTACACAAATAAAAGTTTTTACAAATATGTCTCACACCATGAAAAGAATACTTTGAAAAATATTTATTTACACAAATCATAGTTTTTACAAATATATCTCACACCATGAAAAGTATACTTTGAAAAATATTTATTTACACAAATCATAGTTTTTACAAATATATCTCACACCATGAAAAGTATACTTTGAAAAATATTTATTTACACAAATCAACGTTTTTTACAAATATATCTCACACTATGAAAAGTATACTTGGAATATTTACACAAATCAAAGTTTTTACAAATATATCTCATGCCATGAAAAGTATACTTTGAAAAATATTTATTTACACAAAGCATAGTTTTTACAAATATATCTCACACCATGAAAAGTATACTTTGAAAAATATTTATTTACACAAATCATAGTTTTTACAAATATATCTCACACCATGAAATTGAAAAATATTTATTTACACAAATCAACGTTTTTTACAAATATATCTCACACTATGAAAAGTATACTTGGAATATTTACACAAATCAAAGTTTTTACAAATATATCTCATGCCATGAAAAGTATACTTTGAAAAATATTTATTTACACAAATCATAGTTTTTACAAATATATCTCACACCATGAAAAGTATACTTTGAAAAATATTTATTTACACAAATCAAAGTTTTTACAAATATATCTCACACTATGAAAAGTATACTTAGAATATTTATTTACACAAATAAAAGTTTTTACAAATATATCTCATACTACAAAAAAGTATACTTGGAATATTTAATTACAAATATATCTCATACCATGAAACGTATACTTGGGATATTTATTTACACAAATCAAAGTGTTTTTTTTACAAGTATATCTCATACGATGAAAAGTATACGTGGAATATTTATTTACAAAAATATATATATATATTATATGGAAACAATAATCAATTTCTTGAGCTCGTAGCGGGAATAGTGGCCTCGGTACTAATTTTATAAAGTCCAGTTTAAAAAGTATTTTAACATATGGTTTCAAATTTGATTAGAATTTAAAATATATATACAAACAAATTTGACTAGAATTAAAATATATACAAACAACTAATTTTATTTGACTAGCTATAACCAGGTAGGTGGAGATTTATACTGGCGGATAAAAAAAATATAAAAAAAGTATCCCGGGTGCATAAAATAAATAAAAAAAATATGCTTGTTTTCATGCAGAAAAAAATATGAAAAAAATTTCAAATCTTTGAAAAATGGTATGTCAGTGGAACTGTCTAGAGTGAAAGACTAAAAAAGATGATTATTCAGCCCGTCTAAATGATCACCTTTTAGTCGTGGCGAACGCGTTTACAAGGACTCTGATACCCAAACGGCAACGTATTATAATCATCGGTTATCCGCCATTTGGTGTACACAGGCCGGTAGACTTTATTCTGCGAAACGGTACATACAGTCGCAAGACCTTTTCTTACAATTTTGTGCGGTATCTGTATGTATCTTTCCGCGGCCTGTTCGGTGACCATCGCTTTCAAAACGTCAAAATTAACGTCGTTCCGGTTGCCATAGTTTATAGTGATACCGCGAACCTTGCATACCGTTTTTGTTTTGGCAGGGTCGCCACCAACGCAAACTCGGTACGCGTAATTCTTGGGACCGCCAGATACAAAGGCGCTAATGTAGCTTCCCGGACCGTAATCTTGAAGTTCGTCAGTGAGGTCACCTAAAAAGTCTCCGGTCGGTGGACTCCAATCGCCGGGGCGTTCCGTGAATAGAACGCTATCTGTATCATGATACAAAACGCGGTCCCCCAATTTTTCAAGGATGCTGTATAAGTGCAACCTAGCCATAGCAGTCGTGTAGCACGCCACCGCCACACTCGTGTTAGGGTTAGGGCGCAACGCGTCACGCGCATCCTTGTAATTGAGGAACATAACCTCATCATTTACATCAATGACGCTGTCCACGGTGATGTACGGATCCGTTAGGTACTTGTGAATGCCCTGATAGTCGTTGACAACGGCTACGTGTGGTAAATCGGGTCTTTGCCCAAACTTTCCCCATAGCGAATTTAAAAACAGTTTAGCCAGAGTGCGGAGACCAGGGTTTTTACAAACAGAGTCGAAATCGAGTTTTACCCCCTCCCTTTCCTCATAATTTTGAATGTAAGCTAACTTCTCATCTTGTGAAGTACACCACTCTGGCCATCCGCTGGCTTCTTGTTTGATTTTCAAAAAAGTATCAATGTAGCCGTGAAACAATCCGCCAGAACGTGTCTGACGGTCGTAAACAGATACATTGTACTCCCACACTTCGTGTACGGCTTCAACGGTGTAGCCTTTCTCAACGGCTTTCCGGATCTCGTCAATCACCCAGACACCTGTCAACCAGCGATCTTTTTTGTCGTTGTGCTGACACGCGCCTTGGTTTTTCTCCTCCCCGCATTTCCTGCACAAGATGAACATTAACTTGTCGTGCATCCGTGTAGGTAATACGGGCATGAATAAATCCCGCGGAGGCGTCACTGTAACTTTGGCTATGCCTTCTACTTTATCTATAGCGGGACAATTTGGTTCCAAGTGAATTTTGGGGTGGCCGATGGGGTATTTTTTGTACTTGCAAACGTACGGATACAACGAACACACATCCAAGTACTTGATCTTCTCTCCACAAGAAAGGTCTGCTTCGTGGAAGAGTTTGATACAATTTGTACGCCCGCCAAAGAATGCGTCCCTGGGACTGAGGGGCTCCTTGCTGTACACCTCGTGCCGGAGTACAAATTGTTTCAAGTCCTTGTCTGTGCGTTTCATCGCATTAAACGTACACTCCCACATCTCTACGACCGTGTAGCCGGTATTCTTAAACTTTTCAACACAAGCCATGGTCGCTTCATAGCGCGTCTCCATGGTCTCGTGGGGACTGTTTTTGATAGGGGTGGTCCTGCCCGGATAACAGAGAGGGCACCCGTGCCAATAACAGCCCCAAAACTGAAAGACGGTGGTGGTATCTCCAGCTTTAACAACGCCGTCTACACGTCGCCCTAACACATATTCCTCACGGCCGTTACCCGCATGAAGAATAGAGACACCGCGTTGATGGGCCTCCCAGCAGAGCCATTGTACAGCTATGTGCGACTGTTGGTCTGCGCACCGGTAGCCACCGTTAGGGATAATACCGATAGTATTCTCCTTAAGATGACTACGGCGGTAAACCAACATGGCCGCTCCAGCGATAGTACACGCCTCTCTGAAAGGATCCACCTTTGCTTTTTCAATAAGCATATCTCTAAACTTTAGGCAGGCCTTCCGTAGGATCTCTACGTCTTTCACGCAATACAGTTCCAACTCGCGGTTAAAATCAAAGACATAATTTTCTTTGACCAACGCGTCATACCACTTCTCAAAGTGCTCCTTTCCCTCAACTGACATCTCCCCGACGCCGTAATCCTCCTTTGGCGGCAAGGGACCCCTATACCACGCGTTTTCTTTTTTATTGAAAAAATGGGGGAAATGTCCCTTGGCCAAAGACTCGTCCAGGCCGAATGTCTTGGGCATCTTGGACAACGACATGGGGAGAAAGTTCAGCGAGTCAATAAAGTGGAGCGGGCCGTAACGCATGGACATGATTTTCCCACCGTTCATTATAAGGTCTGGAGTCCATTTTTTTACCTCCATCATATATTTTAAAATAAAATTCCCATCATACCCTTTTGAATTTTGAGCAAGGAGGGTGATATCCTTAAATTTTGAAGCTTTAATTTGTTCTATAAACCCGAAAAATTGGGCCATTGTGGTATCACCCCCGAATATGCGAGTCCTATCGCCCCCGCAATCGGTGCAATGATTGTCATTTGCATCTATATGAAGGCAGGCCTTGCAACATGTCTGCACGACACATAGGTTAAGTTCGTGCAAGTACGTGTTTACCGCACCTTTAAGAAGAGTTTCTTGTCTGCATTCAAAATCATAGAATACAAACATGAAATTGCTCTTTTCCAGTGACGGCTTGGACGGGGCTTGCTTCATATAACAGAAATGCCCAAAAGGACGATATGAATCACATACTCTACAAAAAGTCTCATAACACCTATGTGAATAATTTGACTTTTCCAAGCTGAAAAATTGCCCACATACCTCGCAAACCTTTTTGACATCACAGATCGACCTGCGACCTCTGTAAAAACCGGGACGTTTATGGTTATCAAAACATGTCTGGTTTGTGAACCAACGACCGCAATCTTTACAGACCACAGTTCGACCTCCGCTACACCCCGCTTTAGCGTAGCACTTTTTACACGTGGACTCGCACTTGTGCTCGTTCTTATGATAAAACGGCACACGGCACTCGCGGCAAAAGTACCCGCACTTAAATGCGGCTGTCAAGGATGTTATGACGTCAAAATGGTTTTGCTTATCGTCGTGAAAATACAAATCAAGGTTGCCCTTAAAGGAATGGTCGGCGGGAGCAGGCCCTTCATATAGGACTTGTCTCCCGCGACGTTCCCTGAACACCGTGATTTTGTATTCGGAGAGGTATGCTTGAAATTGTTTCAGCTCAGTTATTCCACCACCTTTCAAAAGATCCACACAGGCATTATGGCATAGTTCCTCTGCTTCGTATTTTTGAATAGGACGACCTATTTTGACCTGTTTAAAGGTGTTCACGTCCATGCATCCTGGCTCTCTTTTATTATCACATACAGCCTTGGCAACAACTATTGCACGGGCAAGACAAAGTGTGTCGCCATTTTGAATAGTAATTATTCCACGGTTTTTACGGCTATATGTGCTAGCGGGAGAGAGTTTATCACAATAACGTGCACTCCCGCGAGGCTCCTTAAAATGGCAGAGTTTAACGTACAATGGTGCTGTACTCAAAAACAAACTATTACTCTGCAACACGCGACTTACGTTATCGAGCACGGCTCGAGCGTCTAACTGATCTGCTCGTCTAAAAGAGACGTACACAGGGTTCAACGTCGAGTCCGTGCTGTTTAAAAGTAAGCCTACATGATCATCAGCGCTTACACCATGGTCCTGCAGCCGAATGAGCAAATTAGTAATTTGTTCTTCAAGCCAGCTTAATGCGTCACGATCGCTTGCTGGAGCACCAAGATGTACGGTAACTTCTCTACCGGTATAAAAGAAACGCCTCAACTGCTTAATTCTCTCTTCGACGATACGAAGAGGGAGGCCTTGGTTTAAAGCTCCACCTACCTGGTTTACCGGGCCACTAATTCCCGTCTGGGGTGCCGAAGATGGTCCTGCTACCACCGCCACTGGTTGCGGGGAACCCGGCTGCCTCGCCGCAGCTGGGGGTCGAACACCTTCTCCCGGGCTCGGAGGCTGTGCTCCCGCGGCTGGGTGAAGGGGTGTCATGGCCGGTGGCTGCGGGAGGACGGCACTGCCATTTTCGTTCTCAAGTTGAACTATAACACACAAAGTAAACACTTTAACAATAATTGTTCTTAACATACGCGTCTTTAAAACGATGCCACAATTTCAGACTGCTTTTGGTATTTATAACACAGCAACATTCTTAAAGTGTGTGTGTGTGTGTGTGTGTGTGTGTGTGTGTGTGTGTGTGTGTGTGTGTGTGTGGTGTGTGTGTGTGTGTGTGTGTGTAATAAATACACTTCCAACATGTACAAATACATCAGCCCCTCCGGCATGTGAAAAGTTGAACACACATTTTCAGCTATGCTAGGAAATCGAACCCTGGCCCTCCCTAGCTCATCAGGGTTTTAATACACGGCTATAGCAATGATATAATTTCCCTGGTTAACTATTATGGCTGTATATTTTTGATATCTGTATACAAGCACTACATGTACAAAATACATTTTAGTTTCACTATGCCTGTGGGGGGGGAATCGAACCCCGGTAATATATGGAAATACATGTATTCACACAAGACAATTAAGTTTACGTTTGGTGGAAATAATTTTGTTTTGATTTATAACCGTTACTTTATTGTCTAAAGTGTGCCACTGTATGATAATTTACGCTATAATTTCCCTGGTTAACTATTATGGCTGTATATATATATTTTGATATCTGTATACAAGCACTACATGTACAAAATACAGTTTAGTTTCACTATGCCTGTGGGGGAATCGAACCCCTGTAATATAGGGAAATACATGTATTCACACAAGACAATTAAGTTTACGTTTGGTGGAAATAATTTTGTTTTGATTTATAACCGTTACTTTATTGTCTAAAGTGTGCCGCTGTATGATAATTTAACAACCAGACGTGTAGGTAAATGAACCCTGGACCAGTATCGCGCCCCCCTAAGTTGCTGGTTGAATATTTGATCTAGCAACTTGTAAACATGAATTTAATAAGTTTCTAAAGCGACAATTATAATTTCCAGTCTATGAATGTCTGTACGGGAAATGAACAGGGGACCATTTAAATCCCTTACTGGAACATGTACAAAATACCAACCACAGGTGTTATTTATCGCTACGAAAGGGTAAACAGTCATTTATCTGCTTGCAGCGTCAGAGTTGTTGGTGGGTCTTGTTACGGCACCCCCTCAACCCTTCTATCTATAGCTGTCACCGTAAGAAACCCCCCTTCGCTAATGACAGAGGGGTGGAGGGACTGCTGAGTTCTGTCTCTCTCTCGCTCTTTCAAAAAAATATTATTGCTCTGGCTTAAGTGACTTCTAACGCTATCTACAAGAGAGCGAAAGCACTCATACATGAAATGCTGTGCTCAGGCCTGCTCGCGATATCTATCGGTTAGATAATAAAGCACCTCACTAACCGAATTATTTTTTCTATCGGTAGTAATAATTTTAATAAACAATTTTTTTTTTCAGCCTAAAGCTCAGGTCACTTTACACGCATTACTTAAAGACTAAGACACCCCGCCCGCTGCCTGTTAATTTATCAGACAGACATTCTTAGCCGTGTCGGGAATTAAACCAGAGACCGGTAGACATGCTATCGACTGCACTAAGTTGACGGTTGAATTGGATCCAGTACATTGCAAACACTACTAAAAAACAGACAGTTATAATTTTCTCTTGAATGTTTGTAATGACAAGAGCTAATATTCTTTTTGGTTAAAGTTGAAACGGACAGCTGACAAAATGTACTAAATAACAGTGGTTTGGGGGAGGGGGGAAGAGAGCGCGCAAATAACTGTCTATTTCTAACCTAGTGACTATATAGTATTGTTACTTGTAGACGGTACTTACATATCAGCAGGTCTAGCGCATCCAAATCACCACAGGCGTCTGTGAGCGTCTGGCCATTGGTAGGGGGTGGTGTGATGACGGCTGGGGGCGGGCTACGGGTGACGGGGGGCTGTGTGAGGACGCCGGAGACGTCGTGCATCACCGCAGGCGCTATGTTGTCCCTCAGCCCCTCATCCAGCCCATAAGGGTCCCATAAGTCTGAAATTTAATAAACACATATTAATTACTATCGCGGTGGGGAAAAAAACCTCTATAGAATCTATAGCAAGAAGCTATTTACCCATAGACCACTCGCCGTCCGCGATGCAAATGCCGTCCTCCGTAAAAAGGTTTAAAGGATCCGGGCTACTCGGTTCTGCCAACACTGTGGGGGTGTATTCTTCTTCTTGATGCGCTGCCAAAGGAACAAGAAAAAATGTTCACCAAGATGTGATGAGAAAAAAAACTCTTTTAAATCTTACCCGAATTTATCCAATTTTCCAACGCGTCGAAACTCGAAAAAAATGTTCACCAGGATGTGATGAGAAAAAAAACTCTTTTAAAACTTACCCGAATTTATCCAGTTTTCCAGCGCGTCGAAACTCATTTTTGATGTTTATCACACTCGATTATTAATCACAATGACCGAATGTAACGAGATCAAGGTCTATTTATAGTCGCTTCAATGGGGGTGTGTGCCACATGAAAGGTGGCGCCTTCTCATTGGTCGAAAATAACATTTCCGCATCGGAGCCTACCCTGTCCGTGTAAGTACCGTTATATTTCATTTGCGTTAAAGCTTTCACAGAGGACGGAGGTCTTTCTTCAGCGCTGTCTAGGGGTGGATCCTATGACAGTCGGGCGTGCAAATGCTGGTTCGCATCTCGCCCCGTGACTGGAGGGGGTAAGGACGTTGACTCGACAAACGCCAAAAGTCCCTGGTTCGAACCCCGTCGATGATATCTGGGCAAAACCCTTTTTTTTCACTCTCGCAAATGTGGGGTGCATTTTTTCAACTTGCCTGAAGCATTGGACGGACGCGCACCTACTTGATTAATTCTAGACAATAGCCTTAATAAGATATATATGTATATTGTTATATTATGAAGTTTAGCTATAGTAATAGAAATGCCGGCGTGTTTATTTTTTCCATCCGCACAAATGCTGGTACACATCACGCTCTGTGACGTAAGGAGGTAGGAGTGTTCAAGCCACTGCAAGGCCAACAAATGTCAAAAGTCTCTGGTTCGATCCCCCGTCGATGATATCTGAGCAAAAACATTTTTTTTTACTTTCGCAAATGTGGGGTGCATTTTTCAACTTGCCTGAAGCATTGGACGGACGCGCACCTACTTGATTAATTCTAGACAATAGCCTTAATAAGATATATATGTATATTGTTATATTATGAAGTTTAGCTATAGTAATAGAAATGCCGGCGTGTTTATTTTTTTTCCGGCAGCACAAATGTCGGTACACATCACGCTCTGTGACGTAAGGAGGTAGGAGTGTTCAAGCCATTGCAAGCTCAACAAATGTCAAAAGTCTCTGATTCGATCCCCGTCAATGATATCTAGCCGGAGTATACATTTCAACCATTTATAAGAAAACACTAGATGATAGAGCTGGACACATAACAACTAGTAGCGGGGTTCGAAACCTTGTACTAGTTCCGTTTTTTTCGAGAGGTCGGTGCTTATCAGTCACTGGGTCTGGTTCGAATCCCTTGGGTTGAATAATCTTTTTAGACAGACATTTTTTTTTTTTCAAAGATTTTGAGCTATTTTTTTTCTACATGAAAACACTCATATTTTTAATTCTAGTCAAACTGTCACCCATGAGGCCTTCTAGTTCGAGTTTCTACCAAAAGATGGCTGTAGCTTCTAGAAACAGAGTAGCCAAAATTAGCTTTGAGACCACGACCTCTGTGACAAGGGGTGGGGACTTGGGGGGTGGGTTGGCGGGAAAGACGAGTTCAAGAAACTTTAAACTTTTGCTTATTGCAACATAAAATTTTCCACTGGGAGGCAACTGACCCCCCTCCTACCCCCCCCTCCTACCCCCCCTAAACACTGTGGGTCGCTGACACAAGGGAAGAGGGAGGAAAAAAGAGAAAGGCTCAACCGTTCTGCGCAGTGGTCACTACTCGGTAAGCGGCCGACCAGCAAAGATACTCTCCATTCTACGCAGGACAGTCGTAGCGAGAGGTTCGTGCAGAGACGTATGCTCACCATCCAAATAAAATATACTCCAATGTCCTTCCCCATAACCCTTATATGAATATTTAATTAACAATCATTAATAATTAAGAAAAAAAAAGACCCACACAAGTACCAACATGTTCAATGTGTGGTGGGGTTGTAGGGGATGGGGGGGGTGTAGGGGAGGGGGGATGTAGGGGAGGGGGTGTAGGGGAGGAAATTTCGTAATCAACTGGTGGAGATTTTGTAATCAGAGCGGAGGGAGGGGAGGGGGGGGTGGTCTAATTATAGCAGCCAATCAGAGGCCAGATCTATTTATATCGACCAATCAGAGAAAAGTAGGTCAAATTGTACCAGGAAATCGGGCTAACTACTTTTGTCTGCCTCTGACACAAAAAGAATCACTCGCTAATAATAAAATGTCATTATTAAACATATATAGAATTAGATTAAAATTTTATAATTTCTTTATTTTTTTAATTGTGGGGGCAGGAGGGGGGCACGTGCCCATGCACCCATTGGCTAGAGCCACCCATGTGTATGTATATATGCCTGTAAATATATATACCCATTAATTATGTAGGTGGTTTGGTTAGAGATTAGGAAGCTATGACTTAGAGTAGACGTAATCGAATCTTCCCGGTGAGAAAACGATAAGCCAAATAGGATTATTATTATTATTATTATTATTATTATTATTATTATTATTATTATTATTATTATTATTATTAGCCCTACGTCTTACTACCCGTTCGGGTTATATGCTCTTACGCTAATGTGTAATGGTAGGATGATTGTGAGATGAAATGGAGGACCTACACTTTAACGTGGAACCCGAACCACGGTGGAGACCTGGCATTCCACACATTCACAAGTTGTGATTAATACACGTCTTGTCAGAGGTGAAGGAAGAGTTTGGCAATCAGATAAATATATGCCGGGACCTAGGATTGAACCCCGGACCCCCAGTACAAAAGTCTGACACCCTACCCCTAGACCATCAGGTCACCGTAAGCCATATATGCAAAACTACACTCAGCTAGGATTTGAACCTTGAACTTTTTTAACTAACAAACCAGGGTAAATTAGATATACATTTTTACTAGGTGCCTAGGCGTCACATGACCTTTTTTTAAACACGGCATCCTACTACCTATTCAACTTGTGCACATGTGTACTAATTACATTAATGTATTAGAAATGAAGATAGTTTAATTTTGATAAAATATACCAGCTTTTTCGAGGTGGTAGAATATAAATATATTTAGGATAAATCATCCTTAGTACACCCAACCAGGATTCGAACCCCAATATCATCCTTATCGTCAGTATATTATATTGCGAGAGAAACTCTTTAGACTATTTGGCGCTCAATGAGCATTGACCAGAGCTATACATCTGAAAGACATGAATGAGGACTTTCAATTTCACGCCGTCAAACATTGGTTCTAGTTATTATTCCGCACTTTATAATCGTATGCCTCAATTTTACTAACATTTAAATAAATTTAATTCAGCTGCAGATACATTTTGGTATTGCTAAATACATAATATTGAACAAATTTCTAAAATTATTTAATTATTAAAAATTAATAAAAATACAAGATCAATAGGGATCATTAAAAAAAAATATCTAGCCAAGTTTTCATTCATAATTTGATGTATGACTTATTAATTAGAGAATGTAATGCATGCTCTATTTATATTTACAATTTTATAAAACCATATTAGTTAACTTATAAATGTTATTTTCCCCCTTAGATAGTGATTGTTACTAAAAATTATAATTCATAATATTTTGCTTATTTACTTCTGAGTTTATTTGAAATATTAAAGGATTTCTCGGATTTTCTCCAAACAGGTTGGATTAAATTTGAGATTAAAACATGTTTAAATTCTTATTTCTATGACCTTTATAAATTTGATAGAATATATACTAAAAATTTGTATAGAACATGGTGGATTTTAATAACACATAGCTTATTATTTTAAAAATAAATTTAACATTTTGTTTCTCTAGTGTCTGGCTCCGAATATGTAGAGATCTAACCTTTACTAATCAATCCAATCCGATTGGTCACTTGGTCTAAGATTTCAGGCTCACAATAGACTGAATTAAAGGTTTTAATCTCGGATTGTTGTATTTCAGGTGTTTATCCATGTCGGGGTTGGTAATTTGGGTCCCGTCTAACAAAATCATGTCAAATTGGGCCCGGTTAGAAAAAAGGTATAGGTAATATGGGTCCCAGTTAGAAAAAGAGTATTGGTAAGATAGGTTTCGTCTTCTAGGTCCTATTTCCGTCAGCCTATGAGCGTTACCCAGGATACACCACGTGGAGGTTGGATGAATAGTCCCCTCAAAATTTGTTTTAATTCCTTCTAAATACTTAAAATATTGACAGCTCTTGCTGCACGTCAGAATTAAGTTTAATATAACACTTACATGTAGATACAGCGCAAGTCCAACCTTGAATTCTATCCTTTAGAAGTTTGTGATACATAAACTTATGACCATGAAATATAAACATCGTCTTATTCGTTTGACTTGTCATATCTTCCGTTGTAATGGACTTATCTGCACTGTGTAACTGAGTTCTGGTTTTATGTAGGCCAACAACGTGAAAAAATGCACAATGTAAATTTGAAACAGAATTATTATCCTATTATCATTCAGCAAGTATATTAATGCTTTTAAAACTATAGCCAGGTATAACACGCGAACCCATTTTACCTATCCATTTCAAAATATTGGAACTCATTTTACGTATTCATTTCAAAATATTGGAATTCATTTTACTTATTCATTTCAAAATATTTGGACTCATTTTAAGTATTCTTTCAAATATTGGACTCATTTTACCTATCCATTTCAAAATATTGGAGCTCATTTTACGTATTCATTTCAAAATATTGGGACTCATTTTACGTATTTATTTCAAAATATTGGAACTCATTTTACGTATTCATTTCAAAATATTGGAACTCATTTTACGTATTCATTTCAAAATATTTGGACTCATTTTAAGTATTCATTTCAAAATATTGGAACTCATTTTACCTATCCATTTCAAAATATTGGAGCTCATTTTACGTATTCATTTCAAAATATTGGGACTCATTTTACGTATTTATTTCAAAATATTGGAACTCATTTTACTTATTCATTTCATAATATTTGGACTCATTTTAAGTATTCATTTCAAAATATTGGAACTCATTTTACGTATTCATTTCAAAATATTGGAGCTCATTTTACGTATTCATTTCAAAATATTGGAACTCATTTTACCTATCCTTTTCAAAATATTGGAAGCTCATTTTACGTATTCATTTCAAAATATTGGGACTCATTTTACGTATTTATTTCAAAATATTGGAACTCATTTTACGTATTCATTTCAAAATATTTGGACTCATTTTAAGTATTCATTTCAAAATAGTGGAACTCATTTTACGTATTCATTTCATAATATTTGGACCATTTTAAGTATTCATTTCAAATATTGGAACTCATTTTACGTATTCATTTCAAATATTGGAGCTCATTTTACGTATTCATTTCAAATATTGAACTCATTACCTATCCATTTCAAAATATTGGAACTCATTTTACGTATTATTTCAAAATATTGGGAATCATTTTAAGTATCCATTTCAATATGGGAATATTTTAATATCCATTTCGAAGTGTGGAACTATTTTACGTATTGGTGAAGGGTCACAACTCTTGAGACCATTTACGTAGCCACATCCATGTGTGATTTTTCACCTAATTTTCTCCTTCACCTTAGATAAAGTCAATAGTAACCAAATAATCGAGCTTAATATTTTGTTTAAATAAAGAGAAAGGGAAAGATTGGTATCAACCTACTTGGAAGTTGGAAATAGAATATTGACCTCGTAATGAAATGGAAATATTATTTAAAACATGTTTTTGTTTTGTTTTAGAATGCAAGCACCAAGTATTACAATATATTATTAAGACACCATTGCTGTATTCTCCAAATAAATCATTATAATACGTTATGTAAGCCTGACGACAAGCTATCCATTTAATTGAGAGAAAACAATTAAATTTAGTTAAAATAATTATGTGATAGCTATTTTATTAAATTAATTTGTTCATCCAATCTAATTAAACGCCACATCTTATAACACAATTAAAACTAGATTCTTCTTAGAACAATTTTATTTCCACTAACCCAAGATGGTTTATGAATTCTGTCATGATTCTGACAAGAGAAAATATTCAGAAATTACCAACATATTTTTTTCAAGCTGAATTTCTGGTATCTTACAAAATTTTAGGTCTATTTTATAGATATTTATATTATCTATCAAAATTGACAGCTAATGTATGACCACATGGCTTGACTTACGTATATATATATATATATATATTATATATATATATATATATGAAAGTAGTTTTAGTAACATTTGTCATTGTTGGATACTGTCTTTCCTAATTGCCAATTTGAAGGAGTTGATTTTTTTCTGAAGGGATACAATTTTTACAACAAATTAAATAATACATGCCCTGCTTTATTTGTAGATTTAATTTTTAAAAGCAACAGATTTTATTGTGTTTTACAAAAGTAGACATCTTGAATTTTGTTTGATGGCAAAACAATTTTTGTAACTTGTAATAAACAATACTTTTATATAAAGTAAATACCATAACAATAAAAAACCTTATTTAAAAAATCAAATAGCGATAAAATTGTGGTTGGGCATTATTATGTTCATACGCTTGATCTCAACGCACTCAGAACAGCACCGGACGAACATGGACATTGAGGTTGGCGGCAGTTGGGCGGATTGGGGCTACGAAAGTTACAGTGGGGGGTTTGAAACCCGCGGCAGTGGTGGGTACAGCACCGGTCAGGAAGGTGGGTTGAGGAGGATAAAACGAGATAGGTGCGAAGTAGCTGTAGTAAGGGTCATGACTCAGATTGACGGACTTTCCGGAGATCTCCACCCCAGCGACGTCACGGAGACCTAGAGAAGTTGCCAACCTGTCGAACTCCTCGTCATCCAAGACGATCAACCACGGCATGGGCTTGGACGATATCCGGGCGAGGGTCCACATCTTGATGTCCTTGGGCATCTCCACGTTGAGGACAGTCAGATCCTTGACATTGTAGATCCTTTCGAAGTTGAAGGTAGTCGGGTCCACGAGAAGGACCTTCTTACGTTTCTCGTCATCCGAGATCAGCCTCCCGATGACGCGCTCTGTGCAAGGGTTGTCGAGAGGGAAACTATCCCGTTCTCGACGAGGCAACCCTTCACACCTTCCTTGTCCTCGGCCTTAGCGAACACCATGATGGGTTTGTCGTAGATGTCCTTCACCAGAAGAGGGTGGGTGCGGATTTCGAAGGGGTTGGTGTCTGGGGTGCCAGAGATACTGCGCACGGTGTCAAGGGTGATCCCACTGGTGTAAGGCCAAGAGTTCCTCCATCCCAAGTTGGTGGCCGTATACTCGGTAGACAGAGATGGGCTTGGAGCTGTCGAGGAAAAGAGAAACTTGAGAGTAACATATTAAAAAATAACCCAATTTTTAAAATATAATTTTATCTAGGTTAATAGTCAAGATGTGAATCCATTTAAATCGTTAAGAGATTCATTTAAACGATGGTTCTCAGAATTATAATCAACCCATTTCCATCATTATTTTTTAAATTAAAACTTAAATGCTAATATTGTTCCCAAAAGGTTTTAATTTGAAAATTTATTCAAAGGAAAAAAAACTTAATAATAAAATTCGAATGGGAATATGAATTCTACCAAGATTAGTTAGATCTCCCATTTATCATTTTAAAATCATAAGACTTAAGTTAAAAACTGTTATTACAAAATTGACGCTTACTCTACCAACGGGCTAGGTAGTTCGTATTAAAGTTGAAGTGGGGGTGAAATTGGTAGACTCTAGTACACTTTTATTATTTTACTCTATTGAAAAATATACAGTGTAGTAAATGTTATTTAAGGGCTGAGACTATGAAGTTAATTATAATGAAAACAGTTCTCAACTAGATAATTATTTAAAGTGGAGGGAGAGCTTTCTCGTTTGAGTGAGCTTCCTAGTCTCGTCCTTAACTCATTTAAAATTAAAAACAAATCAATATAATATTGGATTGAGGTAGACCGACGATAGAGAGATAGAAAAAGAATAAAACTGCACTCTCCTTCCTTCAGCACACACATTATCTTTAGTTATTTTTAATAAAGAAAAACAATGCCATAACACTTAGGACCACCACGCACTTGGTGACCAGCCGCGTGACCAGCCACGCTACCAGCGACCAGTGAGAATGCTTGTGGTAAATGGGACAGCGCGCACTTGACTGCAGCGACCAGCTGGCCGCGCGACCACTGGGATAGCGAGCGGCGTGCAGCTTGACCAGTTGGCCAAAACTGGACAGCTCTATTAGAAAGTAGAAATTAAATGGTCGGTCGCTTCCTTGGTCGCGGAGCAAGTCGCTGGTGTATAAAAGGTCACAGCGGCTGGTCGCGCGAACTGGCCGCCCAGTGCGCGGTGGCCCTAACAAAGTAAATATGACAGATGGAGCTTGGAGGATTGTATCATTATAATTAAGGAAACAAGCTGTAGCTGAGTCGCATTCAAATACAATAAAAAAATTACATGTAGACACAAGATTCGACCCCGGGACTTTGGCTTTGCACTCCAATGTTCTGCCCACTGAGCCATCCAGGTGTCGTCCCATGCCTTGGTCCATTCTTCACTCATATTTTAAGGTAGAGTCTGTGATGGACGTGTAAATATAATCCCTCTATAGATAAGTATTAAGAGCATTGACGTGCTAAGACAAAGGTCGTGGGTTCTATTCCTGTCTCCAAGTGTCACTTTAATTTTATTCGAAATATAATTATTTATTTACATCAAAGGAGAGGGGCAGAGGGGTGGCGTTCTTGTTCAATTTTTAGGACTGGGTATATTGTCTGGTTTTGTTCAATTCTTAGGACTCGGTTTATTGTCTTGTTCTTGTTCAATTCTTAGGACTGGGTCTATTGTCTTGTTCTTGTTCAATTTTTAGGACTGGGTCTATTGTCTTGTTCTTGTTCAATTCTTAGCACTGGGTCTATTGTCTAGTTATTGTTCAATTCTTAGGACTGTATCTATCGTCTTGTTCTTGTTCAATTCTTAGGACTGGGTCTATGTCTGGTTTTGTTCAATTCTTAGCACTGGGTCTATTTTCTTGTTCTGGTTCAATTCTTAAAACTGGGTCTATTGTCTTGTTCTTGTTCAATTCTTAGGACTGGGTCTATTGTCTTGTTCTTGTTCAATTCTTAGGACTGGGTCTATTGTCTTATTCTTGTTCAATTCTTAGGACTGGGTCTATGTCTTGTTCTTGTTCAATTCTTAGGACTGGGTATATTGTCTTGTTCTTGTTCAATTCTTGGACTGGATCTATTGTCTTGTTATTGTTCAATTCTTAGGACTGGTCTATTGTCTTGTTCTTGTTCAATTCTTAGGACTGGGTCTATTGCCTTGTTCTTGTTTCTAATTCTTAGCACTGGATTATTGTCATAGTTTTGTTCAATTTTAGTATTTTGTCTATTGTCTTGTTCTTGTTCAATTTTAGGACTGGTTCTATTGTCTTTTCTTGTTCAATTCCTAGCACAGGGTCAATTTGTTAGTTATTGTTCAATTCTATATGGACTGTACTCTATTGTCTTGTTCTTGTTCAATTCTTAGGACTGGGTCTATTGTCTGGTTATTGTTCAATTCTTAGCACTGGGTCTATTGTCTTGTTCTGGTTCAATTTTTAGGACTGGGTCTATTGTCTTGTTCTTGTTCAATTCTTAGCACTGGGTCTATTGTCTTGTTCTTGTTCAATTCTTAGCACTGGGTCTATTGTCTTGTTCTGGTTCAATTCTTAAAACTGGGTCTATTGTCTTGTTCTTGTTCAATTCTTAGCACTGGGTCTATTGTCTTGTTCTTGTTTCATAAGAGAAGGGAAAGCAGATATTTGTAGCAATTATATTTTATAGTTTTGCCGTTTTATCTATGAATATTATTTGTTACATAAAAAAGGGGCGACCACAGTATTTCATGAGCCAGGAAAACTTTTCTAAAAGAGCAATAATTTTTCTCGTGCACCCACTACCACCCACCGGACTATTGATTTGCCAACTGTTGTTAGTAGAGATAAATTAGGTCAAAGTTTATATCCTGCCTCTACGTCTATTCAATTCAAAATGTTACCCGCCTCGGTGGCGTAGTTGGCTAACGTGCTAGTCGTGTTGAGCTCGACCGCCGAGGACGGGGAGATCGAGTTTCGAATCTCGTTCGGGTGAACTGGGGTGGTTTTTCCTAAATGATTTTCCACTCTCCCTCCACGCAAATGTGAGTTCACTTCCTCTAAATTCGACGCTCCCAATTCCTAATTCATTAGCGTAACTAATACTTAAGCGTAAAACCCAAACGGTTAGTAAGACGTGGTGCTAAATATAAATAAATTCAAAATGTTTAGTTTATATATATATTACTAATTTTTGTTCCATTACAACTTTTAAATCAGGATTTTTTTTCTTGGTTTATGCATATTTATAATAATTGGTAAACCAGACTTTAATACTAATATTTTAATTTTAGATAATGCTTATATTCTAGTCTCTTAAAAAAACTATATATATTATTATATGTATTTGCAGTAAAACGTAGTACTTAATATACATATATTAGCAATACGTTTTACTACCCATTAGGGCTATACGCCTACGTACTAATTACGCTAATGGGTTAGGGATGAGGAAGGTTGAATTTAAAGAAATATAACCGCATTTGCGTTGAGATATTGAGAAACCATTAAAGAAAAACCACATTCAGTAAGTACACCCGACCAGGATTGAACTCTGGTTATCAAAATCAATCTTACACTTATCCATTACCAGATAGTATATTTTTCTAAATTTTTGATATTTTTATTCCCTACCAATTCGGTTCCAGGTTTATTAAAGTTTTGAATGGTATATATTAAATTATTTGGTGAGGTTTGGCTCTACAATAATAAAAACTGATAAGTTGTGTTATCAAAGCTAGCATTAATTAATTCTGAACAATAGGCTATACAAATGAATCAATAATATTTTTAATAACAATTTATCTGAACTTGGCATAGTAAGAAAATTTTTTCTAAACATTTAAAAAATATTAACTGTACATGTACACAATTAATATATTTTTTTGATCTTGAAGGTTATAATATTTAACTCTAAAGGTTTTAATTTTTTTAAGGATTGAATTATAGTTATTTTGCTAAATAAGATAACATAGACAATTTAAACATTGACTAATACTTTAACTCATAAAATAAGCAAGCATTTAAAAATAAACATTTAAGTTAGTAAACTTAAATGAAAATATATTAAAATCTTGATAAAATTATACATAATTTATTTTGACCATCTTAAACATATTTAT
Organism: Timema podura; assembly: GCA_033556935.1. Taxonomy (NCBI): domain Eukaryota; kingdom Metazoa; phylum Arthropoda; class Insecta; order Phasmatodea; family Timematidae; genus Timema; species Timema podura. The sequence continues at coordinate 49,207,681 of JAVRXN010000004.1, read as the reverse complement.
TGCATATTACATTTATTTTATATATTTTTCTCTGCGTCTCATTACAAGTGCAATCTATACGCATTTAACTAACAAATGGGCTAGAGGTGAGAAAGGTATAATTTTTATTTAAAAGTGCCCGCATTTTTTTAGCACCTCAATTTACTACCTGATAGAGGTTTAACGCTTATATACTAATACGCTAATGGCCAAGGATTAGGAAGGTTATATCTAGAGGAAGTATACCCGCATTTGCATGAAGGGGAGGGGAAAACTATAAGAAAAAACTCACTGCAGCTGACCTATATTTGAACCTCGATCTTCTTGTCATCGGCAGTCTAGTCTACTGCAAGAGTAGCGCGTTAGACCACGCGATCACCGAAGTGGGTAACAGTATATTAATCACCATGGAAGGTGAAACTCGCGTTTAAGCGATGATACATTTTTCGACTATACCAGGAATCGAACACGGAGCCTGAGATACGTAATCAGAATCACTTCCGACTGATCTAAGGTGCCAGATTATTATTAATAGGACGTGTTCTTATATAATTGTTTTGTTCAGAATGTCCACTTGAAATATCCCCCACTAAAAAGATTCTAATTATTATAATACCCGATTCGGTGGTCACATTTTATAGCACGCTACTTTCGCAGTAGACTAGACTGTCGATGACGGGGGGATCAAGGTACGAATCTCGGTCGGGTGTACTAAGCGTGTTTTTTCCAAAATTGTTTTCCATTCTCCCCCACGCAAATGTGGTACACTTCCTTAAATATAGTCATCCTATTCCTAAAACCATTGGCGTAAATATACAAAGCATATAACCCGAACGGTTAGTAAGACGCCGTGCTAAAAAAAATTATTATAATTTCAGTAAGGACCCCAGTAGACACTTTTTTTAATTAATTTAAATATGACAGATACCTCTTTTAGTTGTAATATAAAGCTCATTGGGAAGGTCTCATGAATATCTAATATATATATAAGCATAAACTCAAGTTGAACTAAAATAGGAATTTTCCCCGTTTTGCCTCCGTATCCTTCATAAATTATAGTAAAATAATTATTATTGTTAAAAATATTGATAATGTTGTAAAAAAAAACAGCGTAAATATTCTTACCCCAGATAGGGAAGGTCTTTACTGCCGGCCTTTTTCCGTATGCCACCACCATCACATGAAGATAACCAGAGCTCCTTTCATATTGCCGATTGATTTTACAGATCTTGAAGTGATAGCTGGATGGTACTGATCCTCAACACGCCCTCGCTCTATATATACTTGGGGAAGATTTTCAAGGTTAATGTGTTGTCTACAGTTTGACCAAATTACAGGAACTATTAGGAGAGGAGGAAGGCTGAGTAGAGTCAGTCAACATTTATTGACACCTATCTGAGAGTTAGAAGTTTTATTATGATCTATTTTCATGTTTACTTTTTACTGAAAGGGTATTTTATGACGCTTTCACTTTTGGTAGAAGCTTTCAATGTTGTTTAATACAGTGCCTAGATTTTGATCAACGTAATAAATTATAACATAGGATGTATGATATCAGGATTCACGTTAATAACAACTTAGGAGTAAAACAAGTCTAATGAATTTGGATTTAATTAAAAACGTATTGTTCATTAAAACTGGAAATCAAACTGCCAGGGTTGTTTTGGTTTCAAATACATTCAACATAAGTTTTTTTTAAAAAAGGCAAGATGCCAGAAGAGGACAAGCAAGATATACCGAAGAAATACTTTGCACACCATAAACAAACAAATGAAGTACTAAATAGCAGTGATAACGTATCAAGTAATATGAATATCTCATAAGAAACACGTGGCACACTTCGCGTAACGTAACGTAACAACGTACGTAGAGAGGTTCTCCTTTGGACAAATCTTACGTCATATCAAAGATAAGTAAATTGCCTCGTAATGGCTTTCATTTTAAACTCCAAAAGAACTCTGCCTTGCGTTACGTGAACGTCAAATTAACGTTAAGTTGAGCGTGATCCCGTTGTAAGATATATTTACCTAGTTGATTTATGTTGTGTGCTTTGTCTGTTTTATATTTATGTCTTTGCGTCGTCTAAAAGTGTCATCAGAGAATTATCTAGGCATAGAGGAGAACATATAGGTGAGTTAGAATCATCATTTATTTCTCGTGAAACACATTATTAGGTTTTTACAATAACACATTTTGTAGAACGACTGTAAATTTCAAGTTACCGAGGAAGCAGACCAAGCTTGTTCTAACGGTCGAGTGGTTAGAGAGGATAGCTACAGGACGTAAAAGAAACAGGTGTTCGTTTGGGAAGTACGCTCCAATTTTGAAATCTATGAAGTAACTTTGTTGTATTAAATAAACCACAATTAATAGAAACAATTAATAAATTATGTTATATTTTAATTTATTTATTGGTTTATATTGTGATACACAACGCCAGAATAAGCTGACTAATACACAATGTCAAAATAGAGATATAATCTGAACACTTTTAAAATCTGATATTTCATTTGAAGATTGACTTATAACTTCTCTGTTAGTACACAATAATTTTAACTCTATCCTGTTGGTCCTTAAAAAACCAAAGAGTATCATAGCATAAATAATTGGTTGTTAAAGAGTTGTCATTAAATCCGATCAAAATTATTTTAACATTTTTCCGCCTCATTTAACCTATTTACCCCATTTACCCTCTTATTAAATTTTACCTATTTTGCTCTTTTTGCACTTTTTACACGTTTTTAACTTTTTTACCTTCTTTACCCCAAATAATACTTTTTCTGCCCATTTTACCCTCTCTAAACTTTCCACCCCATAACACTTTTTAACATTTTTTTACTTTTATTAACCCCTTTTGTGACATTTTTATCTTTTAACCATTTTATTTATTTTACATTTTTATATTTTTATGATTTACTTCACAATTTTTACCATTTTTGGCTCTTTTCACAATTCTTTCTCGTTTGTGCCCTTTTTGCCCTTGTTGCCATTTTGGAACTTTTTTCTTTTGCAATTTTTGCCCTTTCTGTATTATTATCCTTTTTTACTAGATTTACTTTCCAGCATTTTTACCATTTTTATCCTTTAATCCTTTCTAGCCATTTTCACATTAATTACCCAGCTTATCCCCAGATAAATAGTTTCAGGTAACAAGTTTTAAAAATTGTAAAATCGGTAAAAAAGTTAAATTTGTAAAACTTATAAGTACATAAAATATAATTATATTTACTAGAGATAAAATCACAATACCTGTAAATTTAAAATAGTATGGTGATTGTTGTAGATGCGAAACTCTTCTTGCTTACTCTCCATGGCAACCAAAATTTCATGGCCACTAAACTACATGATATGTATGAAGAAAATTTCCAAATATATTTGTCTTCACCTGCACATCAAGTTAATAATTTTTGCGCACTACTAAAAACTTAAATCTGAGTTCAGTGCACATACAAAAAACTTATAAATACTAGTTTACTAACCATCGTAAATATAAATTTATTATTATTGGCATTAATGAACTTAATTCTACTTTGAATTTTTCTGATATCCTTAATGTAATATTAGATGAAAATAAAATTCCTTTAGTGCATGTTGGTGACCTGGCGGTCTAGGGGTAAGGTGTCGGACTTCTGTGCTGGGGGTCCGGGGTTCAATCCTAGGTCCCGGCACAGATTTATTGATTGCCAAGCCCTTCCCTCACCTCTCACAAGACGTGTATTAATCACAACTTGTGAAATGTGTGAAATGCCAGGCCTCCACCGTGGTTCGGATTCCACGTTAAACTGTAGGTCCTCCAATTCATCTCACAATCACCCTACCATTGCACATTAGCATAAGTGCATATTATAAACCGAACGGGTAGTAAGACGCGGAGCTAATAATAATTTAGAGCATGTTTTCAAAGATTTGTGTATTTAAATTAAGGATAATCCTAGATGGTCTAATCAAGTGACTCATTTTAGAAATGTTGGAATTATTAAAGTAAGTTAGGAACTTTATTCGAGTTTATTTTTTAAAAAATCACCAGTTCAAACTTAATACATCCTACCTTTGATTTCTGTGATATAGTTTACATTAAATTAACTGTTGAACTTGAAATTATATTACAATAACTTCAAAACACGTGTTTGAGATTTATCTTCAATTTGCGATCCCGTGACCAATATTTCTACATATACAAACTTGACTGGCTATGACTTGATGATAGAAGATATCAAAGAAAATATCGTAAACAGGATATTCTCAATACATTTCCTCATGTCTCGTCCCCTCTTCATTCTCATGATATTCTCACATCCACACAAATTCAATACCTCCTCACATATATAACTTCCATTCTCTATCTTTGACTGTTGCTGAGGTTCATTCCTGGAATTTTCTTGATGTAGATATTAAAAATGTTGCCACTGTAATATATATTTTAGCTAAAGCTCGCTCAAAGTCTGCGAGCAGATACTCAAACGTCAATATGAGGGTATATGAAAGAATATTAGAAGAATTTGGGTGTGGCATAACATTATTACTATATTATTATTATATTGTATAAAAGAATTATTTAAGCATTACATAATTATGCTTTGTAATATTACTAGCATCATTTTGTTTTTAGATTATTTGTTATCTTGCTCCATCTTGTTTATATATAAGCCATGCAAAGTATCGATGACATATGAATGTCTTTAGTGGAATTTTTTTTTTCTCGTTCCTTTATTTAGGGGGTTCTCAAACCTTTGTAGACCGAAGGAGTCCTTGCACCAGAAAAATACATTCTGGATTCCTCGTAACATTTTTTACACTAATATTATGGTTACTCAATAATAATGGTTAAATTTTTAGAGTAAAAAAGTACAAACTGAAATGCTCACTAAAAATGTGCAATACTAATTACTGATGCTATATTTTAGCGTGAGTACAAATAAATAATATTATGAAATTTCCTCTCGGAGTTTGAGCTAACTATGGTGGAGTACAGTTTGAAGAACACTGCCTTACCTAGTTTTACTTTCTTTACTTATTTCATTTTAATAAATCCGTAAATATACAGATATATTATAGGTTATATACACGCCACCTTGAGTTAATTTGCTTGGATTTCAAAAAAGGGCTTCTAAGATGAGATAAACTGAAAGTACTAATCAAATTGGGGGTAAACATTAAAAGCTGTATGCAGATTTTTTAAAAATATGTTTACTTTATTAAAATATCAAAAGTAAATCTCTCAGTAGAATGTTTTGAAAATCTACATATTAATAATACTGCATTTTAAAATTATTTTAGTAATAATTTACATAAAAATACTAAAACGTAGTAGTTAACATTTAATTAAGTTACAATAAGTGTGAATGTACAAACATTTGCAAAATAATATAAAATTATGTTTAAAATAAAAGTTACTTAAATGTTAAAATAACAAAAATAAATTAATTTGGGAAGGATACGTGTTTGGGGGGGGGGGGGGGATAGTTTGGGAGGAGGTTTATTTGCTACACAATGAGGACAAAAAATATTAAGTTTTCTTCAAATCAACCAGAAATTTATTTCAAAATAATTAATACGAGATACTTTAAAATTATTTATAATTCACATCTCAGCTTGAATTAAGAAAAATTCACAAATTAATTACAAAGATTTATGTTTATTTTCTAATTTGAAATATTGTCAAAAAATACAGTACCGGTTTGATGTACGACGAACCACCAAACTTATATTTCACTTCATAATAAATAAATGTTCTCTTGTTTTATCCCTTTCTGACGTAAGAATATGAAAGACTCATCAAATTTCGGCAGTTATGATATGTTCAACTTCCCCCTGGCTTACTTCTTGTCAATTGTTTTGTCTAATTTTTTGGTCACATGTTCACACGATTATTTAAATACTCTTTGGTTTTGTTGCTGAAGTTGATGGTGTTGTGTCTTCTGAGATCGGTCTTCCAAAACGAAAATATTGCGGAAGGTTGGAGGACGAAACCAATGCCTAATTTCGTCTTGTGGTGGAATCACCGCTGAGACCAGATTGGAAATGTTCGTGTTGGCAGGAATGGGTCCTTGATGTAGAATTAGGATTCGCGTCATACCCAGTGCTGGAATTATCCTTTAGGAATGTGGGTCGGTATTATAAATCAAGAAAAGATTGGCAAGGGACGCAAGGATTGCAGGAACCGGCGGTATCCTGTACCTAGGGGATGCCAACCCCTCCGGAATGAAATCCCCAAACTCTTTATTAAATATTCTAAAGTTCCATCGGTGCTGTACTTCCATACATCGAAACTAACTGGTTCAGGGAGGTAAGTCGTGACAAAGAGTCGGAACTTAGTTCAGTGTGTAGATCTGCGTTGCCCTCAGAGTGTATCCCTCCACGCATGAGGCAGACGATGACAGGGTTGTTGTGGGAGTCCTCTGTTAGGATGGGCTGCAATAGAGATAAACTTCCAAAGACGGAGTAGGGTTCGGCATCCAGGAGATCGTTGAAGTAGATCTGACTGCACCAATTCTCTCATCTTTTAGTATATTGGAACCAAAGTGTTTGTTGGAGGGATTAAAGGGGGAAGGAGGGAGTGAACAAGAGTTTCTGGCACGTTTCTCAACTTTGAGAATGGGAAGCGCAGATTACCTGAAACATTTCATTGCCTGGAATAGTACATGTCAAACACAAACACATGTTGTTCACCACTGTTGGTACGCTGTACCACAGTTTTGGTAACCACTGATCAGAATATTTAGTAGTAATAATAATAATAAATATATTGAGTAGAAAAAATCATCAAACTTTGGAGTTAAATAGACCTACCAGATATAAAATAAAATTGAAATTATTTTATTAGGTATTATTAGTTAATGAATTAGACTTTTATTTTAACTTGCACTTCGTCCTAATACCTGCACAGTTATCCACATTAATGGGGTAGGATAATAGGAAGGTGAGTTTAGACAAGTGACTCCAGAGGAATTTAAATAGGCCTAAATTGTAACATAATCATGATCTTATGTATGGCCTGAAAAAACCAATACATTTAGACATGTCAAAAAACCTAGGTACAACTCATTAGTAAGATTTTAAATTTTTTATCAATTTTAATTCTGACGACACCTTTAAATGGCAAGCATTATTTTTTTTTAATAGTACGATCGGATAGTAAGCCTACAGGTCTAATTTATTTAATGAAAATACATTTTTAAAAGAAATAGCAATTTCACACTAGAATAAATAATTAATACTGACCTATGCATATTATTAGATTAAAACTAAGCCATTTTAAAGTTTAAACATTTCTTATAATAATTATTAATAATATTATGATATAACGAATGAACAAATGTCTCTTTGTATATTTTGTTTAGCACCCAGTTTTACTAACAGTTTGTGTTATACACTTATGTATAGTACTAATTACGCTAATGTCCTAAGGGTGCAGAAGGTTGAATTTAAGGAAGTGTAGCCACCAGTGTCGTGACGTGAAGTATTGCCAGGGTAAGCAGAATTAGTTTAAACTGTCCCTGTGAATTGTTTATACCCCTCAGTAGAACACTCATTGGTCAGGTATCGACACACATTCCCATGTGAGGTATGAAGAGCAGAGAATATGTATGATTGGTCAAATAGGGCCTAAGTGGGTGAGAAAATATCAGAGGTGAGTTTTAACAAGGTCTGCTTCCCTTGCAACACTCCACGGCACGCCACTGGTAGCCACATTTGCATGTAATGAGGCTGGAAAACCATTTAAGAAAACTACTTTCAGTACATCTGATCGGGAATCGAACTCCGATCTCCCCGTCATCGGCAGATTATTATATTTCGATAGTGATGCCTTAGACCATTCTACCACCAAAATGGGTCTTTTGTATTTAAACATGTAAAGGTAAGAAGTATATTTAGAATAGTACTATCTATATAGAGATTGACAATATGCTTTGTAAATACTGAAAAATGTATTAGTTTAGGCTGTTAAAGAATATTTTAGGACCCTCTTCAGTGGCCGCATGATCTAAGGCGTCAATATCGCAGTACACTATATTTTCGACGGTGATGAGTAGATCAAGGTTCGAATCTAGATCGGGTCTACTGAGGGTGGTTTTCCCCAAATGGTTTTCTACTCTCCCTCCATGCAAATGCGGGTTCACTTCCTATAAATAACAAGAACGGATAGGAAGACGGAGCTCTAAAAAAATATGTGTTTCCATCTTCTTCGGTCTTTATCATCATCCAATATTAAAAGTATAAATAAAGATTCAATATGGTTCCTCTAGAGTCTAGGCTATATAGATATTGTTTTGTCAAATGATGGTTATTGTAAGCAATGACGTTAAAAGTGACCTATTCATAAATTGTAGGGGTTTTAGAAGTTACACTTCACATTCATTGCATCTAGACATTTAACCCGCAACTGTGTGCAAGATTACTAGGGGGCAGTATTCATAATTAAGGCCGTATGCATATTCTAGTCTTGAGAGTCAACCAATCTCTCATTATATTAATGATGAGCAGTTCAAGGTAGAATAGGGTATTGGATGGCCGTATTTATAGTCTAGTCTCGGGAGTCAACCAATCTACTGGTATAAGAATAACAAAACATTTCAGGTCAAATGGGCTATTGGATGATTGTGTTTAACGTATATTCTAGGATGTTAACCAATCTCACTCTAAACAAATAACAATCAATTAAAGTCAAATGGGGTGACGTCTGAATCTGGACTGTTATGGCCCTAATAATTTGTCAAGCTTGTTTAGTCTGGATTTACAGTTACGTAGAGGTTGGGATTGGAATTCCGGTAGGTTATACTAGTGATTTTTTTCCCCTAACTGGTTACAACTTTTCATACACGCAAATGTGGGTACATTTCTGCAACATTCTTCCTTTCTTATCCCTACCACAATAGTAAAAGTCAATGTGCATAACTAGGACAGATAGCAAAATTCAAAACAAAAATAAATTTAAATATTTAATAGTGAAAATAAATCTGTTTTACTACCAAATCTTAAGTGCCATATGTTTTAAGTAATTCCTTAGCATTACAAACACCTTTAAAATATCAGAAACTCACCGAATCTATTATTTATGTTGTCTAAGGGGTAGCCATCTAATGTAACCAAAGCGAGCACGAAAGAAAAATAAAATAACTTAACATTCTCTTGGAAGGAATTTTCCTCTTAAGAAATAAATTAAAATTAACCTAAACAAGGTCTTATATATGCCCTCTTGGTTTTCTGTCGAGATAATTTGTGAAAAACAGTTCCTATCACCCAACACTGATGTGGTATTTAATGTCTTCTCACATTAACAAAGAAGTTTTATAAATATATTCTATTGAACTTCAGTCTACAACTCTTAGCTCAGTCAGTAGCATGTCTGTAAGATAAGCTAAAATACCTAGGTTCAATTCCCTGCATGGCCATTAAAAGAAGATGTGATTGATGAAATTGGTACTTCTCCTTTCACAATGATAATTTAACGCCTGGGGAATTATACGAATGGTCTGTTGTAAAATTAAGTTAAATTTTAAGTCGTGGTTTAAGATATTCAGTCAGTTAAGAAAGGGCAAATTAAATACCCGAAGCAATACTCATAGGGTATTAAACAACTATTCACTATTTAAACAATTTTCATGTAACAATCTGTAGATATTAATTTTTGGTTTGAAATATTATAATAATATAGAATACGTTATGGAAGAATGAACTATAATATTTAAACCCAAATGGCTATGAATGATAAAACTAGTCATTACAAGCCCAGTTGCAAAAGACTTGGTGTGCTGCATTATAAATAATCCTATAAAATTTAAACCCAACCTCTCCATCCCTGATGCAGATAATATTGAGAGTTAAGAACATAAACCAGAACATATTAATAAAATTTAGAGTCTATATATCTGTGTGTCCGTCTGTAATGGGTGTTCCACGATATCTACCGCACTCTGCAGTCGGAAATTTAAAAACTAGTAGTCCCTGTGCGCGAACATGTACATCTCGAAACCTGAATTTTGAAATTTGTATCAAGAGTTTTATAAATTAGTTGAAAACAGAAGAAATTAAGAAATATTAAAGCCACCAGAAAGCGTTACTACTACATTTCATATAATTATTAGTAATGAAGTTTGGTAGTCATTTAAATTTGGTTGCCATGAAGAGTAAACAAGGAGAGTTTGGTATTTACAACAAACTCTTTTTCTCGTGTCATCATGATAGACTATTTGTTAAATGTTGTGATTTATCTATAGTAAATATCTATCATGGATCCGATACCTTAGCTCTGTTGGTCGTAAGTCTGCCTACTGAGCTAAGGGTTTTGGGTTCGATTCCTGGCATAGCCTAAAACTTATAATTGCTTAATTAACGGTTGGAGACTGGATGCTATTCCTGCCCTAGTCTTAAGTTATATTATAGGGCAAATGAAGCTACGACAGACCTAGCAAGCCGGTAGTGGAAAATATATGGTTTGGATTAAAAACTGACTCAGGACACAGGCTGGAAACATTAATGGATGTAAAAAAATAAAATAAAGAGCTTTAATGTATTATTACTTTTTACCTGTAAACTGTTTTACCTTTTTTTTACACGTTTTATAGTGTTTTAAGCTTTTTTACCCTTAACTATTTATCCTACGCTAAGCTGGGTAATTAATGTAAAAGGACCCGCCTCGGTGGCGTAGTTGGCTAACGCGCCAGTCGTGTTGAGCTCGACCGCCGAGGACGGGGAGATCGAGGTTCGAATCTCGGTCGGGTGAACTGAGGGTGGTTTTTCCTAAAATGGTTTTCCACTCTCCCTCCACGCAAATGCGGGTTCACTTCCTCTAAATTCAACCCTGCCAATTCCTAATCCATTAGAGTAATTAGTACTTAAGCGTATAACCCGAACGGGTAGTAAGACGCGGTGCTAAATATAATATATAATATATAATGTAAAAGGGGGCCAAAAGAGAAAAAAGGACAAAAATAATAAAGATAGTGAAAAGTAAATCTAATCAAAAAGGGTTATAAGACCAAATAAAAAAAATCTTTGATGTCCAAAAATTATCAAAATGTTAGGAATGATATCAAAAAGAGCTAAAAGGGCACAACAGAACAAAAATGTTTATAAGGGTAAAAGAGGCATAAATTGTAAAAAAAAAGGGCAAACAGTAAATCATAAACAAATATAAAGGGTATAAAGTTTACAAGAGGTAAAATAAATAAAAAGGAGAATAGAATTAAAAAACACAAAAGGGCCAAAAGGAGTAAAAAGGGTAAATAAGGGTAGAAAGGTAAATAGATTAAAAAGCGTAAACAGGGCGGAAAGAATAAAAAGGGGTAGAGGTGGTTAGTATGGCAATAGGGGAAATAAGGGCAAAATGGGTATTACCTTAGGGTCAGAAGGGTAAAAAGGTTAAAAAGATTAAAAACGTGCAAAAAGGTCCAATTTGATAAATTTGTAAAAAGTGTAAACGGGGTAAAGTAGTTAAACGGTGTGAATGTGGTCAAATAAGCTAAAATACTTTAGGTTGGATTTAATAACAACCATTTGACAAATAATTATTTATGTCGTGACACTCCTCTTTCCTTTTTATTAGCTTCAATAGGCTAGAGTTCTAAGGGCCGTATGCAAGAACTTGACTAAAGGGTGATCTACACGGTGCTGCTTTTGATAATATTCGCTTGCTTCTTTTGACGCAACCTTGACACTTTCCCTGAGAGAATATGTGGCTGCAAAATTCACTAACTGATAAACGTTTACACAATGTTCTAAAAAGTGGAATCACCAGTGTTTAGCCGGTCTTGTGTGTCATGGCGTCAAAAAACACTCACTCACACGTGCGTCTCAAACAAGGTGTGTAGCTAGCTGTCCCGTCTCGTGCAAGCATAGGCAACCCATTCGCTGGTCGCTGTTAAAAGCGCTGACACGCCGCTTCTTTTGAAGCTGCTGGTAAAAGCAGCTAGTTATTCGCTTTGCATTTGGATATGTTCAATTTCTCAGCTAGCGACTTCTATTCGCTGGTCTTCAAAATTATGACGCGAGAGAATAAAAGTCTTTAGAATCTTTTACCAGAAAATTCGCAGCTTATAAAGAAGCTTGTTGCAATAAAGCACTGTGTGAACACCTTTAGTCATGTTATACGCTTAAGTACTAATTAGTTAATGGATTAGGAATTGGGAAGGTTGAATTTAGATGAAGAGAACCCGCATTTGCGTGGAGGGAGGTGGGAAACATTTAAAGGAAGAAACCATGCCAGTTCACCCGACCGAGATTGTAACCTCGATCCCCGTCCTCGGCAGTCAAGCTCAACATGACTAGCGCGTTAGCTAACTACGCCACCGAGGTGGGTACCACACTTTGTCCACTAAACATTCACTATACGTTGCATACCACCCTAAGTGCTAGTATAGAGAAGTTACAACTTAATCTTCAAAAGAAATGTAATCTTTTAAAACATGTTCAGATTATAGCTCTATTGTAACATTGTGTATTAGACAGTCTACTTTCGCGTTTTGTATTACAATCCAAACCATAAAGAATTAATATTTAGACATGATCTAAGATTTAATTAAAATTCCCTGTGGCTTATTTTATATACTAAAAAAACAGCTACTTTATAGATCCCAGTGCGAAGAACGGGTGCACCAACTAGTCTACATGAACCTAGCTTCATCAGCCCAGATGCAGAAATTGTTATGTTTTTTCTCAACATAAGTCAATACAATATAAATAAACCTATCTGCAACATTTTAAAGTGTACAAAGAGAAATTAGTACGATCTGAGCAGTACTAGCCCTCGTGGTCGTTCACTGCCCCATTTGACCTCGAGGCAGAGCTGCGAGGGTGTTCTAATTGGGATCTAGTTCCAAGGCCAAGCACGAGTGGTGGTAACAATAGGGCGTGAGGATACAATTATTGGTCCTCACAATCACAATGGTAAGGTCAGTAATGTCTACACTCAGCCTCACAACAGTCTGGAGAACAGTGTAAGCATCATTACTAGCGTCTTATACGATGAATATCTCTTAAACCTTGGATTAAAATTATCATCATTTTTTTACACCATGTCTTATAAGCCGTTCGATGTATCCAAATAATAATGCTTCCAAGCATTGAAAGAGGAAGATAGAATTTTAGAGGAAATTTATTCTCATTTGCGTGGGATAGAGAGTGAAAAACCATTTAGTGGAAAAACTAACATCAGTACACATGATACCCACTTCGGTGGCCTAGTTAGATAACGCACTAGTTTCGTGTTGAGTTAGACTGCGAGGTCAGGGAGATCGAGATTTTAATCTTTGGGTGAACTGGGTGGTTTTTTCTAAATGGTTTTCCACTCTCCCTCCACGCTAATGCGTGTTCATTTCCTCTGAATTCAGCCTTCTCAATTTCAAACCCATTAGAGTAATAGTACTTAACCGTATAACCGAACGGGTAGAAAGACACGGTGTATATATAATAAATACACAAGACCAGTTTAAGAAACCTGATATACCTGTTTTTGGCAGCCCAGTCTAATGAAAGAGTGATTTTTTTTTAAGTTTTTCACTACGTATACTTAACTTTCAATTTCTCACCCAACTGAAAGCGACTTACAACCTATCTTAATTCTACTTCAGACACAATATTTATTATTTTATCTAATGTTTATCTCTGTTAAAACGAAGCGCCAAATTCCCAAAACCTATATTTTTTAATCATGCCGGAACTCTACTTCGCTACCCTTTATTTGTGGGTATTATTAAATGCTGAGAACTAAAATAAACGTTTTTAAATTTATTCCCGAGAAATACATGAAGATGTTTTTGATATAAATTCTAACACAATGTAGTGTGTGACAACTTCCGCGTTGTTATAATTTTTAATTAGACAATTACCATATCTAAAGTGAAATAGAAAGGTATCATGATTGTTAACAGATGGTAGCACTAGGTACTAACTCAGGACTCATAATTGTCTAACAGATGGTAGCACTATGCATTAACTCAGGTCTCATGGTTGTCTAACAGATGGCAGTACAAGGGACCTACTCAGTCTCATGGCTTGTCTAACAGATGGCAGCACTAGCTTAACTCAGGTCTCATGGTTGTCTAACAGATGGAGCACAAGTACTAACTCAGATATCATGATTGATCTAACAGATGGCAGCACTAACTCAAGTTGTGTTAAAATTGGAGTCACGCCCGTTTCCCCTGTACTCTTCTTTAATGTGACTGACTATAGGTACAAAATGAATGGTTATTTCAAAGATACTACTATAATTACAGGTTTTTTATATCATTAAATTATAAATAAGAAATTTTAAGATGTATTATTATAATTGTATTACAATTTTGTCGATTGTTCCCATACTTCACCTCTTACTGCCCATCCGGGATATGTACATATTTACATTAATGTGATAGGTAGGAGTTAGGTATAATTCAGATAAAATGTACGTTTATTTTGGTGAAGAGAGAATGAAAAATAATTTTTTGAAAACTATCTCAATACATCCGGCTGAGATTTGAATACCTTGTCACCAGCCAACTAGATAATTCGAAACTGGTGCCTTTATCCACTTGCCCATTAGTGCATGTTTTTGTTGCGCTTTAAGGTCTATACTGATTTATATAGTAAATGAAAACATACATTACATATGTAAAAATGTATATGCATAAAGTTATAATATGTTGCTTTCTATTTGAGAATTGATCCATAATATCAAACATTCTAAGACAATAATTCACTTATTGAAATTAGCACTTTTATAAAAATCTTATTTATAAATATTCATTTAAAAATAACTGGGGAAAAGATTACATACTAAAGCAGTGATATTAGTGTAATATAAAATTACTTTTAATGCTAACGGGATATTTTTAAAGACACTCAGTTTGGAATATATTATTTTGAACTACTATTAATAGATATGATTTGTCATATTTAATGAAAATCATATTTTCCAGCTTATTTTTCATGATATACAAATATATATATATATGCATATATATTTATATATGAATAAATAAATATATATGTGCATATATATTTTATATATATATATTACGTTTTTTGACCCATGCAAGCTTCTCTTAAGGCGATGGCCCTTTTCATTTGTCGTGGAAATCCAAGCCATGGGAACAAACTGTTATCTTCAGAATTTTATTGTTTTGCCATTTTCTTTTCGGAAACGGTTTGATCAATAATATAAGCTTGTTAAAAACTCGCTATCTTACAGGTAGAGAAAGTATTGTGATCGTCAAAAAAAAATTGAACTCGATATTTTGATGAATCTCTACGGTTCATGACCACCCAACTCCGAAAGAGTTGTTTTTGAATTTCCGTCTGTCTGTATGTCTGTCTGCCTGTACCTCCAACTAGATCCTAAGCCATTTTACCAATCAGCCTAAAACTTGGTATTTAGGGTTTTCATAGGTCTGCCCCAAGGGGTTTTTGGAATTGGATATCTAACCCTAAAATTAAGGGTAATTTACTGAAGGGCAAAAAGAGAAAAAGTCTATTTTCTCAAAATCGGCTCTAACGACTTTGATTAGATTTCATTTATAAACCTTATAAATATTTCAAACAAAATGGCTACTCTCAATATTTCGGCAAAATGAATTTAAGGGCTCCGGTCTGATGCATAAATTTTCAATTTTTATCGTATCTCCGAAACATTTGAGATATGAAATTACTTATCATTACACATATATAGATCTATTTATAATACAAATTTTTTAATTCGAAGCATATTTTTATAAAACCAATAACTTTCAAGCTATAAGCAATTTTTTTTATTTTTTATTTTTTGAAAACAAAAGGTACTGCGACCGTAAATAAAATGTAACCTGAAATATTGATGGATGTCGACGTTTCATGACCCCCGAACTCTAAAAAGTTGTTTTTGCAATGCCGTTTGTCTGTATGTCTGTTTCAACTTAAATTAAGAGTAGTTTAGTAAAGGGCAAAAAGAGAAAAAATAATTTTTTTTTGTTCAAAATCGGCTCTAACGATTTTGATTAAAATTCGTATCTAGGTGTTGATTAAGATTATAAATAAAATACTATTTTCATTTTCCCATAAATTGACTTTTAGGGTACTTTACAGAAGCAGAAATTTCCGTATCTCCGCAACTATTTGAGATACTAAATAACTTATCATTGCAAAATTGTAGTACTATTAAAAACAAAAACTTTTATATGAAATATAAAACCAACGGTTTGAGATATTGGCAAATATATTAATAGGATTTTGTGAGCTTTAGTTGTAAAGAGATACCACTTAAGTCTTAACGCAATAATTCTCCAATGCCATAGAGTAATTAAATATGGGTTTCTCAAAAAGATGATGTTATTGTTCCTTAAACTTCCTAGGAGAAATGTGTGTACAACAATGATCTATCTCCATTTTAGATTCAATAGTCAATAGTTTTTAATTGGTCAAAACTTATAAATTAGGTATTTAATAGCAATGCGATAACATGAATATGTGCAACACCTAATAAAATGTCAAAAGTTTTTAAACGTAAGTCAAAATTTTAATACGAAAGTGTTGACCCTTGTGGACCCAATATTGATCTTTTTTATAAGTTAAAACACACAAATGAGGATATTAATTCATTAAAAATAAAATTATAAAATTTAAAACCGGGACTCAAAAAATGTTTTACGTAAGTATAGTGCAATTTATGCTTGGGTTTGCTAGTGTATATAGATAGTATACACACCTCCTTTATAATTTTAACAGTGATCAAACATAAATAGTTTTGACATTTTTCTATAGAAAACTGCCGGCTGCCTAACAAAAAATAAGAAACTGTAACACCTAATAAATCATTGATCTATTACCTTAGAAGAGGTGTAGAAAATATTACTATAAAAATTTACTCGTTCTCGAGAAAACTGATATTTCCAAACGTTTGATTTTTCCGCAAGACATGTCCGGTAGCTATCGCCATCCACGGTTTCCGTGATCCATCTCTTCTTGTTGGCATAGAAGGATACTTTGGTCGGTTGTGAAGCCACGCCACACATTTCACCCTCCCGCCCACCACTCCACAAAATAGGTTTTAGACTTGCATTCGATAGGGCCAAGGGCCTTAATTTAAATGTCTCCCAATTAATTAACTTCTTGTATTGGGCTCTGGAATTATTTATAAGAACAATATTAAATAAAATGGACCATAGCGTTTAGGCTTTATTAACTGCATAAACATTGAATTATAAGTTTTTATTACATACTTTATTTCGCCGCGTCTTGGGTTGTTCGCATACTTACACTAGGGGTAAAGAAGTGGGTATTTGGGGGAAACGTAGTAGAATTTGAGTGTAAGGTGAATGCGAAATTATTTAGGTAAAAACACCCACAGTACACAACCGACCAGTTTAAAAAAAAAACAATCTCCCCAGCTACGTCAGTCTAGTCTAGTCCAATAATGACTCCTTTGAACAATGTATCTCAAACTGTGGTTGGCAGTGGTGTGCCGGGTGGACCGCATATGTACGGTAGGGAAAAAAAAATAATATTGTGTGAGAGAGCTAAAGAATACAAGATTGAGAGGTTGGGTGCTGTTAAACAACAATATCTTGTCATACAAGTACTTCTTCCTAAGTCGACAAGCTGAGGGTTTGTTTGATGTGATTTCTATCCATCCGGAGCTGGGAATGCACTCAATCTTCAGCTGGTTATTTGCTGCCTCCACCATCTGGTGGAAATCCCATGTACTTGGGGAGTTCAAGAAAGTGTGGTTATTCCCTGTTGCCTTCCACACAAAATTTCTCAGAGCAAATGTGAAAGGGCCTACCAATTTTGCCAGGAAAGGTATTTTCACATACCTTATAGAATACTTTTACACGCCACAATCGACTTGGGACAGACGGATTTACTTCCTCTCAGAAGGAAGTTGTGCTACGGATTTTTATCTCACAAGTAAAATCCGTTAACCCAAGCTGGTTTTGAGCCCACAAACATTGGCGCCTAAGGTAAGCACTTTACCCCAAAACTACCGGGTCAACCTCTCTCTCTCTTTCTCTCTCTCTCTCTCTCTCTCCCTCTCTCTCTCAGTAGACTGGACTGTCAACACGTAGCCTCGTTCTCCCTCTAAAACAATCCGCTCAAAGCGTACACTTCTAATACCGTGAGAGAAACAGTGAACTGATTTATTCAAAAAATAAAGGAGCCATGTTTGGAGCAATGCCTAAATGAAGACAACCTTTTATATGACCTACAATCAATGTTCCGTGAACATTTTAAGATCATGGTGTACCTAACAAGCTTAACATTTTTGCGGCACACTTTTGTTTTGGATAGGCCTATGCGCCGCCGTACAAGAAAATAGATTACGCACGCAGTCCAACGGTTGATCAGAGTTAGGAAAGTATAGATTTTTGTTTCCTTGAAGTACCTACAAATGTTACAAGATTAAAGGTTTAAGTTAATTTTATGTTCACGCTTGTTTAACATTGGAAAACATTTAGTTTAAAACCATTAGTAATTTGGCTAAACCATAGCTCTAACTTCACGTTACTGAACACGACACGTGGTACTCTGGGTTGTGACGTCACGGCACACCTAGCTCTTCGCGGCACACCAATGTCCCGAGGTACACCGTTTTCAGAACAATGATGTATAAAGATCATTCCTTCCTTTTTTTTTATCAATGAGTTTTACTAGCTATTTAGGTTATACGTATTTATTATAATTACTCTAATGGGTTAGGAATGAGGTATTAAGTTTGTTTTTGTTTTTTTAGCACCACCGCTTACTAACCGTTCGGGTTATACGCCTCTGTACTAATTGCAATAATGGTTTAGGAATTAGGAAGATTAATTTAGAGAAAATTCACTCACATTTGCGTGGAGGGAGAGTGAAAAACCAATTAGGAAAAACCACCCTTAGTATACCTGACCGGGATTGAACCCCGATCTCCCCATTTTTGGAATCTAGTCCAACATGAAATTAGCGAGTTAGAACACATGGCCGCCAAAGCGGGTGTTATTCATTTTAGAGGTAATCTACCCTCATTTGCTTGGAAGGAAAGTGGAAAACCATTTTGAAAAAGCTACTCTCAGTAGACACTACCGGGATTCGAACCTCGATTTCTTAGTATTCAGCAAGCCAGTCCAACACGAGAGTGATGCCTTAGACCATTCGGCCACTTAAGCGTGTATTATTTGTGTTATTCATTTGTTATGAAATAATTTATTATCCTTGGATTTAAAGTCAGAATTATTTTATTTTGTCCTTCCAACCTTTAATAATCGAGAGAAAGTGACGCTAAGTGTCATCTCTAACCAATTACTTTACTGTACATTGCTACTAATTTAATGTAGACCCTATTAAATGTGTATAAAACCGAAAGTGTACTAAGACAGGAGTAAAAACATCAATTAAAGAAGAGAGGACTCAAATGAGTTGCTTTCCCTTGGGTAAGAGTATGAAAAACCTATGGGTGACTATTCCACTATTAACTTTGGTGATTTAGTATTATTGTATAGTATACATTATAATATTAAAACTACAAAGATTTTTTGTTGCAAGGCAAGTTCAAACATTCTAAAATATAAAGAAAAAATATAAACGCTATCGTTTATAAAATATCACTAAAATTTACACAGGTAAAATTTCCTTCTTGCTACTTCTATATCCATACCTACTGTTTTATATAATTCTCTTCCAGTACAGGTATGGTATTAATAGGTTTCTTAGCAGTCTCGGTGGCGTTGTTAGCTCACGCGCTAGTTTCGTGTTGAGCCAGACTGCCTAGACACGGGTAGATCGGGGTCCAAATATCGCTCGGGTGAACTGGGGATTGATTTTCCTAAATGGTTTTCCACTCTCCCTCGACGCTAATGCGAGTTCACTTCCTCTAAATTCAACCTTAACCATTTATAATCTATTAGCTAATTAGTACTTAAGCGTATACTCGAACGGGTAGTAAGATTCGGTGCTAAGTATTATTAATACGTTTCTTACTGTGCTAGAAAAGAGTAATGCATATGTAATGTTTTTTCGATATCGGTGACCTGGCGGTCTAGGGGTAAGGTGTCAGACTTCTGTGCTGAGGGTCCGGGGTTCAATCCTCGGTCCCGGCACAGATTTATCTGATTGCCAAACCCTTCCTTCACCTCTGACAAGACTTGTATTAATCACAACTTATGAATGTGTGGAATGCCAGGCCTCCACCGTGGTTCGAATTCCACGTTAAACTGTAGGTCCTCTATTTCGTCTCACAATTACCCTAACATTATACATTAGTGTAAGTCGTACAACCCCAAATGTGTAGTAAGACGTTATGCTAATAATAATAATTTTCTCGATATCTTTCGATGGGCTCCACTATTTTCCGAGGGTGACTGTACGAGGACCAACTGAGCCGAGCGCGGCTGTCATTAGCATACAGCGGAGTCTGTGATCGGAAACAGCGACAGAGAGATGATAAGGGGTAGGGATGTTGGACGGGGGGGTATGAGGAGAGAAGAGTGTGAACTGGGGAAATGCAATTGGCTTGAATGGTTTTCAGACCGGTGTGTGGGTATTGGAGTGCGATTAAGTCGACAATGGTAAGGCTGGGGGGTAGGGTGACGGATTTTTTTTTAGTAAAAATAGATGAAGTAAAGAATATTACTGCACCAACTTTATCATAACCAGATCGTTAAGTGTTTGATATTTCAGATAAATATATTCATTTATTTAGTTTATTTGCTAATATTTGTAGGGAAGCTTTTTGAATGATAAATGGAATCTTAAATAGCAATTATTAGGAATAGTTTTCAAACTGTTTATGAATTTATTTCATGATGTGTCAAAATTTAGAAAATAGTGGACGCCATTTAGCTTTCTTTGGATTTATTGAACGCATGTACAATTACTATTCTATCTAAATACAAGTATAATTTAATAAATATTTTCAAAATTTATTTTCGAAATAATAGCCTGTTTGTTGGATTAGATTAATTTCCTTTCGTGTGTACAGTATGTCGCTGGCATTCATAATGTGTTAAGATAGCATTGAAATATATTTAAATATCAAACTTGAAACAAAATAGATTAACCGTTAAATATATATATATATATATATAAGTGTTTATATATATAATTTCAAGCGCATGCAAGCATACATACATATACATAATTACTATTAGCACCACGTTTTACTACCCTTTCGGGTTGTACGCACTTTCGCTAATGTGTAATGGTAGGGTGATTGTTAGATGAAATGGAGGACCTACAGTTTAACGTGTGATCCGAACCACGGTGGAGGCCTGGCATTCCACATATTCACAAGTAGTGATTAATACACGTCTTGTCAGAGGTGAAGGAAGGGTTTTGCAATTAGATACATCTGTGTCAGGACCGAGGATTGAATCCCAGACCCCCAGCACAAAAGTCTGAAACTTTAACCCTAGACCACAAGGTCACTAATACACATATATATACATATATCGATCCTTATATACATGAAGTATGCATTCACTCTAAAAAAAACCTTTTTTGGAATCGGGAGCAAATAAATTTACATTGTCATCACACTCTGAAGCTTTTTTTCCGAGTTACAATACATTTTCCATGCTTCGTATATGTAATAAAGTAAAATAAAAAGGATAGCTTCGAATCTATCTATTCAAGTAAGCTATGCTTCTTAATATTAAAAATTTATTGGAACAATCTAAAATTTATGTTTTGCAACATTAGGGTTTTTATTTATAATAATTGCTAACCGAAGCATTTAAGAGGAATGCCAAATTTGTGTTATTAATAATACTTTTGGGTGGAGTGTAGGTGTTGAATAGTCAACTTTCTACTCCTACCCCTTGGTTATTGTCCTGAATTTTTTTTTTTGTTGATTCCACTTCAGTTCTACACAAAAATGTGCGGTCCCAAAAAATTATTGTGCCGTTACAAATCCAATTTTTTTTGTTCAATTCTGAAAAGATTACTAGGTCTATAAATTATTTAAATAAAAGAGATGAATACACTAAAAATTAATATTTATTTTATATAGTGGATAATATATTTAACTTAAAATTATGAGGGTTGACAATTTTCCTCAGTAGCTGCGTGCAGCATACTAAGTGGGGGAAGGGGCTCTGTTGGAGAAGGTGGCACAAAAAACCATCACATTTATACATAAAGCCATCAATTAGTGAGCTGGATCAGTAGCTGTTACCAAATACTAGATACTAACAAATAATAGCAAATAGAGATGAACAGTTTTAGGTAAAATATGTCAGTTCATTGAATATCCAGGTGAATGGTGATGTATTCGTAGAGGCTTAATAATTAAATATATTGAAGTATTAACATATCTTTACAAAAAAATACCCAGCTTTAGTGACAGTTTCAACCACAAAGAGCTGTCGTAGATAAGTGATATTACTTTATTGGAACCCCATTTTATAAAATACCTGGTTTTTATGGGCTGCCTCGGTTAGAGAGAAATTGCAGCGCAGACGTTCAGCTCTAACACAATATTATTTGGTTTAAGATGCTTTATATCAAAATATGGTTCACTCTAAAATAAAGTAAAAAATTTCAACACGGCTTTTTCTCCTTGGCAACACTATTTTTTGATTTTTATTAATATAAAACGATGTGTGAAACTGTTACGCAAGCTTATTTTTAGCCAATTTTTAATCATATTTGTGGAGCTATTCGACCAGAATTGATGAAAAAGGGCTCTAGATTTAACCTCCCTCTAACAAATAGACAAATTATTTTTATAGATTCACAACAGAAAATTTTAATATATTAGAGAACTAGCAGTGAGTTTTCCTCTTTACCTTGAGATAAGAATTGTAGTAGTTTTCTTTCCCTTATTTCTTATTGATATGACAATGGGTGGTTGTAGGCAAAGGGCGAAAGGGAGTATAAGATTAGACATAATAGAGAAGTAGTTCCATAAAACGACACAGACAATTGTCTTTTCACTCGTGTGTCCTGAGAGCAAATGATAATATCTCGCTGACCGAGGTGACCACCTCAATGTCTTTGGGATAAATTAACTAGAGCTATCAACATTACACTTATTCCATTTAAATATTTGACTTTTTTTTTTTTTAGAAAATTAAAATGTTAAACTTTCCGAGATGGATTTTTGATTTTGATCTCATATCTCAACTGGATATTGTGAAGATAAATTGTTTAGATATGATTTAGTACAGTCCATCCAAAGTATTGTTATGTTGTACATGATACAATCTTTTTAAAAAAAACTTCACCAGATTTTGACAGTAGTATGCTCGATATAAAGGTTATTAACGCCCTACTCTAATAGGTTGGAATAAGAAGATGAATCAGAAAAAATGAACCAGATAAAATGAACCAGCATTAGCATGGACAATATATGGCAACTAGTAATGAACCACTTCAAGATGGCAGGTCAAGAATCCTAATAGTCCAGTGGAGGTCATGTTGTAAACTGTACAGTATGTGCAGTTCTAAGATAACTTTACACTATTCTTTGGATTATTCTAATTTTATTCAAGGAAATAAGTAATCAATATGACGTTGACCTCAGTGGTCTTGAGGTAAAGTGCTTGCCACGGATTGTTCTTGAGCGATAACAATCCGTAGCACAACTTCCTTTGAAGTTAAAATAGAGCCGTCGGTACCATGTCGATTGTGGCATCTAAAAGAACCCTGGAAGCTCTGTGAAAACAGCTACCCGGCAAAATTTGTAGGCCTAAATTATTTCTATTTCACTCATAGAAAATTCTAACGTGCTGATATAATCAGTCGGTTCATAGAGAGCACGCTAAATACCTCAAATAAATAAATATTAAGTAATATAAATTTGACCCTATAATATAATCACATTGTTTTTAATTTTATTTTTATTTTTATTAATTTCACTTTGATCAGGAACTCACCACTCCACACTTCCTGTTTCGTTGGTGCTTACATCTCCTTGTGTGCCCCCTCCCTTCCCCCTCCTTACCAACAAACACCATAACCCCTCAAAAAGCCACTCTTACCTTTAAAAGGACGTCGTCCCCTCGTTAATCTAAAGACAGAATCTCTGATTTACGAAGCAAAAAGAAATAAAACAAAAAGAGAGAGAAAGAAGAGGATAAGAATAATAAAAAAAAAGCTGTAAATTTCTGGACAGAGCTAGGCCAAGAACCCGTAGTGATAAATCATTATTTATGGCCGCATTCGATTTACATAAGTAATGAAGAAGTGTTTGGTACAACAAGTGTAAATGCGACACTTTTCAAGCCGGGGTCAAAAGAATGGATATGTTTGCTATATTTGTTTCCCCCGCAACCTTCATTACCATTTTAAGTTTTTTCTTTCTTTAGAATTTGTATACATGATTTTATTAACTAGCCCACCGGAAAATTAAACCATGATTTACTTGCTTATGAACATCAGTAATAATAATAATATTTAGCACCGCGTCTTACTACCCGATATACGATTAAGTACTAATTACTATAATGGATTAGGAATTGGGAGGGTTGAATTTAGAGGAAGTGACCCCGCATTTGTGTGGAGGGAGAGTGGAAAACCATTTTAGGAAAAACCACCCTTAGTTTACCGACCGAGATTCGAACCTCGATCTCCCCGTACTCGGCGGTCGAGCTCAACACGAACTAGCGCGTTAGCCAACTACGCCACCGAGGTGGGTGTCTTATGAACATCGTTGCGAGGTTAGATGGTTCAAAAAGTTACAATAATAACCCGGATAATAATACAATTTATACAATATAATAATACATGGTAGTAAGTAATATTTTATCTGGATTTGTGTCTTAATTAATTTTGATTTTTTCTCTTATATATAATATAATATATCACTTATATATTACATCACTTATATTATATAATCTCTTATATATGTCATATTTTACTATATATTATTATATTATAGTATATATATCATATTATAAATAAACCTTTCATATATAGGCTATTATATCTTACAATCTTCAGTAGTATGCCCATTTAGAATGAGATTCAGTAGATTATATTCAATAACTCCAATGATTTAGTATAAATTTATTGGAGAAAGTCTCGTATCGTTGTTCAAATTGAGTAACGCATTATTTTCGTTTAGAACTGGATGATCGGTATCAAGGCCTGTCGGGTGTACTGAAGGTGGTATTTGGTAAATTGTTTCACACTCTCACTTTGCACGCAAATGAGGGCACAAATCTTCTATAATTTAATTTATCATCCCTAATCCATCAGTTTAATCAATATATACTCGTACATTCAAACCTTACGTGAAATAAGTGGAGTGAAAAAAAAAATTTGAAATATTTTATTAACTATACACGCATTTATAGTTGTTCGTTTCATGGTGTAGAATATATTACTACCAGTCCAATATATTCATATTTAGTTTTATTAATAAGGTAGGTAATGGCAGGGTAAGATTAAAAGAAACTAAACCCGTTTTTGCGTGAAGAGGAGTGGGAGTGAATCAATTCGGGAAAACGAGCATTCAGACCTTCGATACATTCATCCATGATTATACCCTATAGCCACCCCGTTACTTATAAACCAGACCAAAAGAGCTTGTCGTTTAAACCACGTAGCCACCGATGTTGGTACAACCCATGTTAATATAATATAATCAATTGTCCACACGTGCTGTTGCAATGCATGTTATTGTAATATAATAACATAGCACCCAATTCTAGTACAAGGATGTTATAAAAATATTATCAATCAGGTAATTAGAAATTCTGTTGTAACGCATGCAAGCATTATTTTATGATCATTAATAATTTATATTCAAATAATTTTGTATCAATATTTAAAATCATAAGATATTATAACAATAGAAAATATTCTTAAAAAAAAATCCATTCAAATTATTTAAATGAAATTTTATTTAATTTTACATTAATATCCCAAACTATTTAGAATAAGTAGATTTATTTATTACATTTTAAATACAAATCAAGTCAAGCAATATTAAAATTGACATAATCACACAATTATAAGCTACGTGCCATAAAAAGACTTTAGAACTATTGAAATGGTTTATTATACTAATCTTGTCTCCATACAAATGTGTGTACATTTTATCATTTCAGTAGTGTAACTAAAATTTATATCAGAAAGTTGAATGTTAGATCACTTTGGATAAAATAAAAAAAAATTGTTTCAAAAAAAATACTACAGTATTGACTTCATAATCATTAATAATTTGTCAACAAAATACCATTAATATCATTATACATAACCTATTAAAAAAAGAAATTATAAATTCTATTAGTATAGAAAAGAAAACGAGATGTGATGTAATTTACTATGCTTTTTAACTGTGGCTTATTTTAGAAAAGTAGAATTGATAAGAAATGGATGCGAGCCTACTTGGTGGGAGCGTTGGTAAACTAAATCTAGAAATACTTTTCCATCAGGAACTGAGCTGTGACCACTCTTTATTGGTAAACAAACATTCATGATACTTTTACCTTAATCCGCTGGTTTAAGGGTATGTTTGGTACAAAATTATATCTCAACCTCAATATAGAATTAAATGAGAATACGCCTTCGTGGCGCAATTGGTTAGCGCGTTCGGCTGTTAACCGAAAGGTTGGTGATTCATGCCCACCCGAGGGCGAAGTTATTTTAGCTCTCATTAATTGCAACCATTCTCACTCAATTAAATAATTGTTTAACGATAGCTTTGGTCCATTAATCGAAAATTACGCCAAAATTAATGTTGTTAAAATTAAAACATCCTCTTTGATTTGTATTCCATGACTGTACTACAACCATTTTTTAAGAATACTAGTCGTTTTCACTTGGTCAACGCGTTTTACAAATCGTTTGCGTTTTTCCGATGTATTCATATTTGTTAAGCTAGAGTGTTGGGTTTATAGGATATTAACTTTAGAGTAAGCTTACACACCTTCATGTCTAGGGATAGTGAAAAGTAATTCATGCATTTATCAAGACCAACTTTACATTCATGTATTATAGCGTTCATTTAACGTTCACCTCTTAAAGTAACACCGTGTTAAATCAAGCTTCACGTAAAGTAAAGTAATATAAGATGAAATTGGATTGTTTATAACCAAATTGTTCGCTTAAATTAAACCCTAGTATGTATGGCTCACAAGGCTGCAATTAATTACAATTCATGCTGATTGGATATACAAAATAAGGCGTAACAAAAGAATTCGACGTTTACAAATTCGCTAGACGGTGAAAAATCTGAACCAAATAATTCGTCTGCAAACCATAAACATAAAAATGAAATAATATATAGCCCTGTTGACTTGACTCAGAACGTGATTGGTTATAAAACACGTTCAATACTTCTTTAAAGTTCAAGTAACGTGAAAGTTCTCCCGTGGACTATTTCTTAATTTTCTTGAAATTAAATGAATGTTATTTCTTCTGCATAGTAATGTATTCAATTATAAAACAAAAGGATAATATTTAAGTAATGTTACGTTATTTAATGTGAATGCTAAGTAAACGTAAAGTAAATATTTAGCTCTCTCGATCCCATCATTACCCTTAAAGGAAGCAGTCATAACGTTTTGAATTAAATTATGATTTATATTAGAATATAGGGCCATTATATAACCAACTTTATCTGACGAAAAATCTTACTTTCAGCGGTAAATAAATACACAAAAAGCTCATTTTCATTCTTTTTAAATCGAACTGAATTAATTTCTGTGACTGTGGAACGACTATAGGAGTAGATTTTGTCTACAAATCATAGTCATCTGTTTTTATATTTTCAACTGACTAATTTAAGGTTAAATTGAATTTTGATCGTGAATCGTAAGATTTTAGGTTCTAATCAACACTTATTAGAAATGCAAATAAATTTAACTTACTATAAGAAATACTCGCAGAAATATACAGTCTTGTAGAAACCTTTCAAATGATTTTAAATTGAATAGCAAAAGTTTATCATCAACATATGAATAAAATGACCTAAGGAATCTAAAATATATAAGTATTTTAAAATTAATTTTGGTATATTGACATAAGCCTTAATCCTAGCACACAACTAAATCGTTAACGCACCTCAAAAATGGAAAGCAATCATTTCTACAAACATATTCTTGAAATGAATAATCCTTCCATTAATAATCAGATTAGATAAGGGTTTACAAATTTCAGTAATTTTTGAACTAGCCTTTTATCAGGCTTATAATTAACGTTACTGTCATTTGTATAAATCTATCTAAACATAAAAACATAAAGGCCACGTAGATTAATGGCAGACTCGTCTAGTATAATTAGATTATGTTTATAGGTTCCAAAATATTGGGCTGATCAAGGGTTTTCTTGTATTAATTTTTCCTCCAAACAAAGGCGGGTACATTTTATCCACCACGCTAGTGTAACTAAATCTATAACGCAAGCATAGATGTTTTATACATTTTGGATTAAATTAATTTAATTGGTTTGACCATCAAAATAATTTTGACATTTTATTCATGAATAATTTTATACAAAATATCAGTTAATATTTATACTAACCTATTCTGTAAAAATAGAAAGTATAAATTCTATTAGTATAGAAACAATAAAACGAGACTGTGATGTAATTTACTTTGACTTTTTAAATGTGGCTTATTTTAGGAAGGTAGAATTGATAAGAAATGGAGCCGAATTTACTTGGTGGGAGCGTTGGTAAACTAAATCTAGAAATACTCTTCCATCTGGAACTGAGCTGTGACCACTCTTTATTGGAAAACTAACATTCATGATACTTTTACCTTAATCCGCTGGTTCAAGGGTATGTTTGGTACAAAATTATATCTCAACCTCAATATAGAATTAAATGAGAAATATCGCCTTCGTGGCGCAATTGGTTAGCGCGTTCGGCTGTTAACCGAAAGGTTGGTGGTTCAAGCCCACCCGAGGGCGAAGTTATTTTAGCTCTCATTAATTGCAACCATTCTTCACTCAATTATTCTGGTTAAATAATTGTTTAACGATAGCTTTGGTCCATTAATCGAAAATTCCACCAAAATTAATGTTGTTAAAATTAAAACATCCTCTTTGATTTGTATTACATGACTATACTACAACCATTTTTTAGGACTACTAGTCGTATTCACTTGGTCAACGCGTTTTACAAATCGTTTGCGTTTTTCCGATGTATTCTATTTGTTAAGCTAGAGTGTTGGGTTTATAGGATATTAACTTTAGAGTAAGCTTACACACCTTCATGTCTAGGGATAGTGAAAAGTAATTCATGCATTTATCAAGACCAACTTTACATTCATGTATTATAGCGTTCATTTAACGTTCACCTCTTAAAGTAACACCGTGTTAAATCAAGCTTCACGTAAAGTAAAGTAATATAAGATGAAATTGGATTGTTTATAACCAAATTGTTCGCTTAAATTAAACCCTAGTATGTATGGCTCACAAGGCTGCAATTAATTACAATTCATGCTGATTGGATATACAAAATAAGGCGTAACAAAAGAATTCGACGTTTACAAATTCGCTAGACGGTGAAAAATCTGAACCAAATAATTCGTCTGCAAACCATAAACATAAAAATGAAATAATATATAGCCCTGTTGACTTGACTCAGAACGTGATTGGTTATAAAACACGTTCAATACTTCTTTAAAGTTCAAGTAACGTGAAAGTACTCCCGTGGACTATTTCTTAATTTTCTTGAAATTAAATGAATGTTATTTCTTCTGCATAGTAATGTATTCAATTATAAAACAAAAGGATAATATTTAAGTAATGTTACGTTATTAATGTGAATTCTAAGTAAACGTAAAGTAAATATTTAGCTCTCTCGATCCCATCATTACCCTTAAAGGAAGCAGTCATAACGTTTTGAATTAAATTATGATTTATATTAGAATATAGGGCCATTATATAACCAACTTTATCTGACGAAAAATCTTACTTTCAGCGGTAAATAAATACACAAAAAGCTCATTTTCATTCTTTTTAAATCGAACTGAATTAATTTCTGTGACTGTGGAACGACTATAGGAGTAGATTTTGTCTACAAATCATAGTCATCTGTTTTTATATTTTCAACTGACTAATTTAAGGTTAAATTGAATTTTGATCGTGAATCGTAAGATTTTAGGTTCTAATCAAACTTATTAGAAATGCAAATAAATTTAACTTACTATAAGAAATACTCGCAGAAATATACAGTCTTGTAGAAACCTTTCAAATGATTTTAAATTGAATAGCAAAAGTTTATCATCAACATATCGAATAAAATGACCTAAGGAATCTAAAATATATAAGTATTTTAAAATTAATTTTGGTATATTGACATAAGCCTTAATCCTAGCACACAACTAAATCGTTAACGCACCTCAAAAATGGAAAGCAATCATTTCTACAAACATATTTCTTGAAATGAATAATCCTTCCATTAATAATCAGATTAGATAAGGGTTTACAAATTTCAGTAATTTTTGAACTAGCCTTTTATCAGGCTTATAATTAACGTTACTGTCATTTGTATAAATCTATCTAAACATAAAAACATAAAGGCCACGTAGATTAATGGCAGACTCGTCTAGTATAATTAGATTATGTTTATAGGTTCCAAAATATTGGGCTGATCAAGGGTTTTCTTGTATTAATTTTTCCTCCAAACAAAGGCGGGTACATTTTATCCACCACGCTAGTGTAACTAAATCTATAACGCAAGCATAGATGTTTATACATTTTGGATTAAATTAATTTAATTGGTTTGACCATCAAAATAATTTTGACATTTTATTCATGAATAATTTTATACAAAATATCAGTTAATATTTATACTAACCTATTCTGTAAAAATAGAAAGTATAAATTCTATTAGTATAGAAACAATAAAACGAGACTGTGATGTAATTTACTTTGACTTTTTAAATGTGGCTTATTTTAGGAAGGTAGAATTGATAAGAAATGGAGCCGAATTTACTTGGTGGGAGCGTTGGTAAACTAAATCTAGAAATACTCTTCCATCTGGAACTGAGCTGTGACCACTCTTTATTGGAAAACTAACATTCATGATACTTTTACCTTAATCCGCTGGTTCAAGGGTATGTTTGGTACAAAATTATATCTCAACCTCAATATAGAATTAAATGAGAAATATCGCCTTCGTGGCGCAATTGGTTAGCGCGTTCGGCTGTTAACCGAAAGGTTGGTGGTTCAAGCCCACCCGAGGGCGAAGTTATTTTAGCTCTCATTAATTGCAACCATTCTTCACTCAATTATTCTGGTTAAATAATTGTTTAACGATAGCTTTGGTCCATTAATCGAAAATTCCACCAAAATTAATGTTGTTAAAATTAAAACATCCTCTTTGATTTGTATTACATGACTATACTACAACCATTTTTTAGGACTACTAGTCGTATTCACTTGGTCAACGCGTTTTACAAATCGTTTGCGTTTTTCCGATGTATTCATATTTGTTAAGCTAGAGTGTTGGGTTTATAGGATATTAACTTTAGAGTAAGCTTACACACCTTCATGTCTAGGGATAGTGAAAAGTAATTCATGCATTTATCAAGACCAACTTTACATTCATGTATTATAGCGTTCATTTAACGTTCACCTCTTAAAGTAACACCGTGTTAAATCAAGCTTCACGTAAAGTAAAGTAATATAAGATGAAATTGGATTGTTTATAACCAAATTGTTCGCTTAAATTAAACCCTAGTATGTATGGCTCACAAGGCTGCAATTAATTACAATTCATGCTGATTGGATATACAAAATAAGGCGTAACAAAAGAATTCGACGTTTACAAATTCGCTAGACGGTGAAAAATCTGAACCAAATAATTCGTCTGCAAACCATAAACATAAAAATGAAATAATATATAGCCCTGTTGACTTGACTCAGAACGTGATTGGTTATAAAACACGTTCAATACTTCTTTAAAGTTCAAGTAACGTGAAAGTACTCCCGTGGACTATTTCTTAATTTTCTTGAAATTAAATGAATGTTATTTCTTCTGCATAGTAATGTATTCAATTATAAAACAAAAGGATAATATTTAAGTAATGTTACGTTACTTTAATGTGAATTCTAAGTAAACGTAAAGTAAATATTTAGCTCTCTCGATCCCATCATTACCCTTAAAGGAAGCAGTCATAACGTTTTGAATTAAATTATGATTTATATTAGAATATAGGGCCATTATATAACCAACTTTATCTGACGAAAAATCTTACTTTCAGCGGTAAATAAATACACAAAAAGCTCATTTTCATTCTTTTTAAATCGAACTGAATTAATTTCTGTGACTGTGGAACGACTATAGGAGTAGATTTTGTCTACAAATCATAGTCATCTGTTTTTATATTTTCAACTGACTAATTTAAGGTTAAATTGAATTTTGATCGTGAATCGTAAGATTTTAGGTTCTAATCAAACTTATTAGAAATGCAAATAAATTTAATTACTATAAGAAATACTCGCAGAAATATACAGTCTTGTAGAAACCTTCAAATGATTTTAAATTGAATAGCAAAAGTTTATCATCAACATATCGAATAAAATGACCTAAGGAATCTAAAATATATAAGTATTTTAAATTAATTTTGGTATATTGACATAAGCCTTAATCCTAGCACACAACTAAATCGTTAACGCACCTCAAAAATGGAAAGCAATCATTTCTACAAACATATTTCTTGAAATGAATAATCCTTCCATTAATAATCAGATTAGATAAGGGTTTACAAATTTCAGTAATTTTTGAACTAGCCTTTTATCAGGCTTATAATTAACGTTACTGTCATTTGTATAAATCTATCTAAACATAAAAACATAAAGGCCACGTAGATTAATGGCAGACTCGTCTAGTATAATTAGATTATGTTTATAGGTTCCAAAATATTGGCTGATCAAGGGTTTTCTTGTATTAATTTTTCCTCCAAACAAAGGCGGGTACATTTTATCCACCACGCTAGTGTAACTAAATCTATAACGCAAGCATAGATGTTTATACATTTTGGATTAAATTAATTTAATTGGTTTGACCATCAAAATAATTTTGACATTTTATTCATGAATAATTTTATACAAAATATCAGTTAATATTTATACTAACCTATTCTGTAAAAATAGAAAGTATAAATTCTATTAGTATAGAAACAATAAAAACGAGACTGTGATGTAATTTACTTTGACTTTTTAAATGTGGTTATTTTAGGAAGGTAGAATTGATAAGAAATGGAGCCGAATTTACTTGGTGGGAGCGTTGGTAAACTAAATCTAGAAATACTCTTCCATCTGGAACTGAGCTGTGACCACTCTTTATTGGAAAACTAACATTCATGATACTTTTACCTTAATCCGCTGGTTCAAGGGTATGTTTGGTACAAAATTATATCTCAACCTCAATATAGAATTAAATGAGAAATATCGCCTTCGTGGCGCAATTGGTTAGCGCGTTCGGCTGTTAACCGAAAGGTTGGTGGTTCAAGCCCACCGAGGGCGAAGTTATTTTAGCTCTCATTAATTGCAACCATTCTTCACTCAATTATTCTGGTTAAATAATTGTTTAACGATAGCTTTGGTCCATTAATCGAAAATTCCACCAAAATTAATGTTGTTAAAATTAAAACATCCTCTTTGATTTGTATTACATGACTATACTACAACCATTTTTAGGACTACTAGTCGTATTCACTTGGTCAACGCGTTTTACAAATCGTTTGCGTTTTTCCGATGTATTCTTATTTGTTAAGCTAGAGTGTTGGGTTTATAGGATATTAACTTTAGAGTAAGCTTACACACCTTCATGTCTGGGATAGTGAAAAGTAATTCATGCATTTATCAAGACCAACTTTACATTCATGTATTATAGCGTTCATTTAACGTTCACCTCTTAAAGTAACACCGTGTTAAATCAAGCTTCACGTAAAGTAAAGTAATATAAGATGAAATTGGATTGTTTATAACCAAATTGTTCGCTTAAATTAAACCCTAGTATGTATGGCTCACAAGGCTGCAATTAATTACAATTCATGCTGATTGGATATACAAAATAGGCGTAACAAAAGAATTCGACGTTTACAAATTCGCTAGACGTGAAAAATCTGAACCAAATAATTCTTCTGCAAACCATAAACATAAAAATGAAATAATATATAGCCCTGTTGACTTGACTCAGAACGTGATTGGTTATAAAACACGTTCAATACTTCTTTAAAGTTCAAGTAACGTGAAAGTACTCCCGTGGACTATTTCTTAATTTTCTTGAAATTAAATGAATGTTATTTCTTCTGCATAGTAATGTATTCAATTATAAAACAAAAGGATAATATTTAAGTAATGTTACGTTACTTAATGTGAATTCTAAGTAAACGTAAAGTAAATATTTAGCTCTCTCGATCCCATCATTACCTTAAAGGAAGCAGTCATAACGTTTTGAATTAAATTATGATTTATATTAGAATATAGGGCCATTATATAACCAACTTTATCTGACGAAAAATCTTACTTTCAGCGGTAAATAAATACACAAAAAGCTCATTTTCATTCTTTTTAAATCGAACTGAATTAATTTCTGTGACTGTGGAACGACTATAGGAGTAGATTTTGTCTACAAATCATAGTCATCTGTTTTTATATTTTCAACTGACTAATTTAAGGTTAAATTGAATTTTGATCGTGAATCGTAAGATTTTAGGTTCTAATCAAACTTATTAGAAATGCAAATAAATTTAACTTACTATAAGAAATACTCGCAGAAATATACAGTCTTGTAGAAACCTTTCAAATGATTTTAAATTGAATAGCAAAAGTTTATCATCAACATATCGAATAAAATGACCTAAGGAATCTAAAATATATAAGTATTTTAAAATTAATTTTGGTATATTGACATAAGCCTTAATCCTAGCACACAACTAAATCGTTAACGCACCTCAAAAATGGAAAGCAATCATTTCTACAAACATATTTCTTGAAATGAATAATCCTTCCATTAATAATCAGATTAGATAAGGGTTTACAAATTTCAGTAATTTTTGAACTAGCCTTTTATCAGGCTTATAATTAACGTTACTGTCATTTGTATAAATCTATCTAAACATAAAACATAAAGGCCACGTAGATTAATGGCAGACTCGTCTAGTATAATTAGATTATGTTTATAGGTTCCAAAATATTGGGCTGATCAAGGGTTTTCTTGTATTAATTTTTCCTCCAAACAAAGGCGGGTACATTTTATCCACCACGCTAGTGTAACTAAATCTATAACGCAAGCATAGATGTTTATACATTTTGGATTAAATTAATTTAATTGGTTTGACCATCAAAATAATTTTGACATTTTATTCATGAATAATTTTATACAAAATATCAGTTAATATTTATACTAACCTATTCTGTAAAAATAGAAAGTATAAATTCTATTAGTATAGAAACAATAAAACGAGACTGTGATGTAATTTACTTTGACTTTTTAAATGTGGCTTATTTTAGGAAGGTAGAATTGATAAGAAATGGAGCCGAATTTACTTGGTGGGAGCGTTGGTAAACTAAATCTAGAAATACTCTTCCATCTGGAACTGAGCTGTGACCACTCTTTATTGGAAAACTAACATTCATGATACTTTTACCTTAATCCGCTGGTTCAAGGGTATGTTTGGTACAAAATTATATCTCAACCTCAATATAGAATTAAATGAGAAATATCGCCTTCGTGGCGCAATTGGTTAGCGCGTTCGGCTGTTAACCGAAAGGTTGGTGGTTCAAGCCCACCCGAGGGCGAAGTTATTTTAGCTCTCATTAATTGCAACCATTCTTCACTCAATTATTCTGGTTAAATAATTGTTTAACGATAGCTTTGGTCCATTAATCGAAAATTCCACCAAAATTAATGTTGTTAAAATTAAAACATCCTCTTTGATTTGTATTACATGACTATACTACAACCATTTTTTAGGACTACTAGTCGTATTCACTTGGTCAACGCGTTTTACAAATCGTTTGCGTTTTTCCGATGTATTCATATTTGTTAAGCTAGAGTGTTGGGTTTATAGGATATTAACTTTAGAGTAAGCTTACACACCTTCATGTCTAGGGATAGTGAAAAGTAATTCATGCATTTATCAAGACCAACTTTACATTCATGTATTATAGCGTTCATTTAACGTTCACCTCTTAAAGTAACACCGTGTTAAATCAAGCTTCACCTAAAGTAAAGTAATATAAGATGAAATTGGATTGTTTATAACCAAATTGTTCGCTTAAATTAAACCCTAGTATGTATGGCTCACAAGGCTGCAATTAATTACAATTCATGCTGATTGGATATACAAAATAAGGCGTAACAAAAGAATTCGACGTTTACAAATTCGCTAGACGGTGAAAAATCTGAACCAAATAATTCGTCTGCAAACCATAAACATAAAAATGAAATAATATATAGCCCTGTTGACTTGACTCAGAACGTGATTGGTTATAAAACACGTTCAATACTTCTTTAAAGTTCAAGTAACGTGAAAGTACTCTCCCGTGGACTATTTCTTAATTTTCTTGAAATTAAATGAATGTTATTTCTTCTGCATAGTAATGTATTCAATTATAAAACAAAAGGATAATATTTAAGTAATGTTACGTTATTAATGTGAATTCTAAGTAAACGTAAAGTAAATATTTAGCTCTCTCGATCCCATCATTACCCTTAAAGGAAGCAGTCATAACGTTTTGAATTAAATTATGATTTATATTAGAATATAGGGCCATTATATAACCAACTTTATCTGACGAAAAATCTTACTTTCAGCGGTAAATAAATACACAAAAAGCTCATTTTCATTCTTTTTAAATCGAACTGAATTAATTTCTGTGACTGTGGAACGACTATAGGAGTAGATTTTGTCTACAAATCATAGTCATCTGTTTTTATATTTTCAACTGACTAATTTAAGGTTAAATTGAATTTTGATCGTGAATCGTAAGATTTTAGGTTCTAATCAAACTTATTAGAAATGCAAATAAATTTAACTTACTATAAGAAATACTCGCAGAAATATACAGTCTTGTAGAAACCTTTCAAATGATTTTAAATTGAATAGCAAAAGTTTATCATCAACATGTCGAATAAAATGACCTAAGGAATCTAAAATATATAAGTATTTTAAAATTAATTTTGGTATATTGACATAAGCCTTAATCCTAGCACACAACTAAATCGTTAACGCACCTCAAAAATGGAAAGCAATCATTTCTACAAACATATTTCTTGAAATGAATAATCCTTCCATTAATAATCAGATTAGATAAGGGTTTACAAATTTCAGTAATTTTTGAACTAGCCTTTTATCAGGCTTATAATTAACGTTACTGTCATTTGTATAAATCTATCTAAACATAAAAACATAAAGGCCACGTAGATTAATGGCAGACTCGTCTAGTATAATTAGATTATGTTTATAGGTTCCAAAATATTGGGCTGATCAAGGGTTTTCTTGTATTAATTTTTCCTCCAAACAAAGGCGGGTACATTTTATCCACCACGCTAGTGTAACTAAATCTATAACGCAAGCATAGATGTTTATACATTTTGGATTAAATTAATTTAATTGGTTTGACCATCAAAATAATTTTGACATTTTATTCATGAATAATTTTATACAAAATATCAGTTAATATTTATACTAACCTATTCTGTAAAAATAGAAAGTATAAATTCTATTAGTATAGAAACAATAAAACGAGACTGTGATGTAATTTACTTTGACTTTTTAAATGTGGCTTATTTTAGGAAGGTAGAATTGATAAGAAATGGAGCCGAATTTACTTGGTGGGAGCGTTGGTAAACTAAATCTAGAAATACTCTTCCATCTGGAACTGAGCTGTGACCACTCTTTATTGGAAAACTAACATTCATGATACTTTTACCTTAATCCGCTGGTTCAAGGGTATGTTTGGTACAAAATTATATCTCAACCTCAATATAGAATTAAATGAGAAATATCGCCTTCGTGGCGCAATTGGTTAGCGCGTTCGGCTGTTAACCGAAAGGTTGGTGTTCAAGCCCACCCGAGGGCGAAGTTATTTTAGCTCTCATTAATTGCAACCATTCTTCACTCAATTATTCTGGTTAAATAATTGTTTAACGATAGCTTTGGTCCATTAATCGAAAATTCCACCAAAATTAATGTTGTTAAAATTAAAACATCCTCTTTGATTTGTATTACATGACTATACTACAACCATTTTTTAGGACTACTAGTCGTATTCACTTGGTCAACGCGTTTTACAAATCGTTTGCGTTTTTCCGATGTATTCTTATTTGTTAAGCTAGAGTGTTGGGTTTATAGGATATTAACTTTAGAGTAAGCTTACACACCTTCATGTCTAGGGATAGTGAAAAGTAATTCATGCATTTATCAAGACCAACTTTACATTCATGTATTATAGCGTTCATTTAACGTTCACCTCTTAAAGTAACACCGTGTTAAATCAAGCTTCACGTAAAGTAAAGTAATATAAGATGAAATTGGATTGTTTATAACCAAATTGTTCGCTTAAATTAAACCCTAGTATGTATGGCTCACAAGGCTGCAATTAATTACAATTCATGCTGATTGGATATACAAAATAAGGCGTAACAAAAGAATTCGACGTTTACAAATTCGCTAGACGGTGAAAAATCTGAACCAAATAATTCTTCTGCAAACCATAAACATAAAAATGAAATAATATATAGCCCTGTTGACTTGACTCAGAACGTGATTGGTTATAAAACACGTTCAATACTTCTTTAAAGTTCAAGTAACGTGAAAGTTTCTCCCGTGGACTATTTCTTAATTTTCTTGAAATTAAATGAATGTTATTTCTTCTGCATAGTAATGTATTCAATTATAAAACAAAAGGATAATATTTAAGTAATGTTACGTTACTTTAATGTGAATTCTAAGTAAACGTAAAGTAAATATTTAGCTCTCTCGATCCCATCATTACCCTTAAAGGAAGCAGTCATAACGTTTTGAATTAAATTATGATTTATATTAGAATATAGGGCCATTATATAACCAACTTTATCTGACGAAAAATCTTACTTTCAGCGGTAAATAAATACACAAAAAGCTCATTTTCATTCTTTTTAAATCGAACTGAATTAATTTCTGTGACTGTGGAACGACTATAGGAGTAGATTTTGTCTACAAATCATAGTCATCTGTTTTTATATTTTCAACTGACTAATTTAAGGTTAAATTGAATTTTGATCGTGAATCGTAAGATTTTAGGTTCTAATCAAACTTATTAGAAATGCAAATAAATTTAACTTACTATAAGAAATACTCGCAGAAATATTACAGTCTTGTAGAAACCTTTCAAATGATTTTAAATTGAATAGCAAAAGTTTATCATCAACATATCGAATAAAATGACCTAAGAATCTAAAATATATAAGTATTTTAAAATTATTTTGGTATATTGACATAAGCCTTAATCCTAGCACACAACTAAATCGTTAACGCACCTCAAAATGGAAAGCAATCATTTCTACAAACATATTTCTTGAAATGAATAATCCTTCCATTAATAATCAGATTAGATAAGGGTTTACAAATTTCAGTAATTTTGAACTAGCCTTTTATCAGGCTTATAATTAACGTTACTGTCATTTGTATAAATCTATCTAAACATAAAACATAAAGGCCACGTAGATTAATGGCAGACTCGTCTAGTATAATTAGATTATGTTTAAGGTTCCAAAATATTGGGCTGATCAAGGGTTTTCTTGTATTAATTTTTCCTCCAAACAAAGGCGGGTACATTTTATCCACCACGCTAGTGTAACTAAATCTATAACGCAAGCATAGATGTTTATACATTTTGGATTAAATTAATTTAATTGGTTTGACCATCAAAATAATTTTGACATTATATTCATGAATAATTTTATACAAAATATCAGTTATATTTATACTAACTATTCTGTAAAAATAGAAAGTATAAATTTATTAGTATAGAAACAATAAAACGAGACTGTGATGTAATTTACTTTGACTTTTTAAATGTGGCTTATTTTAGGAAGGTAGAATTGATAAGAAATGGAGCCGAATTTACTTGGTGGGAGCGTTGTAAACTAAATCTAGAAATACTCTTCCATCTGTAACTGAGCTGTGACCACTGTTTATTGGAAAACTAACATTCATGATACTTTTACCTTAATCCGCTGGTTCAAGGGTATGTTTGGTACAAAATTATATCTCAACTCAATATAGAATCAAATGAGAAATATCGCCTTCGTGGGCAATTGGTTAGCGCTTCGGCTGTTAACCGAAAGGTTGGTGGTTCAAGCCCACCCGAGGCGAAGTTATTTTAGCTCTCATTAATTTCAACCATTCTTCACTCAATTATTCTGGTTAAATAATTGTTTAACGATAGCTTTGGTCCATTAATCGAAAATTCCACCAAAATTAATGTTGTTAAAATTAAAACATCCTCTTTGATTTGTATTACATGACTATACTACAACCATTTTTTAGGACTACTAGTCGTATTCACTTGGTCAACGCGTTTTACAAATCGTTTGCGTTTTTCCGATGTATTCTATTTGTTAAGCTAGAGTGTTGGGTTTATAGGATATTAACTTTAGAGTAAGCTTACACACCTTCATGTCTAGGGATAGTGAAAAGTAATTCATGCATTTATCAAGACCAACTTTACATTCATGTATTATAGCGTCATTTAACGTTCACCTCTTAAAGTAACACCGTGTTAAATCAAGCTTCACGTAAAGTAAAGTAATATAAGATGAAATTGGATTGTTTATAACCAAATGTTCGCTTAAATTAAACCCTAGTTGTATGGCTCACAAGGCTGCAATTAATTACAATTCATGCTGATTGGATATACAAAATAAGGCGTAACAAAAGAATTCGACGTTTACAAATTCGCTAGACGGTGAAAAATCTGAACAAAATAATTCGTCTGAAAACCCATAAACATAAAAATGAAATAATATATAGCCCTGTTGACTTGACTCAGAACGTGATTGGTTATAAAACACGTTCAATTACTTCTTTAAAGTTCAAGTAACGTGAAAGTTCTCCCGTGGACTATTTCTTAATTTTCTTGAAATTAAATGAATGTTATTTCTTCTGCATAGTAATGTATTCAATTATAAAACAAAAGGATAATATTTAAGTAATGTTACGTTATTTAATGTGAATTCTATGTAAACGTAAAGTAAATATTTAGCTCTCTCGATCCCATCATTACCCTTAAAGGAAGCAGTCATAACGTTTTGAATTAAATTATGATTTATATTAGAATATAGGGCCATTATATAACCAACTTTATCTGACGAAAAATCTTACTTTCAGCGGTAAATAAATACACAAAAAGCTCATTTTCATTCTTTTTAAATCGAACTGAATTAATTTCTGTGACTGTGGAACGACTATAGGAGTAGATTTTGTCTACAAATCATAGTCATCTGTTTTTATATTTTCAACTGACTAATTTAAGGTTAAATTGAATTTTGATCGTGAATCGTAAGATTTTAGGTTCTAATCAAACTTATTAGAAATGCAAATAAATTTAACTTACTATAAGAAATACTCGCAGAAATATACAGTCTTGTAGAAACCTTTCAAATGATTTTAAATTGAATAGCAAAAGTTTATCATCAACATATCGAATAAAATGACCTAAGGAATCTAAAATATATAAGTATTTTAAAATTAATTTTGGTATATTGACATAAGCCTTAATCCTAGCACACAACTAAATCGTTAACGCACCTCAAAAATGGAAAGCAATCATTTCTAAAACATATTTCTTGAAATGAATAATCCTTCCATTAATAATCAGATTAGATAAGGGTTTACAAATTTCAGTAATTTTTGAACTAGCCTTTTATCAGGCTTATAATTAACGTTACTGTCATTTGTATAAATCTATCTAAACATAAAAACATAAAGGCCACGTAGATTAATGGCAGACTCGTCTAGTATAATTAGATTATGTTTATAGGTTCCAAAATATTGGGCTGATCAAGGGTTTTCTTGTATTAATTTTTCCTCCAAACAAAGGCGGGTACATTTTATCCACCACGCTAGTGTAACTAAATCTATAACGCAAGCATAGATGTTTATACATTTTGGATTAAATTAATTTAATTGGTTTGACCATCAAAATAATTTTGACATTTTATTCATGAATAATTTTATACAAAATATCAGTTAATATTTATACTAACCTATTCTGTAAAATAGAAAGTATAAATTCTATTAGTATAGAAACAATAAAACGAGACTGTGATGTAATTTACTTTGACTTTTTAAATGTGGCTTATTTTAGGAAGGTAGAATTGATAAGAAATGGAGCCGAATTTACTTGGTGGGAGCGTTGGTAAACTAAATCTAGAAATACTCTTCCATCTGGAATTGAGCTGTGACCACTCTTTGTTGGAAAACTAACATTCATGATACTTTTACCTTAATCCGCTGGTTCAAGGGTATGTTTGGTACAAAATTATATCTCAACCTCAATATAGAATTAAATGAGAAATATCGCCTTCGTGGCGCAATTGGTTAGCGCGTTCGGCTGTTAACCGAAAGGTTGGTGTTTCAAGCCCACCCGAGGGCGAAGTTATTTTAGCTCTCATTAATTGCAACCATTCTTCACTCAATTATTCTGGTTAAATAATTGTTTAACGATAGCTTTGGTCCATTAATCGAAAATTCCACCAAAATTAATGTTGTTAAAATTAAAACATCCTCTTTGATTTGTATTACATGACTATACTACAACCATTTTTTAGGACTACTAGTCGTATTCACTTGGTCAACGCGTTTTACAAATCGTTTGCGTTTTTCCGATGTATTCTTATTTGTTAAGCTAGAGTGTTGGGTTTATAGGATATTAACTTTAGAGTAAGCTTACACACCTTCATGTCTAGGGATAGTGAAAAGTAATTCATGCATTTATCAAGACCAACTTTACATTCATGTATTATAGCGTTCATTTAACGTTCACCTCTTAAAGTAACACCGTGTTAAATCAAGCTTCACGTAAAGTAAAGTAATATAAGATGAAATTGGATTGTTTATAACCAAATTGTTCGCTTAAATTAAACCCTAGTATGTATGGCTCACAAGGCTGCAATTAATTACAATTTATGCTGATTGGATATACAAAATAAGGCGTAACAAAAGAATTCGACGTTTACAAATTCACTAGACGGTGAAAGATCTGAACCAAATAATTCGTCTGCTAACCATAAACATAAAAATGAAATAATATATAGCCCTGTTGACTTGACTCAAAACGTGATTGGTTATAATACACGTTCAATACTTATTTAAAGTTCAAGTAACGTGAAAGTTCTCCCGTGGACTATTTCTTTATTATCTTGAAATTAAATGAATGTTATTTCTTCTGCATAGTAATGTATTCAATTATAAAACAAAAGGATAATATTTAAGTAATGTTACGTTACTTAATGTGAATTCTAAGTAAACGTAAAGTAAATATTTAGCTCTCTCGATCCAATCATTACCTTAAAGGAAGCAGTCATAACGTTTTGAATTAAATTATGATTTATATTAGAATATAGGGCCATTATATAACCAACTTTATCTGACGAAAAATCTTACTTTCAGCTGTAAATAAATACACAAAAAGCTCATTTTCATTCTTTTTAAATCGAACTGAATTAATTTCTGTGACTGTGGAACGACTATAGGAGTAGATTTTGTCTACAAATTCATAGTCATCTGTTTTTATATTTTCAACTGACTAATTTAAGGTTAAATTGAATTTTGATCGTGAATCGTAAGATTTTAGGTTCTAATCAAACTTATTAGAAATGCAAATAAATATTAACTTACTATAAGAAATACTCGCAGAAGTATACAGTCTTGTAGAAACCTTTCAAATGAGTTTAAATTGAATAGCAAAAGCTTATCATCAACATATCGAATAAAATGACCTAAGGAATCTAAAATATATAAGTATTTTAAAATTAATTTTGGTATATTGACATAAGCCTTAATCCTAGCACACAACTAAATCGTTAACGCACCTCAAAAATGGAAAGCAATCATTTCTACAAACATATTTCTTGAAATGAATAATCCTTCCATTAATAATCAGATTAGATAAGGGTTTACAAATTTCAGTAATTTTTGAACTAGCCTTTTATCAGTCTTATAATTAACGTTAATGTCATTTGTATAAATCTATCTAAACATAAAACCATAAAGGCCACGTAGATTAATGGCAGACTCGTCTAGTATAATTAGATTATGTTTATAGGTTCCAAAATATTGGGCTGATCAAGGGTTTTCTTGTATTAATTTTTCCTCCAAACAAAGGCGGGTACATTTTATCCACCACGCTAGTGTAACTAAATCTATAACGCAAGCATAGATGTTTATTCATTTTGGATTAAATTAATTTAATTGGTTTGACCATCAAAATAATTTTGACATTTTATTCATGAATAATTTTATACAAAATATCAGTTAATATTTATACTAACCTATTCTGTAAAAATAGAAAGTATAAATTCTATTAGTATAGAAACAA
The DNA here is from genome assembly GCA_033556935.1 of Timema podura. NCBI lineage: Eukaryota > Metazoa > Arthropoda > Insecta > Phasmatodea > Timematidae > Timema > Timema podura. The sequence goes on along the minus strand of JAVRXN010000004.1, from coordinate 49,163,284 downwards.
TAAAACGAGACTGTGATGTAATTTACTTTGTCTTTTTAAATGTGGCATATTTTAGGAAGGTAGAATTGATAAGAAATGGAGCCGAATTTACTTGGTGGGAGCGTTGGTAAACTAAATCTAGAAATACTCTTCCATCTGGAATTGAGCTGTGACCACTCTTTATTGGAAAACTAACATTCATGATACTTTTACCTTAATCCGCTGGTTCAAGGGTATGTTTGGTACAAATATATATCTCAACCTCAATATAGAATTAAATGAGAAATATCGCCTTCGTGGCGCAATTGGTTAGCGCGTTCGGCTGTTAACCGAAAGGTTGGGTGTTCAAGCCCACCCGAGGGCGAAGTTATTTTAGCTTTCATTAATTGCAACCATTCTTCACTCAATTATTCTGGTTAAATAATTGTTTAACGATAGCTTTGGTCAATTAATCGAAAATTCCCCAAAATTAATGTTGTTAAAATTAAAACATCCACTTTGATTTGTATTACATGACTATACTACAACCATTTTTTAGGACTACTAGTCGTTTTCACTTGGTCAACGCGTTTTACAAATCGTTTGCGTTTTTCCGATGTATTCATATTTGTTAAGCTAGAGTGTTGGGTTTATAGGATATTAACTTTAGTGTAAGCTTACACACCTTCATGTCTACATTCATGTATTATAGCGTTCATTTAACGTTCACCTCTTAAAGTAACACCGTGTTAAATCAAGCTTCACGTAAAGTAAAGTAATATAAGATGAAATTGGATTGTTTATAACCAAATTGTTCGCTTAAATTAAACCCTAGTATGTATGGCTCACAAGGCTGCAATTAATTACAATTCATGCTGATTGGATATACAAAATAAGGCGTAACAAAAGAATTCGACGTTTACAAATTCGCTAGACGGTGAAAAATCTGAACCAAATAATTCGTCTGCAAACCATAAACATAAAAATGAAATAATATATAGCCCTGTTGATTTGAGTCAGAATATGGTTGATCATAAAGACTAGCTAACTTTACAAAACGTTCAAGTAACTTGAACGTTCTCTTACGTACTATTCTTTATTTAAGTTAACCTTAAATTAATGTTTATTTATCTACATAGTATTATTGCACTTTAAAACACAAAGATAATCTTTAAGTGACTCGTCACTCAATATGAACCTCAAGAAAGCTGAAAATAAACATTTAGTTTTCTGGATCTCAACATTACCCTGAAAGGAATCACTCTTATCTTTTTGTATTATGTTATTATTTTATTATAATACATGGTCATTGTTTAATCAACTTAAATGAAACATTTTACATTGGTGTATAAAAGTGTGTTGTACAAGTTGTAACAGTTACCTGCTATTGCAGCTAGATTCGCATGGCTACCACAACAACTTCCCGTTGCGACACTAGCCGTATATGTTGTTTTCCAAGTTGCGACTCCAGCCACAGACACTAGTCAATTTTAAGATTAATGATAATACAGTTGTTCCAAGTAACAGAACTTTTTAAATATATATTTTAAAGTAGAACAAAGATGAAGATGAAATATTTTTAATGTGGCTGTACAGTAGAATGAGAAGACAAAAGGTAAAAACATGTACGAATATTCTTGTACTTTGAATGTTATAAATTGTACAATCATCGCTGTTGGTATACCAAATGACATAGCACCACATTCTGCGAGCCCCTCCAGTTTTGAGAAAGTTGCCATAAAGTACCAGGTACCCTTTTGAGATATTCAAGAAATTTTGAGGTCATCATGTGAAGGAAATTAATTATATATTTGTACTGGAGCAAATTTTTTATTTATTTTGGCCAGAAAATGTTTCGCCATAAACACTCCAAAAATACTTGATTTTCTCATGTCACCTTCCAACGCACCTTAATTGCATCAAAACAAGATGCAACCCACTTTTCAAAATAGCTTCGAAATCACTAAGCAGGCAGCGTCGTTACAGATTGAAACGTTTATTCCCTCGTGGATAACCTAGAATCAGATCCCTTTTTTATCCATCAATTATTTATTTTAATAAAAAGAAAATACCAATGACTCTTCCTTGCTCATTTTCAGCCGGAAAGTGCATGTGTGATGGCCATCCCAGCACATGAACGTGGCTAGCTGTGTGATTTACTGGTCCTTGTTTATATTTAGCCGGTGACGACTTCGGAGTCCACATTGTGCCAATTATTGAAGCGATTCTTAGCACGCATGACCGCGGAGAAAACTCCTGCTTCACTACCTGTACGCTCCGACTCACATGTTCCCACGCGGAGACGATGTCCGATCTGAATAACTATTTTATTTTATATATTTATTTATTGGTGGTATCTAACATGCACTTTCTAAGTCGACTGATTATATCAATGCTCGAGAATTTCTATGAGTGAGAGTGAAAGGGCCTACCAATTTTGCCAGGAAAGGTATTCACACATACCTTCGCGGTTATTTTACATTCCAAAATTGACATGAGAGCAACTTATTTACTTCCCCTTTAAAAGAATTTGAGCTAAGAATGTTTATCGCTCAAGAAAAATGTTTGTCTCGGTATGAACCCACGGACATCGGGTCCAGAGGTGAGTACTTTACCCTAAGACTACCAAGGGATCTAAATAACTTTGAAGGATTAGGAACTTGTAAAAGTTGATGTAGATATAGGGAATAATATATTTTTTTTTAACTTGGTAATTTCAAAGTCCCAGGAGAAACCCGAATTTGCGGTTTCGGTATAACTCGCCATTCTGGTATTATACGGGACAGATAGTGGCTGGGAGATCGGGGCAGAGTTTGGCTTTTTCCTAGATTAATTCCCCCTCCTTCCAGCGAATGGGGGGATAATTCCTTCAAACCTCTACTTTTCTCATCGCTACACCATTAGTGTAAATGTGTAGACAACCCAAATTGATATTAATATAATAATAATAATAATATTTAGCACCGCGTCTTACTACCGTTCGGGTTATACGCCTAAGTACTAATTACGCTAATGGATTAGGAATGGGGAAGGTTGAATTTAAAGGAAGTGAACCCGCATTTGCGTGGAGGGAGAGTGGAAAACCATTTAGGAAAACCACCCCCAGTTCACCCGACCGAGATTCGAACCTCGATCTCCCCGTCTCAGCGGTCGAGCTCAACACGACTAGCGCGTTAGCCAACTACGCCACCGAGGCGGGTCAAATTGATATTAAAACGGGGGGAGGGGTGAGTGGTTCCTCACAAGAAAAGAGTCTAGAAACGTATTATTATTATTATTATTATTATTATTATTATTATTATTATCGTTTTAGAGGGATTTTATATGCCCTTTATGAATCAAGCATATATATCAATAGATGTGCCATTGAGTTTTCCCATATGAAGAAGATTTTTTAAATGTTATGGATATTCCACAACAATTAAGTTAAAATTAAATTAATAGTAATTATTTATAATAAAAATAAAGGAGTAAGCAAGTTAAGATATTTGATAAAAAAATAATGTCATGGATATATCTATAAGCACACAAGGTTTCGTCATACAGTTAAAAGGAACAAAAATAAAATATTTACAAATGTTTTTAAAACAATTATCACTCTAGAAATGTTGGTTATTTATAAAGATTTTATAAATAGTATTAGAAGAATTAATAAAATAATGTTTTCTACCATACCTCCATTAAAATGAGTTATTAAATAATGGAGATTTCGATATTTTTATCTCATCATCAGTCTTGAGTTAATATAAATCCCTAAATCCCTAGTGTCTTTGTTTACGCTCTAATACTGAACATTTGCACTTAAATTATATGAACACGTATACACTAAGACCATTTGGAATTATTCACAAAATATAAAATAGTATCTACAGTATCTCTTGGAGTGTATTATTTTCCAATTACTTGACAACTGACTTATCTTGTTCCTCATCAAAAACAACTTAATAAGGGTCAAAGCCACACGTTAGACAATTTACTTAATATTTGAAGGTAATTCCCAAATTTATAATTCCTCTTAGCATGTTTTAGTCTCCTAATACTCTCTTTTAAAAACTCGTCCTATTTGTGAGACAACAAACTAACTGAGAGCCATCTGTGAAACAATTTACGCACTATTTATTGATCTTGGTCTAAATAGTACAAGTACTATCTCCCAGATAGCAGCTATCTCTATCAGTTTTATATTATTCTGTCTCGAAACAAGACATTGCCCCTATCAAGTATTAGGTGACTAAGAAATACAAAGAGGTACTACTATACATTAATTGAATACTCTCTCCAATATTTACAAATTTATTATATAGATAGATGGCTCTTTCAGTTACATACTTGTTTCTGTTTCAGAAACAGTACTAGAGTGATATAAGTAATAGGAGAATAAGAAACCCCAAGAAGTATTGTGATCAGGGCTATGCAGTCAGTACTACAAGCCTTTCTTTAATCACATTCGAACTTCTATATTTTTCTACTGTCCGACTTCAACTCCGTCATGAATGTCGACTCGACGACTCCAACTCCACAGCTCTATGATGTTATTTCAAAACATTATGGAATAAAAGTTTCATATACATTTTTTTTCAGTTATTATTATATTATTGTTATTGAGTTTCAACTTTATTTTACTAACAATAGAGCCTATTATAAGAAAAAATATACAAAGCTATCTTTGGTTGAAGTAAGGGCGTAACATTTAAATGACCGTTACCTCCCTTTTGAGATAAGAATGAAATTGCTTATTAATTATTTCACAGTTAAATTTTGATCAAAAATTCAATTCGTAAATAACTATAGAAAACAGAAACGTAATTGGCCGAGAATGTATCCAGTAAAGTGATCATCCGTTCTAAACCACAGAATGTCAAATCGGTGAAATGAGGTGTATGTTTGGTCGCTGTACCGAAAAGAAGATATTGGCTCGGTCAATGAAACTTGCTAAAACAATCTTTTTGGTGCAATTGTTTATAAACACCGATTAATCACTGGAAAGCCGAGAAGTCATCCATCCGACAGCAAATTCAACGTGGCGCTGGCTCGACAGATCAAGGAGCACTCGAAGAAGGTAGGGGAGTTTAGGAGGCCAGAATAAGTTTCTCACGTGACTTCTTGAGCTGATAGACTCGATATTGCTAGATTTCATGACACGTGTTGATAGTCCTTGTCGGGACTCGAGTCCGACGGGCTTAGTGATACCGGTTTGGGTTCGTTTATATTCTTTAGGTACTATTTTAGAAACAAACCTAAAGATCGGAATTTCAAGTGTTCCTATTATATTCCCCAATTCTATCCTGTAATGAGGTTAGAATATGTATTTTTTTCATTCAACTTAAAAAATATATATATTATGATTACCAATTTATTTTTGGTGCACATTTTTTACTACCCGTTCGGGCTATTAGTTTATTTACACTATTAGGTGGGATAGGGATGAGTAAGGTACAATGTATACTAAATGTACCCACATTTGTGGGTAGTGGAGATAGAAACTATTTTATAAAAACCATTCTAAATAACCCGACAGAAATTCGAGCCCTGATCTCCCCGTTACTAGGAATATATTATATCGCAAGACTAACGTCTTAGACTATGCAACCTATGATGCAGTTCCTGCTAGGTGTAATATTTAAGAAAAAGTGAATCACGACATATGGTATAAATTAGAACTATAAGGTTATTTTATTTAATACACGCATTTTCCTCACGGGCATCTTAGCATATTAATATTTGTGATAGAAATGACGAAGATAATAAGATGAAACTCCTCTCCATTAGTGTGGAGAGAGTATGGAAAAACAACAGTGATGGAAAACAATTCCCAGTGCACCCGCAGATTTTGAACCTCGAACTCAGCCCAGTGTCAGCCCCCATACAAACTTTAGTGAGCCCAACCTTTAGACTATATGATCAATGTCGTAGATAAACTGTCACATTAATAGAAATTAATGTTCAAATAAAAGTATAGCACTACATCACAACTTGGTGTTAGTACATATCTATATAAATTTAATGGCGTATACATATGGCAATTAGCGACTAGCCTATATTTTAAAGGGTATCAATTAGTACTTTAGTCGCTAACCAAAATCGATATTATGTTTATTTAAAACTAAATCGGGTGGATTTGAATAATATCACTATCCGCTTAGTTGATCATATGCGTCAGTATAATTTGGCTTTTTTTTTTGTGACGAGGACGTAAATGTTTTAATCTTCCCTGGCTGTACTGTAATGTCACTTCCTAAATGGTTTAGTCCTCTCCCTCTTAGCAAACTCGGAAATGCATTTTATTTAAATACCAACTTATTCATCCTCCCTCAGTAGTGTTAGTATGCAGATAGCCCAATAGGAAAAAAAATGGCCTCGCACACACACATGCATGCGCAGCACGCGCACACAAAAGAGCAAATTTTGGAGAGTGGTTCAAGAAAAATTTATTATATTATTTTAAAATAATAAACAAGTGACAATTGTACTCACTTTACATTAGTGTTTCTTTGAATGAATCCTTATTAGGTCACCACTTACGGTGAGTTATTTTAAAGTTAATTTCATCGCACTTTATTGTAGCTTGATTTATTTTAAGTGCGCCATATTGCATAAAAAAATGAAATGATTTAAAACGTGCCCCAGTGTTGGGTAGGCAATACCTCTAACGGAACCACCTTGCGGGACTGCTTGGTCTCCCCTGTATGTTGGTGACACCGTTGGCATACTTCTCAACCTCATATCACACAGTGACTCTTTGGCTTATTTTTATATAGAACAAGATAGAGAGAGGGGGATGGAGAGGGGGTAGAAAGCGATACAAAGGGGGTGGGGTTATATATTTTGAGAATAGAGAAAAATATAGATCAGTTTCCAAATGTTTAGTTTCACTTAATCCACCAAAATGTACATACAAGTTGAATATAGACCCCATAGAAAAAAAAATGTATTTATGCCAGCTATCTAATTTGAATTGCATATTATATTATTTTACTAAGATACATTATTTTATCACAATAAATGGAAATTAACTTTAGCATCAATATAGGGCCGAGATTTCAATATGGGCCAATTTATTCGAACAATATAGTCCCCTTCCTGATTTTACAGTAATCATTTTGCATGAGAGAACTGTTTTCATTGAGCTACCTTCATCTAATAATATTTGCATATAAATAAGCTTCATTAGTTTTTTATTCTTAATGTACATGTTTATTAGGTTACTTGTATATTTATAAATATAAATAAATATTATATATATTTATATTATATATAATATAGATATTTATGTGTAATATATATTATATATATTTATGTATATGTTTATATCTATTTTATTAATATATATATATATATCACTAGTAGCTCCTTTAAACTTTGCACTCCTTTTGAACCCCCACAAATCGCTCCCCCACCCAAACTTCTGGAGCATTTATTTCAATAGTAGTTTATATATTATAGATATTTATATTAAAAATACAGAACCAGTGAAATTTTTGCAGGGTTAGCCTTGAGGAATACACCCACTTCGGTGGCCTCATGACCTAAGGCATCATTCTCGCAATATACTGGGCAGGTAACGACGGAGATATCGGAGCTCGATTACAAATCCGGTGTTCCCAAGTTGATTTTCCTAAATGTTTATCCACTCATTCTATCTGGCTTGTCATCTCTCTCTATGCAAATGTGAGCACACTTTTATTATATAATTATTAACACAGTAGAGTAATTAATAAGCACAAACGCGTATGACTTGAACTAGTAGTTAAACGCGGTGACAAAATATATGTTTATTATAATCGTTAGGGATAGAAATGAAACTGAATTCAATACGACAATATTCAGGGACAAGGGAAGGTTTTTAACCTGAATGTAGGATTTCAGGGACAAGTTAAAGTTATTATCCAAAAGGAAATACTTGAAAAACAAGGTAAAAAGCGAACCTGTAGTAAAAGACGGCGCTTTAAAAAAAAAGTCCACAAACAATAAACTTGCCATGCAATCCAACCCACTAACCAAGAGTTACTGACTTAAGACAATTTTAAATATATCTAAGGATAAAAAAAGGATTTAATATTTTAAGTAAAATAAATTTTTTTAAATCAACCTATTACCGAAAATATTTTTCCGAGTGGTCCACCGAAATCGGTTTTCCATTTGCCAAGAGATAGCAGCACGAGAAAATAGTGTATTATATAACGTACTATTGTGTAAAACTAGTGATAATTATAGTAAACTACTTAGTATTCCACTCGATAATGGCAGTACAATAATAATTGTTTTTTATAATATACTTTTATTTCTATTATAAAAATGTGTCTCTTAAGAGTATTATAATTTAGGAAGTTAGCTAGACTGAATCCCCACAGACTATTGTAATTTATATTGACTAGAAGCGAAAAGATTTTTTCAAATTGTATATTCATTTCCTATCAAATCATTAGTTAATATCTTAAAAATTTACTATAACCTAAAACAACTATAATAATATAAATTGTTTAATTTAAATAGAAATGAAATTTTACGTTTGACTTACACTTACAAATATAAAAAAGAAATAAACAATTAAAAATAAAGCATCACAATTACCTTAGTCACATTAAATTGATTAAAAATTGGTAGAAGAATTATTTAATCGGTTTTAAAACTATATAATAGATTATTTTGATCAAAGCTTTGTTTTTATCTAAATCATCAATGCCTTGTTTCAAGTTTTATTGTGAAAAATAAGCCAATAATGAGTTATTAATTATTTTCAGTCTGAGAAATATAGTGTACACCAAGTTTTTGGATGCCAAAAATGTAAATCAATACCTCTTGGAGTTTCTTGTTCTCCTATTACCTCAAGACCGAATTTTCCTGTTTCTGATTAAATAAATTGACATTTGATGCACTTCTAGAACGAACCTTATAATTAATACCTCTTGACCGGTCCTAGTTTCCTGATAACTTCTTTGAAAATCTCGTCCTATTTCCGACAAATAAAGACCGACTCTGTTGGCTAAATAGTACACTAACTGTCTCACAGATAGCTCTGGCTGTTATTTGATCAGTCTCATAAGCTCGACAATTCCACTATCAAGTACTAGGAAAGTAAGACATACCAAGAGGTATCCTATGATATTTAATAATTGTTTCGTGGACGTTATTGGGGCTCTGTCTCAGAAACAGGACTTGAATGTTATCAAGTATTAAGAGAATAGGAATTCAAACATTAGAGATTGTAATATAAAAAACTAAACGCCATATTTATCTCTGATAAGAACAATAACAACCCATAATACTTGTGGTTTTTTTCTGTTCCAATTTTTATTAAAATAATTTATTATTAGTTGAGACGATTTCATGCAAGGACAAATGTAGGTGCTTAACAAAAATCTATTATTTTTTTTGTTAATATAATTTACGTTTAGTTAAAACGATTTTATACTAAGATAAACGTACAGTACCTAAAAAAAATCGATTTTTAATTGCCCCACCCTTAGCTAGAGTAAACTATTTTCTCTACGTGGGCCTCACATCAATCAAATAAAATAGAGTACTACGGGACTTTTTTTGTATTTACAATGCTTAGGCAACTATTATCTGCCGTTAAGCATTGGTCCACTTATTGACGCTGCATTGAACAATTTTATAGCAGTCGAAAAACTATACTAAGAGACTATTCTGGTCTAAAGTAATCAATTTTTGGACAGCAGAACAATGGCAAAAGTATTTTTTTACTAATGAACGGAAGTTTCAATTGTTCATAACTTAAGGCTTGTATTTGAGCTTATGGACGCACACTGTATTAAGATAACCAAACAAACTATTTCGGGTTCGGCCAGGCTGACAAGCGTGCGGGCGAGCGACTGAGCGACTGTGTGGCCAAACTGGCGTGTGAGTGAGCGAGTGCGTGATTAGTTGATAGCTCTCGATAGTTGTTGACGAGGAGGCAAAGGTTCGAATCTTGGCTCAGTGAACTGGGTGGTTTTTGACAAGTGATTTATTGTTATGGTTTCCCCATCCTCTCTCCATGCTAATGGTGATTTTATTTGAAAAGGCCTACTTAGATTATAATATTGAACTAACCTATCAGTTTTATATATATATTGTTTATGGTTTTACCAATTAAATTAGGTCGTTAGTAGCAAGTGTGCTAAACCTATCAATAATTATAAAAAAGTAAAATATCATGTCAAATTGAGAAGTTTTCTTAGCACGCAATGAACCAACATAAAATAATATTGCCCAGCGCCTGTAAACTAGACTCCTCCGGCTCGAGCACACGCGCTTGAAAAATAGGACCAGTTCAATCTTTCAAGCGTGTCGCTCCAGTCTGGCCACCTTTCATTACAACCAATGGGTTCTATTTTATTTTTAGTCGCTCGCCCAGTCTGGCCTTACACTGATCTTTAGCTGTCACTTTAGATAGATATTATCAATACCTACAAAATAACAGTAACTATATAGTAAATAGTTATCAATGTTGGAAGCAAAAAAATGTGTTTGTTTGTTATAAGATACCTTTCCAACGGAAATTAGACTTTAGAAGCATCAATATCAAGTTAAACCCTGATTTTTTATAGGAACAAGCGTGAATTTAAGGGGGGAAGAAGGAACACGCCCCCCCTACCCCCTTAGATAGAATATTTGATTTTTTTTTTTCTAGATAATGGAAGGGGAGAGTGACGACCAATGAGGTTGTATATTAATTTTGAGTGGAAGTACAGAGTAATTTACTTGTGGGGTGAAGCTGGGCTTGAACTCAGCATGGCGATGGACGAGTCGTAGATGGAAGGGGAAATGTTTTTTCAGTTCAATATATATGTGCCCCCCCCCCCCTCCTCATTTACAATTTCTAAATTTGTGCTTGTATAGTAAGCCTACTTTCGACCAGTGCTAATGATTGAAAGTCATTCAAATTTGACAATCTTGAAACATGTTAATTAAATGTTAATCTAAAATTTACCAAAGACCTCCAGTAGTACTCCTTATACCGTACATTACTGTAGAATTTATTTACCAAAGACCTCCAGTAGTACTACTTATACCGTACATTACTGTAGAATTTATGTATACATAATAAACGTGACGGACTACTAATATAAATACAAGTATTGTAATATTTTAATTTACGTCATTGTGATATTCGTTTCCAGTTTTCAAATAAGGGGATCCCATAAAAATCAGACTGTAGTGTGTGGTGGGAGTGTAACTTACTTGGAGGACACAGAGCTCTTTTTAAAGAATACCATTAATTATCCTAATCCTTCCATTCCCCAAGGACACGCGTGGCCGGTCAACTGCTCCGCATGGATTTGAATATTTAACAAATCTTACAACTAACGAATGTTAGTTATGGTTATATCCGCAAATAAATATCATATTCTTTAAATTTAAAAATGACACCCCGATACTAGATTACTCTTGGATAGATCAGTGATAAGAGCATTGGCGTACTAAAACAAAGGTCCTTGGTTCTATTCTTTTGTCTGTATTATTTCATTTTAAATTATATTATATTTACGAAGCCCACTCCAGTGAGCATTCAGAAAAAGCGTCAGTCTCATTCTAGTTTTACTGTTTTAGATGGGAGGATGGGGTTTGAACACTGGTTGAATGTACTAAGGTAGTATGACTTAAATGGTTCCCCACTCTCTGCCTCATAAATTCGGGTACATTTCTCCTACATTATTCCTCATCGCTGTCCTATTAGTGTGAATAGCCCAGGCGGATATTAAAACACAAAGAACAAAATACATATGAATGTGTATGTTTAAGCATGTGATTCTAAGCCCGGTTCTTTTAATAATATTAATTAGCATCATTTGTGAAATAAGTGTTACTCCCGCCGGGATAGTCACGTGAGAAAGAGAGAAACCATTTAGAAAATAATATCCTACTCGGGGTTCAAACTCCTTCACTGATAATTCAGCCAGTTGCTTGAGTGACGACTTCACAGTGTGACCACCATTACGGATTACGGATTATGAATGGGCACGGTCTGCCCCAAGGATATATTACTTTATTTTGTCTCTAAAGGCCATTTTACACTTAATTTCTTTGCCATCTATCCAGGCTCTACTGGCACATTTTATTTTACTTACTGTTATAAGGAGGGAAGGAAAGAAGAACATTCTGAATGCTGAATGAGGAGGCAGAGGACAAGGAGCATTGGTGGTCTAAGTTTATTGACAAAAGGAATTGATCTGTCGTAAGACAGAACACCTAATAATTGTTTTAGTAGCTTGAAGTATAAATCAAGGCATTAGTTTGGTCGCAGGGATTGTAAGACATTCTCTGATAAGGGAAGCCTATGTTTGATCCTAACAATCCACATTTTTTTTTATTATATATATATATTTTTTTAACTTTGTGGTTCCCATGCGCCTCTCAAATCAAATGGCAGAACATTTTATTTTTTTAATACTCATTCACAACTATATGATCCTTTAAATCAACTTGTTTCATGTTGGTGATGGTCAGTACTTGCACTTGAAATTGGTGACGATTATGATAATATTATTACTAATACACCCTTGTGCAAAATAATACAACTAAGAATCTGTATAGCCCTAGTATCTTTAATGATTCTTTGGTTTGAATCCTGTCTGAAGTTGTCAAGAGAGAATAGTTAAGATGTGTTGTCCCGAAGCACTCTAAAATTAAAGAGTTCTAAAATATGTTAAGACTTGTATAAAGAGTGCTTTAAAAAAATACAAAAAAATCAATTCTAATAAACTTTCAGGTCTCCCTTTACGCAAATGAGGGTACATTTTCATAAATATAACCTTCCTAATCCCTAAAACCATTAGCGTAATCAGTGCATAAGCGTATTTAACCCTAACGGGTAGTAAAATGTGGTAATAAAGAAATATAATCAAAAGCTTAACACTAGTGTGGTAGAACTTGAGTTGTCCGCATTTGCGTGAGATATGAGGACGAAACCATTTTATGAAAATCTAACCTCAGTACACCCATTCTGGATTCAAACCCCGATCTTACAGTCAACAGCAGCCCAGCGTAAATAAGCTAGACATTTATACCACTTGTGACGTGCCCGGGTGCTTAGACTAGACCTATATGTTTTTCTTAACTTGTGCCACTAGATGTCTTAAGGCAAGATTCGAACCAAGATATTAGAAGGTAGAGAACCAGAGATATTGGATCAGCCAACCATGACACAGCATTCTAAGTTAGAATGTGGTCTCTAACAATTTGGACAAGCTTGATCTATATTAGAAGGTGATGAATTGGTGAGGTTTATAAAGCAATAATTTTAGAGTGAAAAGGAATAACCAACTAAGTCCCATCAATTTCAAATAGAAACATCGAAAGGTTAAGGTTTTAAAAAACATTGCTTTGTTACTTATCTGGATTTAATTTTATATTATTATCATTTTTGTTTTAATGGCTACATAAAGACCCGTTTTGGTGGCCGCATGGTCTAACACGCTTCTCTTGTGCTAGACTAGACTGCCGATGAAAGGGAGATCAAGGTTCAAATCTTAATCAGGTGTACTGAGGGTGGTTTTTTAAAAATGATTTCCCACTCTTCCTTCACGCAAATATGGGTACACTTCTTCTAAATTTAACATTCCTAATCCTTAAAGCCCTAGTGTTATCATTACATAAGCGTATAACCCAAATGGGTAGTAAGACGCAGTGCTAAAAAAAAATCCAGGTAAAAAGTAAAGAAGAACACAATAAATTATATTTTGTTATTTTATTCTATACAATAGTCTACAATAATTTTCACATTCAATATATTTAACAAAATGTAATAATTCTAAACACACAAACATTTATTTAACAGTATGATTTAAGTAGCTTCATAAGTCAACTAGTATGAACACATTAAAAGTGTAAAATTAATATTAAAGACATTTGCAAAGGGGGAGCAGAAAAGGTGCATTAAAGGAAAAATAATATAAGCAATAAAACCAGATTCCACAGTCACAGCCTAAAAAAACCTTGTTCTAAAATGCCCAGAAAAAAAATATTCTTACAAATATGACTTTTTTTTTTATATATAAAAAGCAATTATATTGGATACATTGACAGACAATTATTGATAAGCTTATAAATACTGCAAACACAAATAGTATGAAGACAAGTGGTATCTCTAAGACAAACATTTAAAGCAACGATCAAATTAATGCAGATAATTCTATTACATACAAATTCCAATGGTGTGTTTAGCTTTTAAATATCATTTATATTTAATAGTTATATTATATAATTTAATAAAAAACTAACCCAAAACCCCAAACTCAAATATTTATTAAGGTATCTACTTCAAAAAAATACATAAAAAATAGTTATTTCTTAGAGCAATATTAAAATGTATTTCAGACTTTGTATATCATAAAGATTTATTTCCCTTCTCAAGTATTCAAAACAGAAAAATACTTAAATAATTAATAGCGAAGTTTTATTGATGAGACCCAAATTAATAAACATTCTAGGATTATGTTTTTTTATTTCAACAGCCTCTGGGGGCAAAGGACAATATTCACCAGTGATGTACTACAGCCTACAGGGGATTTATTTGTACTTTTTATCACCATAACTTACTACCTGATCATGTTACACGAACGTATACTAATTATGCTGATGAGTAAGGTTGAATTTATAGGAAGGTGACCACATTAGTTTTGAGGGAAAGTGGGAAACCATTTTGAAAAACCACGATCAATACACCCAACGGGATTTGAACCCTGATTTCCCTGTGATTGGTGTCTAGTCTAACACAAGAGTGACACTTTAGACCATGCAGCCACCAAAGCAGGTGAGTTGTATTCAGAGATGGGGAATTGAATATGATGATAAAAAGTTAAAAAATATATTAAGTCAATTCCCTGTAACTTAAGTTTTTACACAGAAACCCAAATTTAAAATATCATGTTATAATACCTACCATTACTCGATATAACAGACCCACGATGGTGGGCGCATGGTCTGATTTACTCTCGCAATAGACTAAACTGCCTAAGACGGGAAGATCGGGGTTCAATTCCAGCCGGGTGAACTGAGGAAGGTTTTTACTAAATTGTTTTCCACTCTCCCTCCATGCAAATAATGGTTAAAATCTTCTAAATTAAACCTTAATACCCCTAACAGATTAGTGTAATTAGTACATAAGTGTACATCCCGAATGGGTAATAAGACGTGGTGCTTAAAAAATATAGTAATAATAATAATAACAGGTTTACACAGTAAAATGTATTGCCTTCACAATGATTAAACAATGTTCAAAATGGCCGGAAAACTAAGAGATGTTAAATAGTTTGGATTTTTTTTTATAGCTTATAAACTAAATTATTTAGATCATTCTGTGATTTATGTTTAGACCTAAAGATTTTGGAAAAACAAATGGATTATTTAGATTTCAAGGGGTAAAATTAAGTTTTAGAATAAAGCATTACAATAACAAAATTGAGATAGATAATCTGCAATTATTTGTGACAAGCGTTAAATATCAATATATCCATTTAGTGAGTGTGAAAATTTGTAAATAAACTAAACTAAACCTGATATGTCCCTCCTTATGAAAACTTCAGTTTACTTAGTATTTAGGTACATTAGCCAACATTCTAAACCATGTTTAATGAAGTGGGTTAAATTCAAATAGTAGAACACTGTGATATATGAAAATAGTAAGTGAAGTTTAAAGACCCTTATGTTAACATATCATCATATTGATTTAACTAAGTCACCATAAATAATTTTAAATTCACAACCAAGTTGATAAATAAATGAACTGGCTTGTTAACAAATATTGTACTTGTACTTGCAGCTTAGGTTTTTTAATTAAGTCCAAGTCTTAAATACAGAACCAAGTTTGAATCAACCATCATTTTGACAAAAGGCATATCACTTACAATAATTCATACATACATTTGGGAGTAAGTTAAATTGTTATGATATCTATTTGGCTAAAATAAATTCTTACTGTATACATTGAAAAATTATATAGGAAATAAATAGAAATAGAATACTAATTTTACAATTATCTTACAATTTTTGAGATCAATTTTTATTGCACAAAACAGGGGTCTATAGGAATATTATCTCCAAACAAAAAATTGTGTGCATTATTAAAAATAAGTTTTAGACTTATGTTAGCCTAACTCAACACGGGAGAATAAATTATAATACAATTTTATTGGTAATGACACAAACTATCAAAAGGGAAAGATCATTCATATTTTATGTATGAATAGTCAAAATAGCTGTCGTCACTTAGTAATGTCAGATTTCTACAGCATATGAAAATTCCACTTGATGTACATAATGATTTCTAACATATTCAATTCTTCTATTGATATAATAAAAAGCGGACTCTATTCTAGATTTAGTTCAGGATACTTTTTTATATCAACGATATGAAAGTAAAGTCAAATTTAGTCCTGAGAATTAGATGTTTGGAGACAGTTGATTTAGACTATATTCTGTATTTGAAAAATGTACATAAGCACAATCAAATAAATTTTTATTGAACCTTAACATATTATGTTCAATATTAAATAAATAGGTGGTCAACCATTATCAATAAGGTGATAACTGGTTTTTAGTGAAACAAATATAATTACTCTAAGGAAATTAGGTACCACTATATGATTGCATATTTAATAAAATAATAAGTATAAGTATTTATAATTAATATATTAATATATGTATAAATAATATACATATACACATATATATATAACAAATTATTATACTTTAAATATTAATTTATCACCTGAAACAAGCCAATACATTTTCAGTTACTTTGATCAGAGGAGGTTGAAAAATACATCTAACTTATTAAATAATAACAGCTATGCAATAATTTAAGCTGCACTTTAATAATCAATAAATAAACTGATAAAATTTGTATCAAAGAAACAACAATTATAAGAACCAATCTGTCTTTCTCAATACTCCTTCTTTACAAACAATGCCTCTTTGTTACTATGTTGGCTTTTGTATAACACCTTTTAAATGTTTGCCCACTCTGGAATCCCATTCCAAAAGCATGTTTCAACTTTAGCTTGTAATTGTATCTTGGTGCATCCTTTACACAAGTTTGGAAAAAATATAGGCATATAAATAAATTATTAGTGTAAAAGTTTGAGCATAGAATATTATTATTTATACATTTTCAAATGTGTACATTATTTATTGAGTTATATGTGACAACTTTATTAAGTGCGACTAAGTATAATGTTAACTCTGCTTCACATGAAAGGTAGCATTCTCTTCTAGACAAATTATACTATGTCCCTAATCTTATAAGCCAGCCCCGTTTAATTATGACCCATGATCACATTCGGCCCATCACATATTTGTATGCTGTCCACAAGCTATAACTATTTAATATGAAAAATAAAATATTACTAAAAATACCAGAATAGAAAAATAATTGTTAATGGAAAATCTACAATTTCTAAAAAAAAAAAAGATCAACAGCATTTATAATAATTTTAAGATTCTCAACTACTTAATTTACACATGACATTAAAAAAAGTTGAAAAATACTTTAAAATTGCATTTCATTAGTTCTGTTTTATTGGAGACTAAGAACTTTTTTTTCTGTCCCCTTTTTTATTTTCTATGAGTAATTTTGTTTTTTAACCAAATGTGTTTACCAAAAATCGTGTTTTACTTGGCTGCCCATTCTTATATTTAAATTAACAATGCAGCCCTTCAGCTCAAAAATGGGTCCAGGCCTGTTATAAGCTAGTCCATAGTAGAAATGTGTAAGGTAAGCTTGCTATATTTCATGGTAATCAGACTGTACTAAGTTTGGTTGGAGTCAATTTAAAGATTTTTTTAATACAAATTAATTTTATTTTCAATATCTTTAAAAGTAGCTAAGATTATATTTAACAATATTAATCATTTTGAAAATCAATGTCCTTCACCAACAATAATATCATAAAGATTGAAATGAAGCCGAAATGAGCCAACAATTTGGAAAGATATAGTTGTAACGTTGTATCAATATATGTCACCAATAATTACTATTAATGAATGCAACATATCATTCTAGTTACAAAACTATGTTCAAAATTGAGTTAGGGTCAGGTAACATAACAATATCACAGACATGTGGGATATTCCTCTTCTGCATACAGTAACCATAATTTTCTCACATTATTCCATTGTCAAAGTTACAATTTAGTTTACTAGTGTTATGGAGTAATCAACATAGTAAATGTACCTAGTGATATGGAGTAACCAACATAGTAAATGTACCTAGTGTTATGGAGTAACCAACATGGTAAGTTTACCTATTGTTATGGAGTAACCAACATGGTAAATTTACCTATTGTTATGGAGTAACCAACATGGTAAGTTTACCTAGTGTTATGGAGTAACCAACATGGTAAGTTTACCTAGTGTTATGGAGTAATCAACATAGTAAATGTACCTAGTGTTATGGAGTAACCAACATGGTAAGTTTACCTAGTGTTATGGAGTAACCAACATGGTAAGTTTACCTAGTGTTATGGAGTAACCAACATGGTAAGTTTACCTAGTGTTATGGAGTAACCAACATGGTAAGTTTACCTAGTGTTATGGAGTAACCAACATGGTAAGTTTACCTAGTGTTATGGAGTAATCAACATAGTAAATGTACCTAGTGTTATGGAGTAACCAACATAGTAAATGTACCTAGTGTTATGGAGTAACCAACATGGTAAGTTTACCTAGTGTTATGGAGTAACCAACATGGTAAGTTTACCTAGTGTTATGGAGTAATCAACATAGTAAATGTACCTAGTGTTATGGAGTAACCAACATAGTAAATGTACCTAGTGTTATGGAGTAACCAACATGGTAAGTTTACCTAGTGTTATGGAGTAACCAACATGGTAAGTTTACCTAGTGTTATGGAGTAACCAACATGGTAAATTTACCTATTGTTATGGAGTAACCAACATGGTAAGTTTACCTAGTGTTATGGAGTAACCAACATGGTAAATTTACCAAGTGTTATGGAGTAACCAACATGGTAAGTTTACCTAGTGTTATGGAGTAACCAACATGGTAAATTTACCTATTGTTATGGAGTAACCAACATGGTAAATTTACCTATTGTTATGGAGTTACCAACATGGTAAGTTTACCTAGTGTTATGGAGTAACCAACATGGTAAGTTTACCTAGTGTTATGGAGTAACCAACATAGTAAATGTACCTAGTGTTATGGAGTAACCAACATGGTAAGTTTACCTAGTGTTATGGAGTAACCAACATGGTAAATTTACCTATTGTTATGGAGTAACCAAAATGGTAAGTTTACCTAGTGTTATGGAGTAACCAACATGGTAAATTTACCTAGTGTTATGGAGCAATCAACATGATAAATTTACTTAGTGTTATGGAGTAATCAACATATTAAATTTACCTAGTGTTATGGAGTAATCAACATATTAAATTTACATAGTGTTATGGAGTAATCTACATATTAAATTTACCTAAGCTTAGGGGTTGCATGTATTTTACTGTCCCATCAAAACTCATTTTAAAAATATATATATGAAGTAAATTGTTAGCCTACTTAGCAATGTCATCCATCCAAGTCAACATCATTGTCACTCTCATGATAAAATATATATTAACATTGCTATGAACCAAATTTTGGTACAATTGCAAACGAGTAATAGCATTACTGTGAGCCATTATTCTGCATTTTTAAGCAACTTCGAAAAAAAAAGTGTTCAATTCAACCCATTTGTTTGGGTTTTTTTTATGTAAGGTCAAGCATATTTTTTTACCAGATACACGTATTTTGATTATTCTTTATTTCTATTTTGAATATCAAGTTCCTCTTGGTGTTCATGTTTAAGTTTCTTCTAGATAACTTAAATGGAAGATAGAAATAAAAAAATATTGGAATGAAACAAAAATTACATCATCTACATAAGTGACTGGGATTTTTTATTTTCCTCATTGCCAAGCATTGGACTGTTGTTATAGCGTGATGATCTCAGTCCAATATTCAAAATATTTTCATCATGCAAAATTTCATCAAAAAAATGTTTGTTGCAGGTATTATCGAAGACAAATTGTATGTGCATAAAGTGCACTGCTGCTCTAGGCATAGTAAGTTGTAGATCAGCAAACATATTAAATAGTGATTTAAAAGTTTCTTGATTGAAAAAGTGTCTTTGGTAAGAGCCACTTGACGCATAAATTGCAAGTGACTCTTTCTTTAGCCAGCTGTTTTGTTTTATAATATCTGGTAGTTACTGTTCCATGCAGCCGTCAATCGACGCGCTGTTCTATAAACTCGCTTGATAATCTCCTATGTATTAAACTGAGGCGATTAGAAGGCTCGTGAATCAATTATAGGCGCTGGGATCGTTGCTCAGCAGTCTCTTTTAATAGACGTTCGTGAATCATTGAGAGGCGCTGTGATCGTTGCTTATCAGTCTCATTTGATAGACGTTCGTGAATCAGTAAGAGGCGCTGTGATCGTTGCGCGGCAGTCTCATTTGATAGACGTTCGTGAATCAGTAAGAGGCGCTGTGATAGTTGCTAGGCAGTCTCATTTGATAGACGGTCGTGAATCAGTAAGAGGCGCTGTGATCGTTGCGCGGCAGTCTCATTTGATAGACGTTCGTGAATCAGTAAGAGGCACTGTGATCGTTGCGCGGCAGTCTCATTTGATAGACGTTCGTGAATCAGTAAGAGGCGCTGTGATAGTTGCTAGGCAGTCTCATTACGCTAGTGTATCTAACAGAGCCGATCTTTTATTTTGTAGAAAAGAAATCTCTTGATACACTACTTACATTGTCTGTAATATTATTGGGAGCTAATTGCATTGTCTGTGACATTAGTAAGGACCAATTACGTTGTCTTTAACATTATTTAGGACCAATCAAATTGTCTGTGAAATTAATCAGGATCGATTACATTGTTTGTGACATTACTAAGGATCAATTACATTGTCTGTAACATTATTTAGGACCAATAAAACTGTCTGTGAGCTTAATGTGAGTCAATTACATTATATGTGACATTATTAAGGACCAATTACACCTGTAACATTATTTGGGACTAATCAAATTATACGCGACATTATTAAGGACCAATTACATTGCATTTGACATTGTTAAGGACCAGTGACATTGTCTCCAACATTATTTAGGACCAATAAAATTGTCTGTGAGCTTAATGTGGATCAATTACATTATTTGTGACATTATTAAGGACCAATTATATCTGTAACATTATTTGGGACCAATCAAATTATACGCGACATTATTAAGGACCAATTATATTGTATGTGACATTGTTAAGGACCAGTTACATTGTCTCCAACATTATTAAGGACCAATTATATTGCATGTGACATTGTTAAGGACCAGTTACATTGCCTCCAACATTATTAATGAGCAATTACATTGCATGTGACATTGTTAAGGACAAGTTATATTGTCTCCAAAATTATTTAGAACTAATCAAATTGTATGTTTCGTTATTAAAAACCGATTACAATGTATGTGACTTTTTTGAGCATCAACTGTGACATTATTTAGGATCATTTACATGATTTTGTGACATTATTGAGGGCCAGTTGCTGACGTCATTCTGGCTAGTGTTCCATGGTGTAAAGGGGCATCACCTCCTGATCGCCCCAAGTGCGTGTCTCCTATTAGACCGTCGGGCGAGGAGCCAACATATTCACGTATTGTTGCTAAGTCACGTGAGGGGGGCAGGGGGCGCCCCCGCCGCGGGCTGCCTGTTGTTAGTGGTGGTGACGATGGGGGTGGTGGGGGTCAGAGGTGGTGCATACGGGCAGCCGATGTATTGGTCGGCGATGCGGCCCCCTTCTCGAAGACCACTTAGAAAGGCGCCATGCACTGTAGCTGGATAGTTCCTGATGGTGTGTTCACCTGAAACACAAAACAGTGCGATTAGACTTTTTGGAGGGCTCAGAATTTTGTATTTCTTCTCAAACCACAGTGTTATTAATAATTCACTAAACAAATGATAGCTCCAGGATAAAATTGGCTCATTACGAGGGAAATTTATGCGCCGATTATAAAAATGACACTAATTTGTGTGTGTCACATTTATATCAAAAGTTATACTCAAAAAAATAAATTCTAAAAAAAACAACAGTTTTTAGTACGATAAAATTATACATATAATATACCATCGTCATCATGTACTTTTTTCACGTCAAAATGTACCAATTTTATCCTAGATAGTTTTTCACTCTCTCTCCACGCAATTTTGGGTACACTTCCTCTAAATTTAACATTCATTCCAAACACATTAGCGTAATTAGTACATAAGCGTACAACCCGAACGGATAGTAAACCACGGTGCTGAAAAAAGGTTGTACACGTGACCTAATTTATGGGAATGCTTAAATGTGTTTTTTTTTACAAAGCTATAAATAAATATAACGCGTAAGCTCTTATCACTAAACGAACACGAATAGAGAGTGAAAACTGCAAGTCCTATAGAAGAATACACGATATAAAGAAGAAATGCGGGGTGTGGGAGACTATGAACCATTTAAAATGAATATAGTGACTAAAGTCTCCAAGGTCGTAGCCAGCCAATAATTTCAGGGGTTGGTGGGCACATCCCCCAATTGCCCGACGCTAGAAAAAATTCTAAGTGATAAAAAGTTTTAGAAGCTATCTGAAATGTATTTTATGTCAACACTACCCCCTAACTGCTGAAGGTTAGAAAAAATTATATATACTAAACACCTCTAGAAGTTATATAAAGTGGTTTTGTAGTAGCATAGCTCCATAACTGCCGAAGGCTAGGAAAAATTATAGATATTAAACACCTCTAGAAGCTATCCGAAGTGTTTTTTATGGCAAAATAAGCCCCTAGCTACCGAAGGTTAGGAAAAATTCTTAATATTAAACACCTTTAGAAGCTATCTAAAGTGGTTTTATAGTAACATAGCTCCATAACTGCTGAAGGCTAGGAAAAATCATAAATATTTAACACCTCTAGAATCTATCTGAAGTGTTTTTTATGGCAACAAAAGCCCCTAACTGCCGAAGGCTAGAAAATATTATAAATATTAAACACCTCTAGAAACTATCCGAAGTGTTTTTCATGGCACCATAACCCCTTAACTGCCGAAGGCTAGGAAAATTTCTAAATATTAAAATACTTTACAAGCTCTCTGAAGTACTTTTTATGGCTACACAGCCCCCTAATTTGTACTTGTTTCTTAATTTTGATATTGTTTGAACCATAAATAAAGCTATATATATTTAGTTCATAGGATTTCGGGGTGGGGGGGGGAGTTGAACCCCCAACTCCCCCCCCCTCTACGGCCTTGATAGTCTCAGGACAACTCCACTTTAAACCTATTGTCGATACAGACAACAGTCAGACAGTGCAACAAAACGCAAGACATCACCCTCCTAACAAAATAAAATAAAGGAAACATACAAACAAATAGTCCATTTCGAAAATTACTTGTTACAAAAATTGTGGGTCGGGCCATTTCACCCTTTAAGTCCGGGTCACTGGAACTAAACCAGGGAGTGTGAGGGGGGAGGTCGGGCGCATCATGATGCAGGAAATGACATATTTTGTCCCGGAAGTACGAGGTATTAAGCTTTTAACCTCCCCAAATCTCCCTCCCCAAAGAGATGAAAAGTCCTACCCAGATAATACTGCATTTCCTGCCCCCGGCACTGTTAGCCTCCAACCCCGACACTTCATATAATGGAGCGGTGCAGTAGTAAAGATGAGTTATGGTGCTGGAAGCGATAGTTTTTAGTTCAGACGGTCAAATGGGGCGTGAATTATGAGTTTTCGCGACGTTCAATGTGTTTACAAAATAGAGAATTACGTGGCCGCGACACAATAGTGTCATTTCGAGCTTGACACCAACAAAACTAAGTTTATTGACGATATTTACAGAGTTTTACCTAGGAGGCCCAGGTTCAATACCTATTAGCTAATATCTACAAGAATGCTTATCGTTCTTCCAAATAAAATGGCAGTGTAGGAGCTTCCTAAGATTGTATTACAATTTCATTACCATAGACTATACAAACTACTATTTTGTATTAGGAGTAGATAGCGTTCAATTGGAACAACTAATTATATCAGCACATGACTTACAAACAAACTTAGTTTTATATACTTGCATACATAGTCGTAAGGTCTAATTCGTCAATTTCACATTAGATTTCATTGCCAGTGATGGGGAAATCGGGATTCAAATCACAGCCGTATTCAATGAGGTGTTATTTTTATAAATGGTTTTCCACTCTCTCTTCACGCAAGTGCGTGAATATTTTATATTAAATTTATCCTACTCATCCTTTACGCATAGGTATAGTTTTGAAGTTAGATCGAGCGGGTAAGATGCAGTATGAAAAAGAAAGAAAAAAGTGTCATCTCTCAAAACTAACCAGCAATGTTCAAAGCTTCCAATAATTTACAAATATTTCAAACATGTTCGGAATGATATAGTTATTAAATTAAGTGAAAAATGACAACCTGGACATTGGAATCGAACCAAGGAGCTTTAATTGTACACGCTAATGCTCTACTACTGAGCTATCCTGGTCAGTCTTGTATCTAGGTAAACCCTTCATCTGTATCCATGCTGTCATTTTTCAATTTATTTTCATTTTATTCAGCTATCAGGAATTATCCTGTGGACAATTAATCACGAATCAATTCGTGATAAACTTTAATTAAAATATAATATAGCTACTTTATCAAATAAATCAATACAGCTATTTTATCAAATAAATCAATACAAACTTAGTGTATTCATAATCAGAGTGACTATAAAATCTCAGAAGTAAAATTCCCTGTCTTTTCCCTGAACCCAAAATCCAAATTTTGCCGAATAAAACCAATTTCAATGTTTATAAAAATGTTTAAAAATAAATCAAAATTAATCTGTTACAAATAACTGTTTCTGAAATACACTCACACATAAATATTCAAATTATAAAATACTTTGATGAAAGTTGTTTTAGAAAAGGATTTAAATGGAATTTATCTTCTCTAGACAGTGAAATTATACCATTTTCCTGGATTAGGATTAAATAAAAAGTTATCTAACTTATCTCCGATTTTCTTGGTGTTTATGAATTAAACTTTTACAGGTTTTCCATTTTTTTTGACAGTGTCCACCCCGATGATACATTTAAAAAGAACGTACGATACTTACGTACGATATTTTGCTTGTTTCTACTAGGGTGAAGCTTGTGTAATAGGGCCATAGTGGATATTGGAGTGTACACGTTAAAAAAAATATGCATGAAAATATCCGAGAACTCTTAAGAAAATACCAATGATTTCAACAAATTTATCTTAAACTCAAAACCCTAAATATAACTCTCATGGGATAGTAATTAAAAGTAATTAAATTGTTCTCGCAATCAATATAATGTTATTTTTTCCTACAAGTATTTATAATATTTGTTGAACTACAATGATGTCAAGCATAAAGTTAAAACAATTCAAATTAACTATCTTCTAAAATAGGCATGTAGTATTTTTACTTAGAACAATATAAAATAAAAAGTTTGTTTGAATTTAGGCAGAAAGTTTAAAAATTGATTTGTAAGAATTTCGACAAAACTGAGTACACACTAATCTCATGTTCAACACTTTGTCTGAACACCAGGGACATAACACCTTAACTAGAAGCTAAATAACACTTCAAACCACAGAAGATTCAGTAGCCCCGTGGCTTCTTTGGTGCTGACTGACAGTTCACAGCTGACTTATGACAGTCAACAGTTAGGTATATACCTAAATTTTGACTGTCAGAAGTGACAGCTGCTAAACACATGTTTTTGCAGATCATATGGTTTGGCGTAGAGATACATAATTTGGTCTGGTAACTTTTCAAAGCCGTCAGCTGTCAGCTGTGAGCTGTCACTCATCACCAAAGAAACCATGGGGCTACTGTAGCTTCCAACTGACAGGGTTGCTGAAGTGGTAATAGGCAAATGTAAGGGCGCTACTACGACCCTAGTTCAAGACGTCATAAGAAAGTAGTCGGTCTTAAGTATCCAAATAAAAAGGTATTGAGCTGTGGATTTGCACAAAAATAATAAAACTCTTAAACCGTCACTGGGCTACACATTAAACCCTATGATTTAGACATGCAAGAAAGTTGACTTAGGCGATTGTTATCCTTTGCAAGACTAGTTCTTATTTATGTATAAAATACTATTTCTGCTACTGCGGCTCATTCAGCGTGGCTACAACGTGACAAAGTGTTTGTAGATGATAATTTACTGTATTTCACAAAATTAAATTAATAAAAAAAGATTCGCGCTTATCAAACGTGACTGACTCTCTTCCACATTAGGTAGAACACCTTTTAACCGGTAATTCAACTATAAACGCGATATATGATAGTTATATGAGCCTACATAGTTGGCATCCAAGTCTTCGGCAGCCAATATATCCAGCCACTGAATTACAGGGCGGAGATCGGATCCCAAAGAGAAAAGGTTCGTATTATCATAACCAACTGCCCGACAAGATAGCACAAGATTTTTTTTTATTTTTTTTTTTTTCGTTATTTTATAAGTAGACAATGTCTTTGGTACCAGAGTCAACCCCCATTGTTCCCGGTACCTATACAACCCCATCGCTCAAATAAAAGACACACAAACCAGTCGAACAGAGGCTGATAATTCAACAAGAGGGCGATCGACCAGAGACCATAAAGATTTATGCCACGTTCCATCCAACAATAAATCTGAAACTTAATCCGAAATTAGTTACCGCAGGAAATCGAGAGTCGTAAATTTGTTAGTTACCTCAAGCGTCTATCTATTTCTCTTTTGGCTCAAAAAAAAATATAAAAACAACAAAGTGTGTTCATCTCGTACCATTTAGATTCTGTTTATTGATAAAAATTACAAACGCCCGTTGCCATGACAAGTACAACATATTTAAAACATGACTGGAATATAGTTATATTGGAATGTGATTGTGTAAATCTTGCTAATGCATTAAAGTTGCTTCTCAAACATATGGCAGCTTGGACAGCAGAGACACAACATTTTGTTTCGTCGTAAATATTCAAATACAAACAGATATTGTTTGGTAATAGACTAATTTTCGTTAGGAATTTGTTGAAACGAGGGGCTGCTTTTGGGAAAGTTTTTGCTATGAAATGTATAGTTATTATTGGTACCATTTCCCATAGGAACGAACAGGTTGTAATCTGGATGGATACCCGAAAGAGCCTTTTTTTTTTGTTCTGTATTCCAGACAAGGTCCAGCGGGATGGACGAAAGGTCATCTGGACCAGTATTCTGCCTTAATAACTCATAGGGACGGAAAAAATTAAAATATAAACTCAAGACTTTTGTTATTTTTTCCTGACAATTCGACCTTGTGAATGGGCAAGATGGAACCAGGATTCTATAGTCCTGTAGTATTTCTTCCTGACAATTCGACCTTGTGAATGGGCAAGATGGAACCAGGATTCTATAGACCTGTAGTATTTCTTCCTGAATATTCGAACTTGTGAATGGGCAAGATGGAACCAGGATTCTATAAACCTGTAGTATTTCTTCCTGAATATTCGAACTTGTGAATGGGCAAGATGTAACCAGGATTCTATAGACCTGTAGTATTTCTTCCTGACAATTCGACCTTGTGAATGGGCAAGATGGAACCAGGATTCTATAGACCTGTAGTATTTCTTCCTGACAATTCGACCTTGTGAATGGGCAAGATGGAACCAGGATTCTATAGACCTGTAGTATTTCTTCCTGACAGCTCGACCTTGTGAATGGGCAAGATGGAACCAGGATTCTATAGACCTGTAGTATTTCTTCCTGACTATTCGACCTTGTGAATGGGCAAGATGGAACCAGGATTCTATAGACCTGTAGTATTTCTTCCTGAATATTCGAACTTGTGAATGGGCAAGATGGAACCAGGATTCTATAGACCTGTAGTATTTCTTCCTGACTATTCGAACTTGTGAATGGGCAAGATGGAACCAGGATTATATAGACTTGTAGTATTTCTTCCTGACTATTCGACCTTGTGAATGGGCAAGATGTAACCAGGATTCTATAGACCTGTAGTATTTCTTCCTGACAGCTCGACCTTGTGAATGGGCAAGATGTAACCAGGATTATATAAACCTGTAGTATTTCTTCCTGACTATTCGAACTTGTGAATGGGCAAGATGGAACCAGGATTCTAGAGAACTGTAGTCTTCCTACATGAATATTTGACCTTATGAATGGGCAAGATGGAACCATAATGCCTTAGATCTGTAATCCTCCTGCTAGCCATTTGGCCGTAAAGGGCAGCAGAGAAGGTCCCAACGTTGTTCATCTATGGCTAACCAAGATAAATGGCAGGTGTTGGACAAGTACGCGCCGGTGTGTTTTTGTTGTTGTTTTGTCTTATTCTTGTGGGAAGAAGATTGGGGGGGGGGGGGGGATACGAGGTATATGTCGGAGTACGATATGTTTTTTATTTTATTGGTCAATCCTTCACTTTTACAGGTAGTATATGTTTTAGGAAAAGAAAGAACGCAGGCTCTTTTCAGGTGTTTGTTTACAAGTTGTCTAATAACGGCATTTTGGGTGTTTCAACACAACTCGCTTGGAGCCAATATGGAAAAACTGAAAATATAGTTTTAAAAAAATTAAGAGATTTATAAAACGAGCTGATTAGTTACGCTTTTGGGACCATCTTTGTCAAAGACAGTACTATCTATCCTGTTACGGTAATTAAAGTATTTAAGTCCTTAAAGTTATAAATTTGACTAAGTAATTTTTATATTTATTATTATTTTTATTATATTTTTGGTAGGTCTAACAATTGCTTCAGTAAAAAATATATTAACACTGATATATTTTTATGGGATTGGCCATTATAATGTTTTAAAACCACTAAAATCATCCTTGATTATCTGACAATTTGATGTTGCGACCCTAATCAAAAATTACTTTGTTTGTTTGTGGAAGGCTAGATATATGTTTCTAACAATTTATTTGGATCATAGAACTGTGATATTTCGCGTATAGTGTGAACCATACTTTAAAATGACAAACCACTTCTTAATTAGCGCGGGATTTCTGAAAGATTTCCAACGCGTTCTAGGCGGCCACAAACACTTTGAATAATTACTACAATTTAGTCAAATTTTGAATGTGTTATTTAATTAAAGAAATACTCTTTTATTTGCTATTTTTGTATTTTTATAAATATTCTATTGAGCTATTAGGTCTTTATGCATTTACCAATAAAACTCTCCATTACATTCAATAACTTACCATTGAATACATTTTTGGGTGTTAACAATGAGAACAGTTTGTCATGGGGGCTAACACCCTTGTGTAAAATAATATATTACCATGCCATTATTATAAAGATCCACACATACACACGAGTGATATCTCGTGAGATGTTGCCTTGAGTGATAAATATTGTATTTTGTCTTTTACTCCCTCCCAATAGAGATAGTCAATAGTTGGACACATTTCCGTTTGTTGCGTTTTGGTTGAAGAGTTATGGTTGCGGTGTTGAATGAGGATAAAAACTGTATAATTTAAATTAGAGTAAGGTTTGCGCTAGTGAGTGTTTTTTTTAAATACCGGAAGTGTTTATTTGTACAGTTCAATTTTCAAAGGAAGATCAGATATTTGGATAAATTGCTCGATATACTTTTACATATTCATACAATAAGTTAAGTTGTATGCAACTGTCACTTTTGATATAATTGTATCAAGCTATAAAATAACACTAATTTAATTGTGAGATATAGTAAACAATCAATGAATATCAACACACAGGCTGTAAATTAGCCTTAAACTATGAGTGAAGTATGACCCTAAGCCGGGTCGAACCCTGGATAGCTCAGTGGTTGGAGCATTGTGGCAATAATTTAATAATCCCGGGATCGATTCCCGTGTCCAGGTGTCATTTTTTAATTAATTCAAATTAAATAATCAGCAATATTGGGCGCCAAAAAACTGTGTATTTTCTAAAAGAGTATTCCTATGAAAATTTGACTGTTTTGAACTGTTCTGATACCTTAATCTAATGTTCACACACACAAACCAAACGTCTAAAATGTTTTGGTTCGGTATAATTTTATTTTATCAAATAAATATCAAATCTTGGCACTAAAGTTGAATGTTTGGTACCTGTATTAAGTGCTAGTTTGTATTGTATTATATTATACTCGTATATCTGTATTTATGAATAAATAATCTTTTTCAACCTTCCATTGTGACAGATTAAAGTGAAAAATTACAGCGTTTTAACTAAATGGTCTTGAAAAAGTTTGCATAGCTAAAAACATCGTGGACAATGATCGAGTATAAATATCAATGGTCGGGCAAATTTAGTTTTAAATGTCCATTGTCCATATTGTATTTTGTTGAGCTACAAGTCTCACAGTAAGTTCGGACCAACCATGACTAACATCAACTACCAACTAACCTAAGGACGACGGTTAATTTTAAGGGAATGGATCAACGCTTGTAGTTAGGGAGGGAAAAATAACCAATATAATAAAAGCCTTACAGCCGGTCGGAATATTAAACCCCTTGCTCCCAAGTTAGAATCAAGAGTAAGGAAAAAGAAACTACACGGCTTTATGACGGATTTTAACACCAGTGGCACACCCATGGAGGGCAAATGGGTGCCCCTTTCCCACCTCAAATTAATTTTCATAAATAGGCTGGGAGACGACCATTTCAAATGTCTTGTAGAAGCATTTAATTTTCCAAAAAAATTGCCAGATCAGGACCACACCAAATGGCTTCCAGGTGTATGTAATTTTCAAAATAATCTCCAGGCAAAGACCATTTTAAATAGCATGTAGAGCATATAATTTTAAAAAAATCAGGAGGAAAACTAATTTAAATAGCTTCTAGAGACAGAGGTCAAGGATCGAAACCAAAGTGGATGTAATCGGGTGTTATTTTCCTAAATGATTACTCACTCTACCTTCATATCCCATTATTGTAAATGTACGGAGATTCCCCATGGTAGTAAGGCACAATGTATAAAATATAAAAATTAAATAAGGTTCAAATCAGTAATCATCGTCTTGCCATGCCTACCAACTCGTCATACTCGACAATATTAGAAATAATATCAGCTCAATACACTCCATTTTTAGAGGAAAATACAGGTATTGCAGTAATACAAACGAGAACGTGATATATTTATAACTGAGTGAAAGTTTATTTTAGCATTTCGTACAGGGATATTCCTTTTCGTTAGTGGCCCATATTTCAGGTGGAAAATTCCCATCCTCATCAATATAATTTTTGAAAACATAGGGCCAGTTTTATAGTGAGATTGAGTACGCCCTTTAAACCTTTAAAATCCACATCAATGTCCAATTAACGTCATTACTTAACATATTTTAAAAAACATGTATGTTTAGCTGTCTTCGTATTATGATATAACTGGCGTGTACTGCGTGACGTGAGCAATGACATAATCAAATTCCTGCTAGTGGCGCTACCTTTCTATCCGCTTTACATTGACGACACTTACCCAAACTCGAATGGAATGGTCCAGTTTTACATATGAAGCTGGCCCAGTCCATTCTTGTATAGGTCTGCATTTAATGTAAGACCACACTTGAGGTTTACTAAGTCTGACTATGAAACTGGGCCTCTGAAAACTCAAATATGTTTATGTTATTTGTTAATTTAATTTATTTTAGGTTAAGTTAGTTCGTTCCACAATAATCGTGGTAGACCTTTGCGATGACATGAAACACACGTGTTATCATCTTGAGGTACAGGAGACACGTGACGAGTCGATGAGTATCTATTTGATTGGCGATGAATGGCATGTGGCGAATTGATAAATAAACAGTGTGGTATTAACAATAAACCTGTGGCGAGTTGTTAAATAGTGGGATGTAAACAATAAGTGCGTGGTGAGTTGATAAATAGTGGGATGTAAACAATAAGCGCGTGGTGAGTTGATAAATAGTGGGATGTAAACAATAAGCGCGTGGTGAGGTGATAAATAGTGGGATGTAAACCATAAGTGCGTGTTGAGTTGATAAATAGTGGGATGTAAACAATAAGCGCGTGGTGAGTTGATAAATAGTGGGATGTAAACAATAGGCCCGTGGTGAGTTTATAAATAGTGGGATGTAAACAATAAGCCCGTGGTGAGTTGATAAATAGTGGGATGTAAACAATAGACCAATGGTGAGTTGATAAATAGTGGGATGTAAACAATAAGTGCGTGGTGAGTTGATAAATAGTGGGATGTAAACAATAAGCGCGTGGTGAGTTGATAAATAGTGGGATGTAAACAATAAGCCCGTGGTGAGTTGATAAATAGTGGGATGTAAACAATAGGCCCGTGGTGAGTTGATAAATAGTGGGATGTAAACAATAAGCCCGTGGTTAGTTGATAAATAGTGGGAGGTAAACAATAAGCCCGTGGTTAGTTGATAAATAGTGGGAGGTAAACAATAAGCCCGTGGTGAGTTGATAAATAGTGGGATGTAAACAATAAGCCCGTGGTTAGTTGATAAATAGTGGGAGGTAAACAATAAGCCCGTGGTTAGTTGATAAATAGTGGGAGGTAAACAATAAGCCCGTGGTTAGTTGATAAATAGTGGGATGTAAACAATAGGCCCATGGTGAGTTGATAAATAGTGGGATGTAAACAATAAGCCCGTGGTTAGTTGATAAATAGTGGGAGGTAAACAATAAGCCCGTGGTTAGTTGATAAATAGTGGGAGGTAAACAATAAGCCCGTGGTTAGTTGATAAATAGTGGGAGGTAAACAATAAGCCCGTGGTTAGTTGATAAATAGTGGGATGTAAACAATAAGCGCGTGGTGAGGTGATAAATAGTGGGATGTAAACAATAAGCGCGTGTTGAGTTGATAAATAGTGGGATGTAAACAATAGGCCCGTGGTGAGTTGATAAATAGTGGGATGTAAACAATAAGCCCGTGGTGAGTTGATAAATAGTGGGATGTAAACAATAGGCCCGTGGTGAGTTTATAAATAGTGGGATGTAAACAATAAGCCCGTGGTTAGTTGATAAATAGTGGAGGTAAACAATAAGCCCGTGGTTAGTTGATAAATAGTGGGAGGTAAACAATAAGCCCGTGGTGAGTTGATAAATAGTGGGATGTAAACAATAAGCCCGTGGTTAGTTGATAAATAGTGGGAGGTAAACAATAAGCCCGTGGTTAGTTGATAAATAGTGGGATGTAAACAATAGGCCCATGGTGAGTTGATAAATAGTGGGATGTAAACAATAAGCCCGTGGTTAGTTGATAAATAGTGGGAGGTAAACAATAAGCCCGTGGTTAGTTGATAAATAGTGGGAGGTAAACAATAAGCCCGTGGTGAGTTGATGGATGCCCGTTCAAATAACACTCTGCTACCCGCACCGGTGGACACGTAGACTAAAGTCTTGCCTGAGCTGCCTGTGAAGAGCAGGTTCAGGTTCCAATTCCAGCCGTGTATACTGATTAATGATTTTAAATGCCCCCCTCCCCCCTGTGACATCAAGCAAATGCGGGCACATTTCCAATATATTGTATTCTCCCTGTTTAGCCCCAGTGATAGAATGCAGATATTCCACCCGAAGCAAGAAGCGATAAATATAAAATACAAATAAAACATCCACATGCCATCTATTTTTTTCCATACGAGACACTACTTAGTATCTCTTAATTTCGTTCATCCATGACTTGGCGTCAAAACCCTGTCCCGATAAGAAGGTAACAAATAGCATAAACACCACCAAGGAAGGAGAAAAGACCTGGGACATTCCTAGAGGCTGGACACAATAAACTACCAGGCACAATCAAAAACCTAATCTCACAACAATCTCTCTCTTTCTCTCTACAGAGGTCATTTGCGTTACCAGACATTCTATTTAAACAATTTTTTTTTTTTTACCAAACCAACATTATTAGTTAAGAGCAATTAATAATTAAGACGTGGCAATGGCTGAACCATCAACGCCTTCACTTATCCTATCTGATAAGGCGGTGAGTTCAAGTGAAAACTTTCGACCAAATAGCTTACTATTTATCTCTCAGATCTCAAATGGGTGTGAGGGGGGAGGTGAAGGGAGTGAATTAAAATTTAGTGGTTCAGTGAAGAATGTTTGTGAATCAAGTCCATCCAAGTCCTCGGTATCTTGGTAAGAGAACTTCACGCGGGCAGACATTTTTGATGGATAAAAAAATTCCTCGCATCAAATTACAAAGTGTATAAAATATTTAATGGTAAATGGTGTGAAAATCTAAATTTTACTGTAAAGATTTAATATATACTATGGCTTGGCGTATGTAGTAGGATTTTAGTAGGAAAGAACATTTAGAAAATATAAACATACGTCTATGGCTTGGGTCCAAGTCCAGAAATAGATAGGTCTTTCCCTGAATTCATGTTTTATACAGGGGCGAACTATGAAGATAATTTTAAACAATAAGTGCAAGTTAAAGGAAAACCTTTATTTTACCTTGGTTCCTGAGCTTAAGCTCAGTAAAATGCGCCATTTCCTACTATCCTATGACTGTTCCAAATCCTAAAATGTCCAACTTAAAAAAGATCCTTACGAAGTATATATATACAATTTTGATTGCATCATACTACTGGTTATTAACGTTTAATTATGATAAGATTTGCTAGCTTAGAAGACTAAACATTGACTTTTAACGCCAATGTATTTTTCTTAACGAAATGGACCGGTCGATCGGGACAGACCAGTGGCCGATTTCTGGTGGAGGGTAGACTAAGCTGGGTTTTGAGCTGCGACCTCCTCGTCACCAGCAAACTAGACTAAATAAAATTGACGTTTAATCAGAGTGTGACACCTTAGCTCAGTCAGCCCCCTGTTTGTCTACTGAGCCAAGAGTACTAGTTCATTCCTAGTATGGCAAAAAATTTGATCATTTGTGAAATGTAGGTTTCCCCTTTTTACCGTGATGAATTAACGGCCGGGGGTTGGATGTTGTGTTTGTTCTAGACTTAAAGACAGTTAATAAGTCGTGTGCTGATAAAAATCAATCGGCCCAAAAGATCACGTTAATACCTCAAATAAATTAAAGTGAAATTTATACTCAACTAATCTTAAAAAAAAACGTAGCCCCATTTCCAAATACAGCTCTATTTACATAGCAATCGTCATTTAAAAAATAAAAAATAAACCTTGTGTTCTAAAGAGCTCGTTTTCACAACGAACTAGATATGAACAATGTCCAAACGGCAAAGATCACTAAGCATTCATTCCCGAACTCATACATAACAGTGGGACAATATGAACTTGACATCTGCATTCATCCCAATAGTGAGGGTAAAGAACTCGTTTATCACTTGTCATGTATTACTAGAAGATTTGTTGACAGACATTTTTGGAAAAACACATTTTATACATTATTATTATTTACAATATTAGTATTATTCCTATGACTACTTATCAAATACTTTACAAACCAAATCTTTATATCAGCAAAACATTTTTAAATTAATTTTAATTTTAGAATAAATTCAAAACACAGTTCCGCACTGTTTAGTTATAGTCGTAAAACAAATGTTGACGTTATGTTTCGCACTTAAAATATATTAACAGTATTTTCTGTTCCAGGAAAGGGCTTACATTTTAAGGTGGGGTGGAGGGCGTCAAGATAAAAGGTTTTATATCACAATATTTTTCAGTCAAAAAAAATCAAATATTGCTACAGAACAAACACTGAGTTTTATTTTTTTCATACAATATCAACAATTCTTGAAGGATGACCTGGCGGTCTAGGGGTAAGGTGTCAGACTTCTGTGCTGGGGGTCCGGGGTTCAATCCTAGGTCCCGGCACAGATTTATCTGATTGCCAAACCCTTCCTTCACTTCTGACAAGACTTGTATTAATCACAACTTGTGAATGTGAGGAATGCCAGGCCTCCGCCGTGGTTCGGATTCCACGTTAAACTGTAGGTCCTCCATTTCATCTCACAATCACCCTACCATTACACATTAGCGTAAGTGCGTATAACCCGAACGGGTAGTAAGACGCGATGCTAATAATAATAAAATAATAAATAATAATAATAATATAATAATAATAATAGTTATTTAATATATGTCAAGGGTGTCCTGGATTTTAATGACAACTTTTTCTTTTAATTTAAAACGTGTATCATATAATGTCGCTATGCTCATGACAGATATTCAACAAACTGTTGATATCACCGTGTGAAGAAAATTAAACTCGTACACTCTTAATCACACCAGAGTGTAACACGTTAAGGCAACGTAATCGTCAAAGCAAGATTTTTTTTTTCCCCCGTATTAGTCGATTTTTTAATATTTTTTTTTCAAAGCCAAGTCAAAGTGGATATTATTTTGAAGCCAAATCCAAGTTGATATTTTTCCCGAGGCCAAATCGAAGTGTTCGAATATTCGCTTACCCCTTCACCCCCCACACGCTACCCCAGTTCAATGTGTTCCCTAAACACGCACACCCACAGTCCAATTTTAATATTATAAAATACATAAGACTACATACATACTTTTCTTTGTTGTCAAGAATGATAAAAATTTTTACTATTGTACAGGTATTGGAAATATCTATAAAAAGTGACAGTTTCAGATCACGTGGCCTTATCTTATAAAAATAAGTCTTGTGGCGACTTCATCTTTAACATTTGGTCATAGCACACACACGTGCAATGAACGAAATAGCACCGCATAATATTTTCCACTAAATGCCAGAGCACGTGTAAGTCTCCAGTTAACTGAACAAGTCGATCCGTGTGAAGGGAGACACTTCTTGTTTCCTTTTTCAAAAAGTAACGACAGACACAGCCCCAGTTCATTTTTCTTGTGTACATCCTGTTGTTAAAAAAGAAACGGATGAATACATTGATGAATGACCGCACGGAATTATTCTGGTGGTGTCAAAAGCGGGTTTTTGTCGTCTCTTGAACAACGGAGTCCATCTTCTTTTGAAGTCTGTGGAAGTGTTCTGAACATTGCTTGTTTCGGGTGAGGCGAGGTGATAAATCACGATGTAAATGAATGTTGAGATCTACACTCGAAGGTACAAAACGTGACAAAAAGAAATATGTCTATAGTTTTCTGTGTTAGGGAGGGAGATGGGGTTGTGTACATAGATGAGGAGAGGAAGGGAGAGGAAAGCAAAATTAAACTTGTTCTACAGTAGCTCTTCCCTAAAATGCTGGAGATCTCTTAGTCGTGAAACCAACTGATTTGATCCAGTGGCGTCGTTATTGTGTCAGCATTGAGGCCAG
Source organism: Timema podura (assembly GCA_033556935.1). Taxonomy (NCBI): domain Eukaryota; kingdom Metazoa; phylum Arthropoda; class Insecta; order Phasmatodea; family Timematidae; genus Timema; species Timema podura. The sequence goes on along the minus strand of JAVRXN010000004.1, from coordinate 49,126,111 downwards.
GAATATGAGAGGAGCCTTTAACCTAATCTTTAAATTAACTTATTGGTTTTATCAAAACATATTATTCTTTTAACAAACACACATAATAGTAACGTAAAAACTTAGTTGGATAATTTATAAATGAGCTGATGTTTCTCCTTGCTTCTCATGTGCTAGAAGATAAATAGCTGTTTAAAAGCTGATGTTTCTCCTTGCTTCTCATATGCTAGAAGATAAATAGCTGTTTAAAAGCTGATGTTTCTCCTTGCTTCTCATGTGCTAGAAGATAAATAGCTATTTCAAAGCTGATGTTTCTCCTTGCTTCTCATATGCTAGAAGATAAATAGCTGTTTAAAAGCTGATGTTTCTCCTTGCTTCTCATATGCTAGAAGATAAATAGCTGTTTCAAAGCTGATGTTTCTCCTAGCTTCTCATGTGCTAGAAGATAAATAGCTATTTCAAAGCTGATGTTTCTCCTTGCTTCTCATATGCTAGAAGATAAATAGCTGTTTAAAAGCTGATGTTTCTCCTTGCTTCTCATATGCTAGACGATAAATAGCTATTTCAAAGCTGCGGTTTCTCCTTGCTTCTCATATGCTCAAAGATAAATGGTTATTTCAAAGCTGCCATTATATATGGCTCTCATATTCCCACGGCGGAATGTCTATTTCAGACTTAGGTTTGATGTAAATATATATTCTATGATCAGCTTTATAATAGACGTTTAATATTGGCAATGGAAAATATGGCACATTATTTTAAATTTATTTCATTTTGTGTAACTATATCTTCCCACACATACAAAAATTAAACTTTATACAAAACAGTAAATACAAAAAAAAAAGGTCATTTATTTGTTACACAATTTGGGGACAACTTGGTGTCATTGTAAAAGGAACTAAGGGGAATATTTTCTATCAGAAAATACCTGTGACCAAATCAACACTATTTAAAAGTTTGTACTTATATTAACTAACCATTTTGTTTCGGATTTGATGGAAGTGTAAGGAGCGTTAAGGCAAGGTTTTTTCTCAATAAAAAGAAAATGCTTTACGCAAGAAAAGATTATATAAATATAACCAAGATATCTCTTACAAGGCAATCCCGAGCAAAGCGATATGTTTTTAGTTGCTAGAAACAGAAACTAAAATGGAATCAGGTTTAGACGGCTGCATGCTCTGCAACCAGCATTCCTAGGTAAGGCTAACGGCCAATGACAAGTTGACTGACGGAAGCCCTGTTAAACGAGGCCCCAGTGTAATGTGTGCGCTTCCCATATGAATACATACCCACACAATGGTGCAAGGATTGTAATGGAAGAAACATGTCGGACGCTAGTTAAGTTGCCACGTATAACAGTGTCACTGGAGTACCATACATCATCACGAACATACATTAGTGGCAGTTGGAGGGAAAAAAACAACTCGTTCCATCGGGCCGTGTTAAAGTCCTTGTAAAAGATGTCCAAAGCTTTCGAGGATAGATAGAAATAACATTGGTTCAAGTCTGTGATATTCACTATCTTGAATTATTATATCAGGATTAGGGTCAGGATTTTAATGACGCGTCAGTTCCACGTACAATGCTCATATATCCACATATTAAAACTCTGACTCTGTCTGTACATGTGATTTTTTTTGTCTGTTTGTTTAGTGAGAGTAAACTCAAAAAGAACTAATTGGATCAATACTTCATTCTGTTATACTCCTTATTTTTCATTATTAGTTTAGCAGTTCTAATGTATGCAAGTGTTATAACCGCTCACTGTATAATCCTAGACAGGAAAATAGTAGTTATAATACATGCAAGTGTTATAGCTGCTATTCTAGAGTGGAAAGTACAATTCTAATCTATTTAAATTCGTTTAGACAATATCATAATATTGTAATGCATGCTATTTGTTGTTTTCGCTATTATTTTGTATACAGCAGCTAAAAATAAATTGTACTTTGCTTTATCTCTCTCTTTTTTTTTCTCTTGGACCATTATTAAAAATAGTAAAAGTTCAAAAATATTAAATTGGTTGTATTGTGTACGAACCGCCGAGGACGGGGAGATCGAGGTTCGAATCTCGGTCGGGTGAACTGGGGGTGGTTTTTCCTAAATGGTTTTCCACTCTCCTTCCACGCAAATGCGGGTTCACTTCCTCTAAATTCAACCTTCCCAATTCCTAATCCATTAGCGTAATTAGTACTTAGGCGTATAACCCGAACGGGTAGTAAGACGCGGTGCTAAATATTATTATTATTATTATTGTGTACGAAGATAAATTATCATGTAAATACATATTAATTATATCGTATCCATGCGAATGGTAGACTCAGCATTATCACGCACATACAAACTAAAACTATGTCAAGATTTTTTTTTTATCTTTTTCCCACGCGTTTGTTGGTGCATTTTCTCATAATTACTGAGTAGATAACTAGCCACTTTAGATTACGTTTATGATAATCGTTTTATTAAACGTATAAATAAGCAAACTGACAACGTTAGGTCTAGTAATCCAATCCTGAACTTAAAAAGATACTTTCGGAAAGGGTATTTTAATTTTATTCTTTTTTTTTTTTTTAATAATCGAGCATGATCTGACGTTGAAAAGTTTCGTACGTTAATTGTCTTTCTCTTGAACTGCAGCTGTTGACGAGGTGTCAAGAGAATACATATGTTAGCATTTGCCAGCTAAGATAATACTTTATATTTTTTTATTTCAAATAAACTTTCAAATATAATACATTCCTACACATCTAGTTTCATGTTAAAATCACTAAAGTTGAAACACTCCACGCATTGTGCACTTTCAAACGTTTGATATCAGTGAGGGGTAAAATTGTGCATTTCATACTAGACTTGACAATGACAAGGATATCGGGTTTACATTCCCGGTCGTGTGTACTGACAGTGTTTCATCCTCAAAGGTAGTTTCACGCAAATGCGTGTACATTTACCGTCAAATTTTACTTTCCTCATCCATATCCAAATAGCGTTTTTTTTGACATACCTATTTGTCTAAACAACACGTCTTATTACCTGTTCGGGCTATCCGCTTAGCAGGGAATAGTTAAATTAATATTTTAGGTGTGCGTTAGGCTTTTTTTATAGTAAGTTTACCCGCATCTGTTTGGAGTGAGAGTGTAAAACCACTCAACAACAAAAAATCCTTAGTACACTTGACCAAAATTATAGCTCCGATCTCTCCATCATCAGAAGTCAAGTATATTACGATGGTGACCATGCGGTCACCGAAGCGTGTATTAGTTTCATCAAAGTATTCGTACAACCCGTACTACTACTGAAACGCCGCGAAAAAACCCCGCGCGTGGCTCTTCTTCGTAAGATTCACTTTCCACCATCAGCAATAGATGGAGAGTGTCAAACCGCGCTTAAATCGCAAGCCCAAACTACTCGTGCGGCGCTGATTACACTAAAGAGGAGAGCGTTGAAGATATGGAGAATACTCAATCCCACAGGGACCAGGGAATCTGATTACCTCAACAGACGAGGCAAATCACGCGGGGAATGTATTCACCCCCCCTCCCCCCTATTTCCATCTTAATTGTATTAGTCACCGACGCATCTGCCGCCCGCAAGTTTATTCGACGGTATTAATTGACCCCCAAGTGCACGCGTGGATGAAGCCGGGAATGTATCTATTATCACTGACCTGATATTGAGAGCCATTTCCCCAGCCCGCACCTCCATCCCCCACCCTCAACAACGTTCAGTGAAGGAAAACGATGCTCACGATTGAGGTATGCATTATTAACTGGTACATATTGCATTTCTCTGTGAATTATGGACGTCGACAGACCACTTGTGGAGGTTCAACGTTTGGTTCACTTGTGGTGTGGAACGTAGACCCGAATGATTGTTCGAATCTTTGTCTATAGTTGGAATCTCGTCTGGGGACACGACTCAGTACAGTTGCTAATAATTGGAGGCTTCCGCGAAATAATATGTTGATTGTGAGTATGTTTACATACCAGAACAGGGTCGGATTACGATGGGGTGAAAGGGGACACGAAAAAAGGGATGTGCTTTTGCAGGTTTTATATCAAAACTTTTTTTTTTTTCAAAAATAAATAAAATATATCTCCAGTAGAAACAAAGAGTTTAATTTTCTTCGTATGGTGGTAAATATCTGTCAGGTGCATACAGGCATTAGATGATACAATTTTTCAATGAAAAGAAAAATTGTCATTAAATTTCAGGACATCCTTGACTGATATTCAGCAACTGTTGAAGTGACCATGTGAAGAAAATTAAACTCTATATTTCTACTGGAGCAATATTTTATTTATTTGGGAAAAAAAAAAGTGTTTTGGTATTTTTTTTAATGCAAAAAAATTTACCTTTTTTCACATTTCCTACACTTCCACCTTAATGTATAGGCTTTAGGTGCTGCGGCTCAGGGGTCTCTGCCAGCTGGAGGTCCTCCAGAGATTTAATGTAAAGTTGTTTCATTTGTGAATGCTGAATCAAAGTATAAGTACTATAAATTTTACATTTTAAAAAAGGGTTAGGTTAACATATTATATATAATTTAATAAGCCAGTTTTCAGTAATAGAAACTACGAGGAAATGACTGAACAAATTTTGACAAACGACCACTCATTTTAACGTTTAGGAGTCCAGGATGTGGGGAAAAAAAGTAGTTTTGACGAAAACCTGATTTTCACAGAGAATTTTCAGTTTTTATTTTTTGTTTAGTCCACCATGGAAACCGTTATTTGCTGCATGACTGTAATCTCTAAATAAAATATATCTCTTTGGCTAAAAAATAATAGCTCGATCTTTATTTGTTGGTCCGAACACATCACTCTTTTGGATTAATATTTCTCTTTGGATGATGGTCATAACACAGCTAAATTGAGATGCCTAAGCTGGGGAAGAATTTTTTTATTGGAATGTTGTTATCGTTAATTTGCATTTAAATCAATAATATGGAGCATAATTTGAAAATTAAAAGTTTAAGTTGTTAAATTCATGAAAATATTGTCTAAGTTTGGTTTCACGCGTGATAAAATTATTTTTAAATATGTTTTAGGTATGTATAGCTATAAGCTCAAAAACAATCAAATGATCTTGAATAATGTTAAAAAATAGCCATTTTAACTAACTAAGTATGAGTTTTGGTGTTCATTTTTTTCAAATAATGGATATTGATGTTCATTTTATCAAATAATGGATTTGATGTTCATATTAGCAAATAGTAACACAATACAAATACCTAAGTTTAAGTTACGTTTTCACTGTACCGCTTAATTTCGAGGTTATGATATTATTTAAAAGTAATGTTTTCTGTACCCTAACTATATTTTCTCATTCTTACAAATACAGTAAGTTCAGTTTTGTTTCCATGGTGATAATTAATTTTGAGGGAATGATATTTCAAAGAATTGTAGTGTTTGAGTACAACATATTTTTGCATTCTCTCTCTTTATCAGACTCTCTCATGCTCACAAACTCTCTCACACTCTCTCCCCTCACACATACACACACTCACTCTATACAATTCTCTCTCTAATATAATATTTTCTCATTCTCACTCTCACACACTATTTACCCTCACATACTCTTTATCACACAATTTTCTCATATTATCTTATAAACTCTCTCTTAAGCTCTCTTTCAAATGCTCTCTCTCTCTCAAACAATCTATCTCTTGAACACTATCTCACAAACGTTCTCTCTCCCAAACTCCTCTCTATCTCAAACTCTCTTTATCTAACTTTCTCTATCTCAAACTCACTTTCTCTTTCTTTCAAACCCACTCTCTCTCTCAAACTCGTCTCTTAATTTCTCTCTCTAACTCTCTCTCAATCTGATTTTCTTTCTCTACATTAATCTCTCCCTCTCTAACTTTTACTCTCAAGTTCTCTCTCACACGCTTTCACATTTTCTCTCTCTCTCTCTCCACACAATATTTCTCACAAAATTTTCACTCTCTTTTTTCTCTCTCACACACACATACACGCTCTCACACACTTTATCACGCATATTTCCTTACATATCGCATTCTCTCTCATACACGCTCTTTTTCTCTTATCCTAGTATTTTCTTTCTAGCTCATACACATACTCTCACTATCTCACACCCACTTGATCTCTCTCAATGGCTCATTCTCAGTCTCTTACACTCACTTTCTCACACTCATACTCTCATTCACACTCACCCACACAAGTACACAATCACACACTCAAACACTTACACTTTAATTTTCCCTATTATATTTTATCACTCTCTCTCTATCATATATCTTAATATATATTATTTGATAAGCCCATTTCCTGTAAAAGAAATTACAAGGAAAGTGACTGATCAGATTTTGACATATAAACGCTCATTTTAAAAATTAGGGAATCAGAATGCCAGTAAAAGTAGTGACCTAAAACTAAAACCCAGTTTTCCTATCAAATTTTCCATATTTTCCTTCTGTGTGGGCAGTGGTTTATCTGTACAACCATTCTTTGTTTACATCACCATGAAAACTTTGAGTTGTTTATAGCTGTATAATAATAAATAAAATATTTGTATTTGTTTAAAAATAATATCAACTCAATCATTTGGTGGTGGTTTGGTGTAACGAATAGATAGGGATCCGGAAAGGGGTAATTTTAAAGTTCTCATTGGGGCGTGAAGGGGGAAAAAATAGGTTTTTATTTAAATTACACACCGAAAACAAAATATCTAAGTAAAGTAGCCTTTTACGAGCAAACTTTTAACTAAAAAGTTAGTAGGAACTTATTATATCAATCCTTCCCCAATAATAAGTTTAAAATAAATTTAAGTGTAATAATCTGCAGCCATCGCTGCAACAACTCACTAGTCTTATATATAAAACTCACTTTGCCAGTCATCAAATTTGGCACGCTTATGGCAATTTTAAGATTCTATCTGTCCCATAAGTGTGACAGAGCTAGATTTTTTGATCCTAGGTAAATTTTGCACATTTTACACACATTTTTTAATTTTATATCTCGCCAAATCCGTAGCTGCTGGTGCAATCCGTTTTTTGATAGGTCTTTAGTCACAAGAGACCTCCAAAGAAAGATCCGCACCGACTTGAAAGTTGCTCCACCATTTTGAATTTTTTTCGGGGGTTAAAATATTTTTTTAACTTTTTGGAATTTTCCCGTCGGTTACAGGCTAGAAGCTAGAAGTTTTCCATATTTAAAGTTTCTAGCTGATCTGGAAGTGGGTAAACATTAATGTCAGTGAGTGAGTGAGTCAGCCATGTGGATTTATAGAAGTATATTAATTCAATGAACCGTTTCCGGAAATATAAATTACGAGAAAATGGCTAAACAGTTTTGATAAACAATCTCTAATTTTAAAAGTCATGAGTTCAGGATGTCAGAAAAACAGTAGCTTCTAATGAAAATCGGACTTACCCAGAGAATTTTCAGCTTTTCCTTCTTTGTTTACATCACAATGGAAACCTTGATTTGTGCATGGTTTTATACTTGTAAATAAAATAACTATCCTTGGCTTAAAATAATAATTCGACTTGTAAGCTGAATAGTGCAACAAATATAAAAATTAAGGTAAAAGTTAATATATACTAAATAAACTAATGATAGTAAGTTAGAAATATATAATTTTGTTTACATTAGTAACTTTCCTTCTTCTTTATCTTTGTATATTTAGCTTTGATTACAAAATGGTCTTCATAATAGCTGCGCGTAGCACATATTTTACACACATTCTTTGATTGCGGGAGTTAATTTTCTGTAATGGGGAAAAATATATTGTTACTGAAATGTTGTTAATGTTAATTCGTTTTAAATCAATTCGCCAATTCGCCAATAGTCACTTTCGTCACAATATTTTTTTACGTTTTGTTTCAAGCATGAATTATAAATTAAAAACGATACAATAATGATTTAATATATTTTGGTAAGTATTATAATTTCAAAAATTGATAAAATGATCTTGAAAAGTATTTAGATAGCCATATAAACTGTTTATGTATGAGTATAGCCTTACATTTTATCAAACAGTATCACAATACGTTCAATTATATTCCCATTCTACCACATATTGATTTTGAATGGATATTATTTCAAAGTAATGTTTTGTATACCCATCTATTTTCTCTCTCTTCCACACACAATCTCGCTCACACTCTATCTAATACCTTCTCTATCTATTACATACATACACTCTCTCTCACTGATACACTCGCTGACACTCACTCAATCTCTCTCAATCTCAAACACCCCTTCTCTCACACTCACTTTCTAACACTAACAATCTCACCCTCACACAATTACACACTATCAAACGTAATTGGTTTGTAAAAAGCACTCAGGGTCCGAGAGAGAGTAAAACACCCCAATCTCCCCATCGCCGGAAGTTCAGTCCACTGCGTGACTGGCATCTTAGACCACTCAACCAATGATGTGGGTTTTAGCTTTCATCAAATGTAATATAATTGGATATTTGTTGAGGAAGGGGGTGGCGGGCCTAGACACCCAGCGTGCCCTCATTCCCCTTAAATACATGCCTGTACCCAGTATGTATTCAAATCTTAGCCCCTAAGTTAAAGAATGACCCTGCCAGTAAAGCACGCTTGCAATAATTCCATTTATCACCGTGTTTTACTACCTGACCAGCCTATATGCATGTAATACAATTACTCTAATATGGTAGCGTTGAGGAAGTAGAAGAAGAAGTAATATATCTGCATTTGCGTGAAAAGAGAGTGATAAACCATTTATGAAAAAAACACCTTCAGTAAACTCGATCGGGATTCGAATCCCCTCCTACCCATCATCAACAGGTCAGTAGAGCACAAGAATGACGCAATTCTGTCATCGAAACGGGTTCAATCAATTCTCCGTATCATCAAGCATCACACCTGTATAACTCTTGTACAACTATAATAATTACTATATTTTCTCACCTGCAAAGAAGAGTCTGGGTGGCGGAACACTGTTGGTGTTGGGTATTGGCGGCTGAGGGTTAGGGGCGGGCTGCTGGGGGCTGACGGGCGCCGCCAGGATGTCGTAGTCGCTGCCGGAAGAACCCACTGCCACGAACGAATAGGAGCCGCGTGACCACGGGTCGGCACGCCACCGCGTCACCACAGTCTCTCTTGGCTGTGAACACAGAGACACGTTCTAATGTGACACAACTTCTTTTGGAGGTGAAAGTATTATGATTAGGTGTTCTGTCTTACGACAGGTCCATTCATTTTTTTTTTTCAGTGAAACTTAGACCTCCAATGCACCCTGTCCTCTGCCTCCTCCTTCAGATACCAGAATTTTCTTCTTTCCTTCAAGTCATCTAGTATTTTAAACCTCCTTTTTCCTAATCTCCTCTTTCCCTCAATCTTTACTTCTATGGCGTCATATCCGATCCAGTTTGCTTTGCGCCTAAGAGCCAGTTTCATAGTCAGATTTAGTACGCCTCAAGTGCGGCGCTATACTAAATACAAGACGTCACCTACCTGAAATTGAATGGAATGGGCCAGTTTCATAGTCAGATTTAGTACGCCTCAAGTGCGGCGCTATACTAAATACAAGACGTCACCTACCTGAAATGGAATGGAATGGGCCAGTTTCATATGCGAAACTGGCCCATTCCAGTTTGGTCTAGGTAGGTGTCGTCCTGTATTTAGTATCGACTCGCACTTTAGGCGTACTAAATCTGACTATGAAACTGGCCCTAAGAATAACATCCAAAATGGTGAAAGTAGAGACTAGTAACTCTGGAAACAGTATAGTAGACTCCCCTCATTCAAAAAATTATAAGTACTAGTATATCCTGTAAATAATTACGTCATATTCTTATCCCTCCTATAGTCTTAAGATTTCACTTTGGATTCCAATTTGAAATACCTCTTAAAGTTTCTCTTGGATTCGAAGTAGATATTTTCCCTCGGTGATCAAGCTAGATAGAAAACAAATTTAAGACTTTATTCAATGCTACTTTATATTTACAAAGATATACGTCATCTAAGCAGTTTAAGACATCAGTCTTGCAATACAACCGAGTACTATGTCTTGCTTGTCTTTTCAAGCTTTTTAACCTTCAAATAAAATAAAATGGGGGCGGCTGGTAGGAGTGCAAGCCGATGAAGGTGTGATAAGGTAACAAGGGTGATAAGGGTTAACAAGGGGGTGATGATGGTTTGACAGGGGGTCACTGCTAGGAGGGGAGGGTGATGAGTGATTATGTATCCGAATACAACCTATCGGTAGTCCATTTGTTATAGTATTCATACTTAGCAATGGTTGCCATAAAGGAGGAGTTTAGGAAGTGTTTTGGTATTAGTATTAAGACTTTATATATACTGTGGTTCTACACGCGTGATCTGCCCGGCAGTTTTCCTATCTCTCTTTACGCTCATGTAGGATATGCATTTCATCTTAAGTTATCTTTCTCACCCCTAACTATTTATATTTAAGTCTGTTACATGGGGAGGGCGTTTTAATGCGTTTGGAAATCCCGCATTTTTGAAGAAGTGGTTTCAAGTTTTTAAATATGGTTTTCACTCAACAGTAGGCGAATTCTATCAATTTTAAGTTTAAATTTTTTAGAAAAAATTCAACTGCGCTTTATGCCAATATTTGTACTTCTGAGATTAAAGTAAAACGATAGAGACATAGAACTAGCCATCCTCTATTAAATAAAATCATTTTTTGATAGGGTCACGACAGAAAATTTGAAGCAAATGCAGGATTGATTTTTAAGGTTATTTATAGTCTACCAGACATTTTTAAAAAAACTTTAAATTTAAAGTTTAAACTCTTTAACTGGTCAAAACTTAAGCCTAAATGTTGTTGAAAACCATTTTAAGAAATATCAAATCACTTCGTAAATAATCCAGAATTTCGAAGCAGCTGCAACGCTTTCAGTGCTCCCCCATGTAACACCCTTAAGTCGTTGATAGCTATTTTGGTGACCTGGCGGTCTAGGGGTCAGGTGTCAGACTTCTGTGCTGGGGGTACGAGGTTCAATCCTCGGTCCCGGCACAGATTTATCTGATTTCTAAACCCTTCCTTCACCTCTGAAAAGACGTGTATTAATCACAACTTGTGAATTGTGGAATGCCAGGCCTCCACCGTGGTTCGGATCCCACGTTAAACTGTAGGTCCTCCATTTGATCTCACAATCACCCTACCATTACACATTAGCGTAAGTGCGTATAACCTGAACGGGTAGAAAGACGCGGTGATAATGTGATAATAGTAATAATAATAAAAAAATAATATAAATAATAAATAAATAATAATGAATAAATAATGAATAATTAATTAATAATAATAAATAATAATAAATAATAATAATAATAATAGTAACAACTATTTTTTTTGAAAGTACTAAATATATATTGATCAAGTAGCGGTGTCACCCTTCTCACCTGAGGCACGGCGCTGTTGCCGAAGATCCCCTTGAGCACCGCGATGCACCTTCCCACGATGACGTCATCACTGACGTTCTCCATTATGGCAGCCGCCTCTCCCGCTACGAGCGCCAGAAGGACCGGTGCGCGGTACAGGTTCCAGAACAGGAACAGCTCGCCTACGGAATAAACAGGACACTTGAACAAGGACGGCATTCCTCTAGCATACTTCACAAAGCACTAGACATTCTCGATAATCCAAAAGTATGGACGTCCTTTCACACGAGATGAACGATGCGTGGTACAGCGGCAAAACAAGGAGCCCAGTATAGTTGGTTCAGCCTATTTATTTTTGGCATTTTCTGAATTTTAAAAGTTAATTAAAAGTGGTTCTATAATTATACAACCCGCCTCGGTGGTGTAGTTGGCTAACGCGCCAGTCGTGTTGAGTCAGACCACCGAGGACGGGGAGATCGAGGTTCGAATCTCGGTCGGGTGAACTGAGGTGATTTTTCCTAAATGGTTTTCCACTTTCCCTCCACGCAAATGAGGGTTCACTTCCTCTAAATTCAAAATTTCCATATCCTAACCCACTGGTGTAATTAGTACTTAAGCGTATAACCCGAACGGGTAGTAAGACGCGGTGCTAAATAATAATATAGTTATACAGATTATAAATATGTTTTGACAACTACCCCTTTCCGGCAGGAGGAGAATGGATATTAAACCAAATTAATTTTACTACACTTTTCAAACATAAATAGATGCGGCAGTGTTCAAAAACTTTGCTTTTAATACATTCTCGACGTCATAAATATAATTTGCTTGTTTCAAATAGTTGGCATAACGACCACAACTTTTATATATAACCTTTTCAAAGATTAAACAACTTTTTTTATCACCACGTTCTACTACCTGTTCAGGTTATAGGTCTACGCATGTGATGACCATTCTAATGCGGTAGTGATGAGGAAGGAAGATTTTTAGAGGTAATCTATCCGAATTTGCGTGGAAGGTGAGTGTAAAACAATTTAATAGAAATCCATCTCCAGTAGACCCATCTGGGATTCGAACCCCGATATTCCCGTCACCAGCAGGCCAGTATACTATGAGAGTGACACCTTAGACTATTAAGTCACTGATGTTACTAGCTAATTAAAGTTAAATGCAGCTATGATTTAAATATTTTTTTAAAAACAAACGTTTAACATATAAGTAGTAAAATTATGTTTTTTTATGAAGTGTGGTAGTTGATGTAATTATTTTATATAACTCCCTTCAGTGGACAAGCGGACTATTTGCCAGGATAATTTATTTTGGTTTTGCCAGCGTCGAGGGGGTCAAGATTTGAATCCTCGGCAAACAAACTAGGTGTGGTTTTTCATAAAACATTGTTCCTCTACGAAAATGTGGGTATATTTCCTATTAACCTTAGCTTCCTTATCCTTGTCCCGTTTGCGTAGTAAATTGTGTACTGTCCAGATTGGTATTATTAAGATTTTATGAGAATCTTTTGTGAATATTAAGGGTAATGATTTTTTTTTTAACTATTCGAGCCCCTCCAAAAGTAAGGAACGGTCTGCAGCCCAACTCACCCCGGCTGGCCGTGGTGCTGCCCACGTGGCCAAACAGGTTGGCGTTAGGGTCCCAGAAGATCCTTTCGAAGCACAGCACCACCTTGTTGAGGTTACCGAACCCAAGCCTCTGTATCGCCGCCACTTTCCAGTCGGGCAGGGGAGGCATGAACTGCACCGAGTTGGGCATCCCCTGGTTATTGAGAGCCGTCGACTGCTTCAGGACTCCCAGAGGCAGCGTGCAAAGGATCACGTCCCCTGTAACAAGAGCCAGCTGGTTTGGAAAAACATGTTGCGTCAGTCTGAGTCGGAAAATGAAGTGGCAAATTTGAGTTATAAAAAAAGGTGAAGTCATTCTGAATAAAAAAAAGTTTCTTCAATATGAATTGGAAAAAGATGCGACGTTAATTATAGACGGGATAAAAAGTAAGCCTATGTAAGGGTTCGGCCAGACTGACAAGCGTGCGAGCGAGCGCGCGAGCGAGCGAGCGAGCGCGTAAGCGACTAGGTGGCCACACTGGCGAGCGCGCGAGCGAGCGAGCGCGTGATTAGCTGATACCTCTCGTTATTTGTTGACGAGGAGGCTCCGAATTTTGGCTGAGTGAGTTGAGGGTGGTTTTAACAAGTGATTTATTGTTGTGGTTTTCTCCTCCTCTCTCCACGCTAATGGTGATTCTTATTTGTAAAGGCCTACTTTGATAATATTGAAGTATTTTAACATATCAGTTTTATATAAATATATACATGGTGCAATTAAATTAGGCCATTAATAGCAAGTGTGCTAATAATAAGAATTGAATAGTCAAACGGTGACCTGGTGGTATAGGGGTAAGGTGTCTGACCTCTTTGCTGAGGGTTCGGGGCTAAATCCTCGGTCCCGCCACAGATTTATCTGATTGCCAAACCCTTCCCTCACCTCTGAAAAGACGTGTATTAATCACAACTTGTGAATGTGAGGAATGCCAGGCCTCCACCGTGGTTCGGATTCCACGTTAAACTGTAGGTCCTCCATTTCATCTCACAATCACCCTACCATTGCAAATTAGCGTAAGTACGTATAACCCGATCGGGTAGTAAGACGTGGTGCTAATAATAATAATAATAATAATAATAATAATAATAATAATAAATAGTCAAAGCTATTATTTATGCTTTTAGTGAGGATTACTCCATCTAGCTATCATATTCTGAAAATTGAAAATTGACACCTGGACATGGGAATAGAACCCGGGACCTTTGGCTTTGTACGCCAAGGCTCTAACCACTGAGCTATCCAGGTGTCATTTTTCACTTTTCAGAATATGATATCTAGATGGAGTAATCCTCACTAAAAGCATAAATAATAGCTTTGGCTATTTAATTCTTAGTATGAAATCCCGTACAATTATAATAATTGTACAAATGGCAGCAATAAGCCAACTACCGAGTCGAAGATGGCTGCGTTATCTGATAGATAGCTCGTGATATTAATATAATCACATACTTGTAGCTGACGATTTCCGCACTCCATCATAGGCTCTGCTTTAAAATATGAGTGAAGAATGACCCTGGGCACGGGACGAATCCTGGATAGCTCAGTATTTAGAGCATTGACGTACTAAGCCAAAGGTACCGGGTTTGATTCCCGTGTCCAGGTGTCATTTTTCAATTTCCAGAAAGTGTGCTAAACCTATCGATAGTAATAAAAAATTAATAAAAATGTCAAAATTAGAAGTTTTCCTAGCACTCGATGAACCAACACACAATAATATTGCCTAGCGCCTGTAAACTAGACTGTACCGGGTCGAGCGTGCGCGCTTGAAAAATAGAACCAGTTCTATCTTTCAAGCGCGCGCGCTCAGTCGCTCGCTCGCTCGCTCGCTCGCGCGCTCCAGTCTGGCCACCTCTCATTACAACCCATGTGTTCTATTTTATATTTTAGTCGCTCGCGCGCTCGCTCGCTCGCTCGCGCGCTCAGTCTGGCCGCCCCCTAAGTCGGGAAAATATTATGAATTAGAGATGGGCGATTAATCAGTGACAGTGATTTCTTTCACCGATACGCTTTGGTCACCATCCCACCCATTCGATCTCAAAAGTGGCAGTGAATGATATATCGGTAATCGCTATAGAACTATACTCTCGACATCTGAGCAATATGAATTACGAAAGCTGCGACTTTGAGTGAATAAATATCGGATGATGTGGTTGTTATTCACAAGTTGCGGCCAATAATGGTATTTTGCACTCATATTTCGATAAAAGCCCTCATTTGAATATTTTGTTTGGCAGCGTCTCTAACGCCCTAAACATGTTTTATTACACTAAGATAGAGTAGGATTTTATTTTTTGTGACACATAAACCAAATAAAGATTTTTTTTTTTTTTTTGTATTTCCCACAAAATGATATTAAGTTTAGCTGTGAAAACCTTTGACTATATTGTCACACGTGCAGCGACTGTGAACATTATTGGTCCAATATACCAGTTACAGAAATATCAGTTTCGGACGTATTATAAAGAGTGTTGTCTAGGACAAAATATCGATCCACCAACAATTAGCGAGTGTAACAAAATATTGGTCGGGTAAGAATATCAGTCACTGTGAATAAGCATTGGTAAAAATCACCTATATTTTAAAATCACAGTTCCGGTCGTCACCAATATCGGAAAATCGGAGTTTCATTCATTCCTAATAGGTGTAGTCGGTGGTTCAGTTGAGCAATGCTTCAATGCTATCTGGAATTGAGAGCTATAAACACTCACAGGTGTAATCGGTGGCTCAGTTGATAAATCGCCGAGGACGGGGAGATCGAGGTTCGAATCTCGGTCGGGTGAACTGGGGGTGGTTTTTCCTAAATGGTTTTCCACCCTCCCTCCACGCAAATGCGGGTTCACTTCCTCTAAATTCAACCATCCCAATTCCTAATCCATTAGCGTAATTAGTACTTAGGCGTATAACCCGAACGGGTAGTAAGACGCGGTGCTAATTATTATTATTATTATTATTATTATTAGTTGATAATACTTCACTGCTTTCTGTATTTGAGAGAGCTTTAAACACTCACAGGTGTAATCGGTGGCTCAGTTGATAAATACTTCACTGATTTCTGTAAGTGAGAGCTTTAAACACTCACAGGTGTAATCGGTGGCTCAGTTGATAAATACTTCACCGCTTTCTGTAAGTGAGAGCTATAAACACTCACAGGTGTAATCGGTGGCTCAGTTGATAAATACTTCACTGCTTTCTGTAAGTGAGAGCTATAAACACTCACAGGTGTAATCGGTGACTCAGTCAAGTAATAATGCATGTAAAAATATTCGGAGATTGTGTCACCTATTCATAGTTAATATATAAAACGAATGCCATATTATATTTGCATCTGACGCTTGGTGAAATTGTAAGTTAAAATTATAATATGTATTTCATGGGAGAGCTATAAAGATATTTTTAAAATCATGTTTACTTTATCTTAGCCTTCTCATAAACCAGGAAAACACTATTTATGAAATCAGAATTTGTCTGTGTGTAATAACCTTTAGTTTAATGATTGGATATAAACTATAAAATAACTACATGTTGACAGACACCTTCTGTTTGTATTTAATATCTTTCTTTATTCAAAAATTTTGAGATTAGATGTATTAAAAGTATTAAAACTGAAGCATTTATTCCATATTTTAAGACTATTTTATTTAAATGCCATTTGATTGCTATTATTTAAACTAAAATATCTTCATATCATCAACATATACTATAATACAACTAATTTTAACAATATCGAACGATTTTAAATTTTAAAATATTAGTGTCTAAATTTTACAAATATAATGCCAATAATACCTAATTAATGATATGATCAATCACATTAAAACAAATATATTACATATATTTTAAGCCCCTCAAATAGCAATCTCTTCATCCAAGAAGATATAACCATAGCTACTTATTCATTCAAACTCCTGAAAAGGGTAAAAAAAAAATATCACATCATTTAAAGAGCTACTGATTCCACCAATTAACTAGGAATGATGAGCTTTCAAAGTAGAAACACAATTAAAATTCCCTTGTTAAAGTTAACACCCACCCCCCCACCCCCCTCTCCCATTGCAGCAGATGAATAATTTTTAGGGCTACTCTCTGGCGAACAACTCGTGGAAGGGCAGCTCATTTGTCAACAGATGGTCCACATTGTTTACATTTTATAAACACTTTATTGACTTTCTGTTTTGTTTATCTCCTCTCCTGGACACTACCTCTTTTTTCTCTCTCAAAATGTATGTATGTATTCATTTAACAACGTCAAGCGTTTGACTGCCAGAATATAGCTTGTGTTACATAACGTGTATTATTACAATGCTCAATGCTAATCAAATGTTTTCATATTATACATATTGATTAAAATATAATAAAAATGCAATGGTATTTCGTTTCTACCACTGTAGTTTTATTTTCTAATTTTAGTTTCTTACTATTTTTTAAATAATTATATGTACATTTTATGTTATTATATATAATTTTATTAATTTTCACCAAGTCTTGGTACCCGTTTGGGTTATGCGAATACATTAATTACGCTTATGGAATATGGAGGACGATTAAAGAATTTCCAGACGTCTTAACTCAGTTGGTAGTGTGGCCTGGAATTTAATGACAACTTTTTCTCTTCAATTAAAAAGTTTGTCCTCCAATGCCGCTATGTTCATTTCAAATATTCAATGTTAAGGTCACGATGTGAAGAAAATTAAACTCTATATTTGTATAGACGTAATGTTAATTTATTTTTACCAAACAAGTTTTGCTATAAAAAATGCAAAAACACTGGTCTTTTCTCAAGCTTCCAGCATCCCCACCTTAAAAGCACTTGTGTTTGAGTGTAAACGTGAAAATTAATAATATTACAACTTGCATTGGTATTCGAATGGTCTAAGAAGGCTTCACTCAAGTTAAACATAGTGTACAGTAGATATTTCCACCCTAAGTTAAACAGAGTGTACAGTAGATATGTCCACCTCTCAAGTTAAACAGAGTGTACAGTACATATTTCTAACTCAAGATAAACAGAGTGTACAGTCATATTTCCACTCCTCAAGTTAAACAGAGTGTACAGTGGATATTTCCACCTCTCAAGTTAAACGGAGGTACAGTCCTATTTCACCTCTCAGTTAACAGATGTACAGTAGATATTTCCACCTCTCAAGTTAAACAGAGTGTACGTACATATTTCTACTCAAGATAACAGAGTGTACGTCTATATTTCCAATCCCCAAGTTAAACAGAGTATACAGTAGATATTTCCACCTCTCAAGTTAAACAGAGTGTACAGTAATATTTCCACTTCTCAAGTTAAACAGAGTGTACAGTAGATATTTTCACTTCTCAATTTAACAGAGTGTACAGTCCATATTTCCACCTACTCAAGTTAAACAGAGTGTACAGTAGATGTTTCACCTCTCAAGTTAAACAGAGTGTACAGTCCATATTTCCCTCTCAAGTTAAACAGAGTGTACAGTCCATTTCGATTACATCCATCCATCCATCCCTCACACCGATTTCAGACAGACAGACACTTGCAAGTAGACATGTTCTACCTCTTCGGCGGCGAAGGTAGGTTACAACAGTGGATGACGGTTTACTCTTTATATGGGACCGATGATTAGTCTTCAACACAGAGTTCCAAATTAATGCCACTGATTTACATATGACAAGAAGAGGCGAGCCTCGACCTCAACCAAACGAGGAGTCCAAATAGTCACCGCCGGTACCTCGTCCAACTCGCTGGTATTCCACACATTTAAATAAAACCCGAGGAACTTCCCGAAACATTCCTACCATTTCTTCGTGAGGAGATATATATGTACATACACTATTCTGTTTATATAGACTCATTTAGTGGGGTAATAAAGTTGATTCTGAGTAAAGAAAATAGTCGGTGACGATAGCAATCCAACTCATCAAATGAGATAAACATCTGAAAATTGCCGTCTTGGTATTTGAGTATGTTAACGTTCAGAGTTAGGTCAGTTCTTCCCGACTAATTGTAAATATAAAGGTGCCGTCTGAATGTAGAATGTGAAGCCTCTGTTGAAGACGAGGGATCGAAGGAGGGGTAGTTCTCACCCAAGTGACATTGGTTGGAATCCCGTCCTGAAACTCTAAGTTGGGGTAGGCTAGATCCGATTTGATGCTGATCCTTTGGTTAAATATAACCATCAGTCTAGATCAGCGATTTTCAAACATGTATGTCGCAATATACTTCAGGAGAAATATTAAGTTTAATGCGAAACTAAAAATATTAATATGTTAATGATATTAATTTTACCAGCCAATTTTTATTTAAAAAAAAAGTGTATAATATAGGCCTACTATAATCTTTTAATAGAAACAATTTATAATAATGGCATGCTATTGTTTTTTATCTAAAAGTATTACTATATTCTAGGATAACTACCGATTTTTTTAACCGCGCTTACTACCCGTTCGGATTATACGCTGATTCACTTCTAAGACGTCAAATATTAAATAAAATTAGTTTAAGTTTCATTTACAGTACCTAAACTAAGTATGTTGTATGCTTAAAGTTACAAAGTATACATGTATATAATAAAATAATATAAATTTATTTTTTAAGTTAGCACTGTACCTTAGTGTAGGTTGGTCCAACGTTTTTAATCACTTTGGGCCAATCAAACCTTTTTATCAGTTTGCCCCATGGGCTAAAGATATATTTAATAATCCCATCTTTTAAAATTGGCCCAAAAAAAACTTAATAAGCCATTATTTTCAATACTTGTATAGGCCTATAAATTGTATTTAGATTGGCAGAATCTTTTAAATTCTACTGCCATAAAAAAAGTTTATTAATCTCCCAAAAATGTATTATAAAAATTAATATGCACGTACATAGACTTTCACTAAACAACTTAACGTTAGAAATATTTTTATTAATCAAACAAATGCAATCATGAACTTAACAACTAAATATTTTTATTTGAATAATTGACTGTTTCACATCTGCCACATAGGGTTTTCTTTTAATTACCCTCCGGGATATTGTGAGGGCCACATTTTCAGTGAGCCCGGGCCTTATTTAGCCCACGGGCTGCCAGTTGGATCACACTGACTTAGAGAAATCAGAAATTGTGAGCTTCTGGAGTTTTTTTAATTGTATATATATATATTGCAAGCTTTATGCTCTAAAGCCTAAACAACGGGTAACATCTGTGTAGATAACTCCAAAACAAAGCAACCAAGGAAACTGAAATTTTCCATATGAAACTAAAACAACCTCAGGGTGCTCACATTGGGCGTATATATTTTTTAAATCATATGTTGCGAGTGTGACGCCTTTAACAACGTTACCACCAGTGTGGGTAGTTTTAAAACGAAATAAACCCAGGAAGCTTTAAATATGCATAAATACTACGGGAAATCTGAAAGGCGAACACCTCAGTCATTTTTATTTTCGCGTCTATTGCGGATCTGGCACCTTATACCACGTGACTAAATATTCACAAAACTCCAAAATCATGAAATCATGAAATATAGAAAACCAAAACTTGATTTAGGACTAAGTAATTAAGATAGCTTTAGGTTGTGCTTCTCTGACGACTATTTTTACTTTTACATAAATTTAGACCCTGAACACTTTGAGCACATAACCAGCGATGTTGTGTAGGTATCTATACAAAGTGAGAAACATATAAAACTTAAACTTGGCATACACCAATGTAATCAAAGATGGTTTAAGGGATTATTTTAAGTATCTAATTTATAATATATTTAAAATAAAATTCCGAAAAATAATGGCAATTAGAGATGAAAAGGTTTCGGTGAAATCTACTCTCCCTTTTATCTTGAAATAGAGATTTACTAAGAACTCAAAACATTTGTGAAACGAAATAATAGGTGTATACATTGTTGTAAAAACATTACACCAAAGATATCAATGAAATAATATACACTGTTCCTTACTTACGCCATGGCATTAGGAACTTGGAACAATTTTAAAGAAAAGTGAGAAAAGAGAAACATATTTGTCCACCAAAGAGCGTAAGAATAACATTTATTTTCAAAGAACTTAATTAAAAAGTATATTTAATTGTTTTGAGCTCATAAAATATTGGTCTTATTAAAATATATTTCAAATAAAAGATTTTTATCTTTAATAGAACTACAACTTTAAAGTAATAAGTTAATTCTTATCTCAAATAGTTGCGGTGAAATTATCAAAATTGGAAAATTTTCCTTAGGTTAAGTACCCTCAAAGTCATTTTCATGAGAAAATGAGAGTTGCCATCTTATTTATAGTGATAAACAGTGTATAGATATAAAATTTAATCAAAATCGTTAGAATGAATTTTGAGAAATTCGATTTTCTTCTCTTTTTTTCCTTCAATAAACAAACTACCCTTGATTTTAGGGTTTGATATTTAATTCCAAAAACCCTTTCGATGGGGATCTAATGAAAATCCCACATATCAAGTTTCACCCAATTGGTGAAATAGTTTCGGCTCTAGTCTGAGGTACAGACAGACTGACGGCATTGTGAAAACAACTTTTTTAGTTTCAGGGGCTCATGAAAAGTCGATATTTATCAAAATCTCGAGTTAGAATTTTTTTTTACGATCACAATACTCTCTCTCCGAGTTGTTGAGAGAAATTAAAATAAACAGCGTTGTTGACTTGAAGTGGAAAGCAATTTGAGGTGTGCTCTGTTAAAAATCAAACCCAATTCAAGAACTGACGAAAACTAAACAATGCTAACCATCACACCAATTTTGTATTATTTTGGTAGCATTATGCTGCCAGTGTTACAGTGATTTTGTATAAAATAAGGAAGTGAGTAGAAAGAATTATATTTGTTTAAATAAACATCCCAAAAAAACAAAGGGTGCGGGGCTTGAGAATGTTATTATCTACCAAGGTGTACGCCCACTAAATTAGGCTGGTAACCACTGATTTAGACAGTGCTACCACTGTTACGGGTTTAAGTAGAAGGCACTTTACCTTTATAGGTGACGGGGTTGCTGTGATTGCGTGCATTGGTGGTCATCACCTCTACCCCGTGAGACATATACTTCAGCTGACGCACCGCCGTGTTGAGTTTAATGTCCAGGCCTTCAGACAGCGCCACTGGTACGCAGGAATAGCCGTTCCTCACTGGAATCATAAAAAGACACTTGTCAAACCAAAGGAAAAGCTCGATACCGGGTGTGTTACTAAGCAGTGCGTAAATATAGGCTGGCTAAGGTGGCGCACGCCCAAAATGGGGCCCACTACGCAGGTTCACCAGCCCAAAATTAATTTGGTAAGAGAGAATGAAGATGTTTTGTTTATGTCTCGTGAAGATCTCACTATTCAATAAAAATTCCCAATAGTCACTTTATTCTACACAAGCAGAAGTATCTGGTATTACCCTGGGTAACCAAACAATTCAATGCATGGTTACCCAAGGCAAAGCTTTCTTTGCTTCAAACCATCATAAAAAAAATTCTTTATTTTATTTCTTCCGGCCCTGTTTTTAATAAATTTTAAAAATTTAAAATTACAGTTTGAAGTGCATATGTTTGTTCACAGCGGCTACTAATTTTAAAATTTCAAACCTATGCGTGTGGTAAACATCACGCAATGTCCATGTCTTCGTTTTATTGCACCACAAATAGCTCTGTTCTTATTTTTCTGCAAAATCAATATTTAACCAATTATAAGCAAATAAACAGGCTCTGCCCATAGTTTGGTCTTGGAGGTGATCATAGAAAAGATCACAGAGATCAAAGCAAGTAGAAAGGAGTTTTAAATGTCGATGTTTGTTTAGCTTCTATAAGTATTAATATTGATTATTATTTTGTTTATAATATTTATTAATATTCAATTCAGATCAAGTTTTTTTTTAGATTATATAGTTAGTATTCACTTTTTAGTAGCAATTTTATTAGACAAATATAGACTTGCATTACGTAATATATAATTTTTATTATTATTATTATTATTATTATATCTTATTATTATTATTATTATTATATATTATTAGCAGCTCGTTTACTAGCCGTTCGGGTTCGGGCACTTAAGTGCTAATTACGCTAATGAATTAGGAATTGGGGAGGTTGAATTTAGAGAAAGTGAACACGCATTTGCGTGGAGGGAGAATGGAAAACCATTTAGGAACAACCCTCTCCCCAGTTCACCCGACCCAGATTCGACCTCGATCTCCCGTCCTCGGCAGTCGAGTCAACACGACTAGCGCGTTAGCTAACTTCGCCACCGAGGTGGGTGAGTAATATATATATTAATCCCAATAAATGCCAATGTAATCTATTATAATCTAAAATTACACTTGATATTTTGGGAGGGTCTTTCTTTTATTGGAGACGCTCCACCATGAAAGTTTTACCACGGGCCTATTAGTGCCTAGTTACACCTCTATTTGTAGGCAATTCAAACAATCAGGTCTGACATGACTTTACACCCACATCAGTGGGAAGACGAACTAAAGGTCCGGCTTAGCTTGTATGGTGAACCAATCCGGTTTAGGATCAAATCCCGGTCGGGTGTAGTGAGGATGGGTTTTTTTTCCTAAATGCTTTCCCACTCTCCCTCCAAGAAATTAGGAAAATTTCCTATAAACACGGCGAACCTCATCCTTAATCTATTTTTTCACATATATACTATTACATTAGGTATTTCAAGTGCACTTAGAAACCGGCTCTTATATCAGCACACGACTTATAAACTATCTTAAATCTGGAACAGGCACAACATCCAGCCCCCAGCTGTTAATTTATCCCGTGAAATGACCATCTTTTCACCCATGATACAGCCATACCAAGAATAGAAATTGGGCCCCTTTGCTCAGTGGCCAGACACGTTACCGACTGAGATAGTTGTCGGACCCTACCCATTAATGACGTGACTAAACACCGGATGGGTAGTAAGAAAAAAAGCAAAAGAAAAATAATAAAATTTTATTGAAGATGTACGCGTAATCGTGTCGTCTTCATACCTATCCGGGCGATTCACACACCTACACCAGCCAGTTAGGGTGTAATTTAGAGAAAATATCTTAGTGTTGGGAGAGTTGAGCACCATTAGTGAAAATATCTCTCAATACACCCGTCCAGGATTCGAGCCCCAACCTTTTCATGATCAGAAAACCAAAACGGACAAAATCGATGCCTTGTCTCAAAGTATGTGTTGTACAACTTTTATTCTCCTAATCAGGACTCAAATGATAGTTTGGCTACGTACATGGTTAACGGTGATGAAAATAACTAAAGTTTATGTTGATCGAAATATTTAGTACTTTAAAAGAGGTATACCTTGACAGATTTCACTATGGAGTAGCTTATAAGATGTGGTCATAGTGTAACCCATCTAGGTAAGACTCCTACCTTTCAAGATAAATGAAGTGTGCTTTTAATTATGTATTCATTTCTCACCTTCTTAAAATAAAACATGCTAAACAAGGTCAGTTATTTTCCAAAATATCAGGAGGTGTAAATCAAAATAATTTTGCTATTAATATCTGCAAATTATGTTTATGTTGGATGAAAGCAAGCTAGGTCAATAGATTTTACAGTTTATTAATACGATTTCATATTTTTTTTGACAGCCATAACAATGTTAATTTATTTAAATTCAAATATTTTCTGCGCACGGATCTCTATGTAACATTGTCAACACCAAATTGAGTTTGTTAATTTATGTTTTAACTATTTTTACACAAGTTAAAAAAAATATAATATTAGCACATTAATGAAATTCACTCATATAAGTAAAAAAGTTATTTATTTATTTTTAAATTAAGCTTATCATCTTTTTAAACCTGAAAGTATAAGTTTTATTTTGGGTGAAAAGGTTATTCAAGTACACAACTCAGAACCTTACAGGAGGATTAATTTGAATACTGAGCCCTAAATCCAGGAATTTATTATCTGAGTATCAAAACTAACGTACGTATACAAGAATAATATATCATTTTAAGTAGACGTATAGCCTGGTAAAGAACCAATATCTCTCAGGGTGACTCATGAAAGATTCAGATGAGGAAGAAATAATTCAAAAGATGTATAACACACCATGTAACGGGTTATCAGTAACGGGTCGCTAACTCCTACGCAACTAAAATAAAAACACCAGGAGATAAATGATTTTAATAAAAACTAGTAGTTGGGAGAGGGGAGGGGGGGGGGAGAGGCAGTCTACATACTACCCCAATAATTAATAATACTCGCGCGAGACTTTACAACATTTTAAGGGAAGCTATAGAATCCGAAAATGATTTGTGCCCTTTTACAATGTAACATCCATTGTAATTTTTTACGCCCTTCAGCATAAGATAAAAGGGTATTAAAAAAAGTACATTTTATTACTATTAGTCAGATGCAATGTATTTACAACCCACAATTAATATGTCCCACAAAAGTTGCTGTAGTACTCGCAAAGGATTTAGAAAAACAACACTACGATAACCATGCAATGGGCAATAAATCTCGCTTAGGATCCATTGCGTCAAGGGAATGGTTGCCATAACACCAAAGTTTTTTTTTTAAGTTCAACTCAAAACATCCACCCCTCACACACCCTTTTCCATCTTAGTATACAAAACACTACACGTCTGCGATTTATTACGTCATAAAGAAAGTTGATACAAGTTCTTCTTAAGGTCGAAAAGATCGTGGAAGCTATTTCGCCTAGAGCGATGAATTGGAATTGAAGAGATTAGAAGATCGACCTTCAGAGTCACAAGGTTCAGATCTCAAAAAGATAGATTAATACGTCTTTTTAAAAAAAAATACATTCTATGAACAATTAGGAGCATTTAGTAATACAAACCTCAATAATGATGATAATGATGATGATTATAATAATCACGTTTATAGCTCTAGTCCTGTTTAAGGGCTTCAGATTTAAATAATGACAAGAAACTTCAAATGGTGGCAGGGTACGACAGTTTTGGGGTTGAATAAAAATCCGTGACGTACAGGCGCTAGTAACTTAGGCGATTTAAATGAACAGCATTTTAAATTAACAAAAGGTTGAAAGAAGGTATCTCGCCTAGAAAAGAAACATTTGGAGTATTCAATAAAAGTTTTAAATATATATATATATATAGAAGCTTGTTTATCCGACTTTGATAGTACCAGGTTCAACCGGATGATCATAATCAAGGATATTACAAAAAATGTATTTGTCACGGTTAGTAATGTAAAAAATTGGACAGTTTGGGAAATAACACATTTATTTAGAATATTAAGAATAAGAGTGATTTTTTTTTGTTACAAACCAAAACAAATAAGGCCTACACCTTGTTAAAAAAATATGGTAGAGGGTTGATTATCACTCGATTGAGCTACCTTTTAAGGTGGGATGGAAGATAAGCTGAGCTAAGGTCAGGTCAAAATAAATAAAATATTGCTCCACTTGATGAATGTATTTTAAATTTTCTACGCAAGAGTAATATAAAGTACTATTGCAAATTTGTTTTGCTCATCCCAAAATTTAACCACATATATTTTTATTTTTTTATTTAAAAAGATTGTAATGAAATGCCACTTGACTCATGACCAAATATTCAAGACCTGTTGAGATTAATTTTTGTATAAAATTAAACTAAATGTATTTAATGGATTTTTTTTATTTACTATGTACAAATATGGCCTTATCTCTCGTTCTCTTCCGTTCCACAGTAGCGCTACTGTTAGTACTGAATTTAACAGGACATTAGTGAGATAAGGGCTTTTCACGTAATATGAATACAATTTTTTTTTACTATAACGTGTATTCAGGATAGGCCTAAACTGTAATTTCAGATAATCGTGATTTGATAAACGTGTTTCTAGTGAAACTCAATTTAAAAAAATGCATATGTGCGGTCCCATTTGATGCTTACGTGCACCACGTCCAGGATATAATATTAATAATAATAATAATGATAATAATAATAATACTTAGCACCGCGTCTTACTATCCTTCGGTTGTACACTTAAGTAATAATTACACTAATGGTTAGAATTGGAAGTTGAATTTAGAGAATAAACCCGCATTTGCGTGATGGAGAGTGGAAAACCATTTAGAAGAACCACCCAGTCACCGACCTAGATTCGAACTAGATCTCCGTCCTTGTGGTCTAGCTCAACGCGACTGGCGCGTTAGCCAACTACGCACCAAGGCGAGTCCAGGATATCACGTGTTACCATAAATTTATTTTATTAATTATTTATTTGCAGTATTTAGCGTGCACTTTCTGAGCCGACTGATTATATCAACATGTGATAATTTCTATGAGCGAGAGCGAAAGGGCCTACCAATTCCGCAGGGAAAGGTATTCCTCTCACACCTTCCAGAGTTCTTTAACATGCCACAATCGACATGGGACAGAGGGCTTTAATTCCCATCTGAAGGATTTTTATCGCTCAAGAAAAATTCATCGACCGGGATGGTTTTGAACCCACAACATTGGGTTCTGAGGCGAGCACTTTACCCAAAGACCACCGGGGTCAACTATTTCCAATAAAGAAATGAGTAAAATAAAAAGAGTAAATGTACCCCCATTTTCGTGGCGTGAGCGTGAGAAGCAATACAGGTATAAAAAAAAAGCTCACCTCACCCGGCAGGGATTCGAGTTCCAACCTCAAGACTTGAGGTTATGTGTTCGCCAATGTGGCTATAACTCCTGGTCATGCCCCAATTTACAAGATATTTTTTTTAAATATATTTTTTCTTATAAATTAACGATAGTGAGTAATATAGGAGTAATTAACGGTTTATTAAGTCCAGGAACAACCAAAGAAAACGGAAACCTAAGAAAGGTCTCATATTACCACCACATCTGCACGTGTGCGTCCTACACGGTCTCTAGAAGGAGACACGACTGAGACCATAAAATCGATACAACTTACAAGCGGTGTCATTCGTTCGACTTGTTTTCCTTTACACTCCTGACAGCAGTTGGACGGTTCTAGACGCACTCACAAAATAAACACACCACACTGGGCCTGTTGTTAAGGAGAAGTTTAATTTCTTAAGTCTCGTACACGAAGGCGATGTTTCCATACCTGATTCACTACTGAATTCAATACAAGTGAACTTTTACTACACCGCATCTTACTGACCATTTGAGAAACATGCATCTATATTAATTACGCTAATCGCGTAGAGATGATAAAAATACAAATCTAGAAGAAATGTACTTAAATATGCATAGAACGAGAGGAGGAAAATACGTTATAACTCATTTCGAAGGCCACACGGTCTAAGGCATCAGCCTTGCAACATGATGGACTGACAATGGCGAGGATATAGGGTAGAGTGTACTGAAGATATATTTTCTTAATTGGTTTCCAAACAAATGTGGATGCACTTCTTTTAAAACAAACCTACATCATCCTTAACATATTAGCGTAATTTAAACATACATGTTCGTATAGACCAAGCCAAGACGTAATGATAACATAGAATATAGTAAAAACCACCCACATTAAACCTAGCTGGGTTTCGAACCCCCCAATTTACTGTTCAACGGCAAACCAGAATAAATGAGCAGTATAGTTAGATTGTGTACCCTAACGGCGCCAGTCAGGTAAAGTGTAACCATGGGAATAATCAACTATCATGGTCAATATTAGACAAAGTAGTAGCTCTCGTGGAACCATGGGTACAATCAACTATCATGGTCAATTTTATACAAAGTAGTAGCTCTCATGGAACCCTGGGTACAATCAACTATCATGGTCAATTTTATACAAAGTAGTAGCTCTCGTGGAACCATGGTACAATCAACTATCATGGTCAATTTTATACAAAGTAGTAGCTCTCGGGAACATGGTACAATACATACTATCATGTCAATTTTAATACAAAGTAGTAGCTCTCTGAACCCTGGTACAATCACTATCATGGTCAATTTTAACAAAGTAGTACTCTCGTGAACCATGGTACAATCAACTACATGGTCAATTTTATACAAAGTAGTAGCTCTCGGAACCATGGGTACAATCAACTATCATGGTCAATTTTATACAAATAGTAGCTCTCATGAACCTGGGTACAACACATCATGGTCAATTTTATACAAAGTATAGCTCTCATGAACCCTGGGTACAATCAACTATCATGGTCAATTTTACAAAGAGTAGCTCTCATGGAACCCTGGGTACAATCAACTATCATGGTCAATATTAGACCAAGTAGTATCTCTCATGGAAACTTGTACGTAATTTGCTAAAAAAAAAAAAAAAGCTACGTTTAAATACTGACGAACGCGCAAAAAGTGACAATTGAATTCATGCATTAACTCAAAACCTGTCAAGTTTTTGATCATAAGGGCCACAGAGAACATAAAGATATGGAGGGGGACCACATTCTAAAAAAATAATTGAATTTTCATTATCTTTAGTAAAAGTAATTCAATTGAATATATTTTTATCACAAAAAGAAAAGAGTAGGCACCCCTATGTAAAACAAGAAGACTAATCCTATATATTTTTCTTACCAAAGATTTAAAACCTTTTATTTGTAACAATGGTGTTAAAATATGTCGGTCTTTAAATCTTTATGGGGTGACGTGGCGGTCTAGGGGTAAGGTGTCAGACTCTGTGCTGAGGTCCGGGGTTCAATCCTCGTCCCGGCACAGATTTATCTGATTGCCAAACCCTTCCTTCACCTCTTACAAGACGTGTATTAATCACAACTTGTGAATGTGTGGAATGCTAGGCCTCCACCGTGGTTCGGATTCCACGTTAAACTGTAGGTCCTCCATTTCATCTCACAATCACCCTACCATTTCACATTAGCGTAATTGCGAACGGGTAGTAAGACGCGGTGATAATGATAATTTAAATCTTTATGACAAAGTTATTTTTATAATTGTTTACAAATGTGTGTCCATGAGTTGAGTGTTTGGTTTTATTATGTAATATAATAACTGTTAATATACTTGTGTGCTGCGACAGACATAAACTAGTTACTATTTTGGAGTACAGTTGACGAATGCTTATTTGACATAGCTCAGATTCACAAATACAATCAAAATATCATGTTATTTGACAATTTAAAGAAAGGTATTTAAAGATTCATACAGCTGGGCCCTCATAGTTATATTTGAAAGAACCTGCATTAGCTAATTGAACAGTATTGCTCTAGAATTTACAATCAAAGTGAATAGAAATAATCTGTGTTTGAAAAAGGTTTGAGAAATGGTTTTATATAAATGTATTTTCATACATGAAGGTCCCCTATAATTTAAAACGTTGCATATTGTTTAAAATTAACGTGAACTTTAGTTAACACAAGCCTCATATTAAAATAAATAAAGGTGAGCAAATGCCACAATAAAAAGAAGTATTATAAAAGGACTCATTTCTATGAAAAATGATTGTGTAATTAGAGTGACAAGAACGTCGGGGTAGGCCAGAGTAAGAAATAAGAGAATGAGAGAAACCTAAATATAAACAGGTAAATAAAGATGAGGAGCGGAGCGGATGGAAAGAAATTGTCGAAAGAGGTAGCAAAGAATAGGAGGGAATGGAGGCCTGTATAGGATAGAAAGAAGAGAGGAATTGAGGTAGAAATAAAGAGAAATAAAGAGTGTTAAAGAAATGAATGGTTGTTGAGTTCGTTTGAAACGATAAACAAATGTATCAGAGCCAACATTTAAACATATAATTTTGTAAATTATTGTAAATCTTCATTATTTATTCCAATTACCTGCCCTACTCTTGTGTTTCTATAGAAGAATGGTTCTCCTAACCCTCTTGCCAGCATACGTTAGTTTATTATTATTATTATTATTATTATTATTATTATTATTATTATTTAGCACCACGTCTTACTACCCGTTCGGGTTATACGCTTAAGTACTAATTACGCTAATGGATTAGGAATTGGGAAGGTTGAATTTAGAGGAAGTGAACCCACATTTGCGTGGAGGGAGAGTGGAAAACCATTTAGGAAAACCATCCCCAGTTCACCCGACCGAGATTCGAACCTCGATCTCCCCGTCCTCGGCAGTCGGGCTCAACACGACTAGCGCGTTAGCCAACTACGCCACCGAGGCGGGTCATACGTTAGTTAAACAGTCCATGTAAGCGTGAAATGGTGTGTTTTAAAATACACTTTCATACTCTAAAAGCCTCTGAAAACCCTAAAACACACAAGACGGGCAACTTAACCTTAAATCCTCTGGACTCCAAAAGCACGTCGTGGAGTTTTGTGTGGCCCTTATGTGATACGTTTTATTCAGACTCGCGACATGATTTAGAACGTTTAAACATATCCTCGCAAAGAAAACATGTCTAAGAAATAAAACAGCGACAAAAATTAACCAAAATTAATAATATAATTTTTTTTTATTTACACATGTAGTGGGATATTTTGCATTTATTGCTAGACTGAGTGTAAACAAAGCAAGTCTTGGATGAAAAAAACAACACTGGTATACTAAAATTAATATTTATTAGTTAATTGTTTGAAACTAAATGTCTTTTATCATAAATCTTAAGTCTATTAAATGTCATATATTTTTATTTTAATATGAATTAAGACCAAAAAAAAATAGTCAATCTATTTACAGTTGTTGTTACACAATATCAATACTTTTAACAAGTTTGGTAAATAGTAATACAGTCAGTGATGGTAGGATAGCATATTTAAAATTTTTAAAAATATCTTGAGCTCGTCTCACCTCGTTGAGAGCGGTTAGTTTAAGGTAAGAGCACACAGGAAGCGACGCGTAGAGATCATAGCTTGTGACTCGCGAGTCATAATAACGGACAGCAACTTGAGCGGACCAGTGTGATCTATTTTAGAAAAAAGTGGTTGGTTTTCAATAGCAATTAGACGTGACAATATGGACGTCAATCTCCTGAATGCCGAAGAATTTACCAGGCCAAAGGTTTTCTCCAGTTTTTAGTCTGTTTCTCCACATCTAGACTTCACTTAAAATATAACCAAAGATCACGGTTGACATTCTTTGTATGCTCGACAAATCGTGACTCATATATTCTTAGCACGGGAAACAAATGGTGATATCCCCAATCTCTGTCTTGACACACTTCATGTACCCACTCACTCCTTCACCGGTCTTTAAAAGGTTTTCCACTTAGGGCAAAATGAGAATTCCATTGTGTTTGTAATGGTAAAAAGTGCCTACATACGAGTTTTTAATCAAAATCATTAAGGCCGATTTTGAGATTTTTTTTTTTTTCCTCATTTCACCCTTAAGTAAACTACCCTTAATTTTTGTGTTACATCTAATTTCAAAAAAATATCTGGGGAGCTCGATGGGTAAAATGGTTTTACACAGACAGACGTCATAGCGGAAACCACTTTTTCGGGTTCAGAGGCACATGCAACTTCAAAATCTATTAAAATCTCGAATCCCATTTTTTCTACGATCACAGTACTTCCTCTATCAGAAGTGTAGCAAGAAAGTAAAATTGAAAAACAAATATACCCCTTAAACTGTTAAAAGAAAATATTTTACATAAAGCAAAAATCTAGTATGAAACAGTTTACTTTAGGCTCAATGAAAAAGTTTTCTTGACTATTCTTGAAGAAAAATGAAGGAGAGGAAGTTAATAGATTACAACAATAATAATAATCTTTATACCAATTTAAGGTACCATAACAATATATCAATAACAGTAAATATTTCCCACCATTACTCTCGGCGACTAAGGCAGCTACACAATCCAAATGGGTTTAAAGTAGACGGAGACAAGTAAGGTCAAGAAATACTATACGCGAGACACAACCAAATTTAAATATTACAGCGAGACAAGTCTCTTTCAAAAACTGCCGTTAGGGACTTCCATGAACGGTTGTTTATGGTCACGCACCTAATCTATACTTAATACCAACAAGAGAGAAAAAAAAGAGATACTGAGGACACGTTTATTATGCATAACTCCTCCGCAGATGAACGTAGATGACGGATATAACAACGTCCTCTCAGAGGCATGCTCATAACCTGGCCCATTATGAGTCAGCCTGAAATGAAAATGAGCCACTGTGCACACATTAAACTATAGAAGTTTGTTGTCCATTAAAAAAAATAACTTAAGGTATTATCAAATAAAAAAATAATACTATACCACGAAATTTACAACTTGCCAATTTTATCGTCAACTTATTTCTGACGTGCACCATTATTATAATATGATAAAATACAAATATTTTAAGGAATTGTGATCCGATTGGCGGCCCGCGAACCAAATACGTTCACTGAAAATGTGGCCCCCACAGTACCGTGGAGAATATTTAAAGGAAAGCTCTGGATGACAGGTATGAAACCGCTAATGATTCAAATCAAAATATTTATTTTAAAAGGTCATGATTGCATTTTATTATGCATTTATTTGAAAAAAATCAAATATATGTATATTTATTTTCCTAAGTTTTTTTGTGAAAGTGTGTGTGTGCATATTTTATAATACATTTTAGGGAGATTAATAAAAAAAT
The DNA here is from genome assembly GCA_033556935.1 of Timema podura. Taxonomy (NCBI): domain Eukaryota; kingdom Metazoa; phylum Arthropoda; class Insecta; order Phasmatodea; family Timematidae; genus Timema; species Timema podura. The sequence goes on along the minus strand of JAVRXN010000004.1, from coordinate 49,092,768 downwards.
TTAGCTGTAAAATTTGAAAGATTCTATCAATCAGAAATACAATTAAAGTATTAAAATTAAACTGTTTACTAAGCTTTGTTTGTAGGCATATATTAAGATGATAGAATTACTAAATATATTTTCAGCCCACGGTGCAAATTCATGGTCAGATTTATCCCTTGGGATGAAAAATGTGTGGCAACCCTGTTTTAAGGAAACATTTAAAATCTCCTCAGATAAAAAAACTAACATAAAATATGTTTTTTCAATAATACATTAAAATACTCATGACACAATAATCGTAGTTTTCCTTTTTTCAGATAATTAATTTAAAAGACGTTACAAACAAATAATGGTACCCACACTCCTGGAGAGACTTGACCCATCTTACTTGCTTCTACTCACCCGTTAGACTGAGACGAGTGCTAGTATAAGACAGCGCATCGTGTCTTGTCTGATGACGTCATTGTGTCCACGCCACAGACCTTTCGAAACTTCAGTAGGCAGAAGACGCTTCGAAACTCTTAGTACCGGCTACATGGAACCGCACCACGCCGCATTTTCTAGCAAGTAACTACACGAGCTGCACCACACCACATTTTCTAACAATTTTTATATTACAAATTAAGTTAGCTATTAATTACGAAGAATAGGTTTTAAATTAGCTAATAATTAAGAAGAAGAATGTTTGTTGTTCAATAAGTTGTTATCTCCACCGTGGTTCGGATTCCACATTAAACTGTAGGTCCTCCATTTCATCTCACAATCACCCTACCATTGCACATTAGCGTAAGTGCGTATAACCCGAACGGGTAGTACGACGCCGTGCTAATAATAATAATAATAATATGTTGTAAATAATATTGTTTATCTTGTACGTAATGTTGGAAACAATGACTACAGCGTCAAACGTGCAACGGCTGTAAAAGAAATGCCTAGTTTTACCATGAAAACAAAGTTCGGAAGCTCCCGAACATTTATATCCGGTGGTAGGTGGCTACAAGGTCCGCACCGCACCGCATTTTTCCGGTGGAATGCTATCCATGTTTTAAATGCAAGTGGCTACATGATTACGCACCGCACCGCAAAAGTGCGGAGCAATGCTCCCTCGACGATTCGTCCACGCCGGTGCGGTGCGGACTCGTTTAGCCACTTGAATTTAAAACATGGATAGAATTCCACCGGAAAAATGCGGTGCGGTGCGGCTCCGTGTAGCCGGAGATTTAGTATGAGGTTTGCCTTCTAGAACCTACTGGACGAGAGACAGAAGATGATTCACCGATTCTATGCGTGTGCCATGTTCCCCTCTCTTTACCTCTCTCAGCCATCCTTGTGGTATTTCCCTCTATCTGTCTCTGGGATCACATGACGTCAACCGATCATTATAAAATAGCTATTGTGATTATGTAGGCACTCATAATACCACCGACTACAGCCTAGGTAAGCAGCGCTATCTACGGAAGACTTGCTTATACACGTACTCAAAATTCTCTTTCAGCCTTTAACCTTTTTACCAAATGTTTTCTAAATTTTATTTTTGGCTTCAATATTCTATAATTTATTTAAAATTAGATGGTAAGTTAATATGGTGGGCTCATGTCACCTTGTTATTTTTTATGTAACTTTAATAAGTTAATATTCGTTTGTCACGAGTTTCCTAGATGGCGTTGTTTAATATTCGTATATATTAACTTGTCTCAAAGTCACTAGATGACAGTGCCGGATAAAAATTGTGAGCCACTTTGCCTTGAGGCCACTATATGGCATTGTCACATGACACATACTATCCATAAATGTTGGCAGTATAATCGCTAACAGCGGTGGCCGCTCGGTCGGTCGGTAGAGCTCTCTTGCGGGTTCACACCATGAAGTTATAAAGATTTGATGGTAAAAACTGAGTAAATTTATAGTAAATGCTAATTTTTTTAATAATCACTATTGCGTTTTTCATAAATGAGCAGTAGGCCAACGTTTTAAGATAATAAGTTAAATATAATACATTTGAAAATATTTTTGGACAAACAGACCTAACAATGAGATAAAGCAATATTGGACAAAATTAAATGAAAGTTATGGTGTGATTGAACAAATTAAAACGTTCATTTTCAAATAAAGATCAATAAAATAAAAACATAATCCCGATTATAAATCTATTAATTTATTAATAAGACCGGCTATAAATTAGAATAAATACGGTAAGATATGAATGATAATAATTGAATTCAAAAATTAAATTTTTATAAAATGTATATTAAGTGCTTATTTGAGTGTTAAAACCCGTTCATCATTGGGATGGTAAATGGTTTATCTGAAAGCTGAATCGAATAGTTTAATTACATTACTTCATCATGAAACTTTTAATTGATATTTTAAAGTTATTTATATAGCAATATGAATGTTAAAAGAAATCCCAAAAAAGGTTTAATTTAGAACTAAAATGTGTAATTTAAGAGAGCACAAATAGTTTCCTGATAATAAAAATGGTTAAAATCACTAAAAACTGTAACAAGTGATTTTACTAAATTGAGAAAGACTATTGAGAGAAACTAAATGATATAAAAGCACACAAACTAATAGAAATAACTTTTTCATTGTAGTCTAGTATGTTGGAAAATTGTAAGGGTATGTGTAATTGTGTATAGATATTTCTTTTCAAGTATTTAACAAAAATAATGCTATCTTAAGTTTAATTTATAAAATAAATTGTTTTCAATTTACATAATTACATCATTAATTGATTATTAATTACATAATTTACTATATAGTGATAACATAAATAAACATTAAGGGTTGGTAATTACCGCTCAGACGTTCAGCCTTAAAAGACCAAGGCTACGTTTAGTTCCACGTTGCGTTATCTCAAAAAATGATCCACTTTAAAATAGAGTCGAAAGATTCTAACAGGGATCTTTTTACTTCACAACCCTATATTTTGTGTTTAATAGATTTTTTCGTGTGGGAAAATCTAAAATATGCTAATTTTCAACTACTTTTTAAGCATATTTATGTATCTATGAGACAAGGCTTGATGGAAAAAAGGCTATTGATTTAGACTTACTCTTAAAAATACAGTGATTTTTTTTATAAGTTCACAACGACAAAAATTAAAGATATTTAAGAAGTAGCAACAAGCTTTCCTTTTTACTTCCTTGAGATAAGATTAGTAGTTTTCTTCCCCCTCTTTCTTATTGACATGACAAAGTATTATTGTATGTGAAGGGAGAAAGTGAGTATAAGCTTAGGGAGAATAGAGAAATTGTTCCAGAAAACGACACAGTACTTTTTATATTAAGTCGTGTGTCCTGAATGCGATTGATACTTACTCGCTGGCCGAGGTGTCCGCCTTAGTGAAATAAAGTAAATAGGATAGGCTATAGAGGCCAAAATTTTCGTACCAAGTAATTATATTTTTTAAATTTTAACAAAAGGCAGGTAAAGTGGAGAGTATCATGATAACATATATTACTTCCAATCCAACTAACCATTCCCCCCTCCCCCACCATCTTCTCCGTCCTACCGTCCTCCCAATTTTTTTTTTCATCGGGCATTTATTATTTTACCAAACCAAGACATTCAGTCTCGTCACGGCGTAGGCCTACGAAATTCCAAGCAGCTGACGACCCATTATCTAACCCAACACCCAACTAATTGCGCGTTGCCAAAAACAGGAGGGCTCACCACTAAACTAGAAAACAGGAATGAGGATGGCTACGCCTCGCCGAGAGGCCAATTCCGTTACGGCGTGATTAATGTTACCAATACGAAATGACTATTTTCATGACGGGATAATCACTTCCCTGCCAGCCCCCTCACCCTACCTTTAGCCCAAACGTTGTCCGTCCAATGCGTCTTCAACTCAGGATGCCAATAAATAATAATTTCCTGACTCTTGAACAAACTGAAAAAGAGTATACTTAACTAATCACGATTTGCTTTCTTTTTCTTTTTTTTTCAAGACAAGTTTTCAGCACCTGCTTTATGACATGATAATGGACATTACTTGTTGTTTATTATTATTATTATTATAATCATCATCATTATCATCATCATCATTATCATCATCATCATTATCATCATTATCATTATTATTAAGTAGAGTTCAAAAGTTTCAGACAAGTAAAAACAAAAATTATTTTACAAAGCTGCACCTCTCAGGGCTTGGAAACATACTTGTATTCCTTCAGATAAATCAGAAGAGGGGATGTATCAACGTGGTTCGTCAACACGCCAGTGACTGAAAAAGGAATGTCGAGAGTAAATGTGTGTTCGTCAACACGCCAGTGACTGAAAAAGGAATGTCGAGAGTTAAATGTGTGTTCGTCAACACGCCAGTGACTGAAAAAGGAATGTCGAGAGTAAATGTGTGTTCGTCAACACGCCAGTGACTGAAAAAGGAATGTCGAGAGTTAAATGTGTGTTCGTCAACACGCCAGTGACTGAAAAAGGAATGTCGAGAGTTAAATGTGTGTCCGTCAACACGCCAGTGACTGAAAAAGGAATGTCGAGAGTAAATGTGTGTCCGTCAACACGCCAGTGACTGAAAAAGGAATGTCGAGAGTTAAATGTGTGTCCGTCAACACGCCAGTGACTGAAAAAGGAATGTCGAGAGTTAAATGTGTGTTCGTCAACACGCCAGTAACTGAAAAAGGAATGTCGAGAGTAAATGTGTGTTCGTCAACAAGCCAGTAACTGAAAAAGGAATGTCGAGAGTTAAATGTGTGTTCGTCAACACGCCAGTAACTGAAAAAGGGATGTCGAGAGTAAATGTGTGTTCGTCAACAAGCCAGTAACTGAAAAAGGAATGTCGAGAGTAAATGTGTGTTCGTCAACAAGCCAGTAACTGAAAAAGGAATGTCGAGAGTAAATGTGTGTTCGTCAACAAGCCAGTAACTGAAAAAGGAATGTCGAGAGTTAAATGTGTGTTCGTCAACACGCCAGTGACTGAAAAAGGAATGTCGAGAGTAAATGTGTGTTCGTCAACAAGCCAGTAACTGAAAAAGGAATGTTGAGAGTAAATGTGTGACCGTCAACACGCCAGTAACTGAAAAAGGAATGTCGAGAGTTAAATGTGTGTCCGTCAACACGCCAGTAACTGAAAAAGGAATGTCGAGAGTAAATGTGTGTCCATCATTATCGACAAAGTTAGGTGTGTGCTATAGTGCGCAAGGTAAGGGTTGACTCCCAGCTTTGTGTATCAGAAAACCTGCATTCTGTTTACCTGAATTAAATAGTTTTAACTCCCTAACAAAAGAACAGTGTCACGAAAACTCACTTCTCCTGATGCTATTATTACCAATGTTACTTCTCTGCTACTATTGTTGTTACTAATCTGCTAGTGTGTTCACTAACAATGATATTATTGATGTTAATACGCTGATACCCTTCCTAATTGTGTAGCTACTACTGTTACTATTATTGATGTTACTAATCTGCTACGTTTGCTACTAGTGTTGCTACTACTATTGATATATTATTTGTTAGTATTTCACTGATCTTATTACTAATGTTGCTAATATTGATACTACTACTATGCTGTCCATTATACTACTAATTTTGACAGTGCTGCTATTACTACAACCACCAATACTGTTGCTGCTGTTACTACTTTATTCCTCTAGCTACTACTGTTGCTACTATTATTAACAATATTTTTCTATTACTTTGTAACTGATGCCTCTTTCAATCCTGTTATTAATGTTACTGAATAGTAGACCTAATAATAGCAATATATACATTTCAGGGTTGGGGATGACCAGAAACAGTTAACATAATAAATATTGTTACCATCAGCTAAAATGTACAATATTATATTATATACTAATTAATATATAATAATGTGACGGAAACTGTCGGGATATATTAACCGATTACCATACACTTCACAACTTTAAAACTTCAACAACGCGATAAACTTTTTTTTTCTCCCAGTGTTTATACAAATATGTGTAGGCTATATTATATGACCGCCTCTGCTATCTAGTGGCCAAAGTTACTGGATACAGATCCAAAAGTCCCAGGTTCAATCTCTGTCGCTTCCAGATTTGTCTGTGAAGCAAGCAGTGAGTTCTCAACGGGTTTAAACTCAGCCTCGTGAAGACCAGTGAGGAGATACTTGAATTGAAAAGTAGCGGCTCCGGTCTAGAAAACTGAGATTAACGGCCGGAGGGTTCGTTGTGCTGATAACGTGACACCCCTTATCCACGGAAATTGGCACTGTCGCTGCTAGCTGACGGCAGTCACTCGGTCGGTATACCTCGAGAGCGGGCTGACGCCATATAATTTTTTTTAAATGTGTAGGCATATATGTATATATATGCCTATATGTATGTATATTTAAAAAATATAGGGAATCTTGCTAATGTAACGACCAAGTCTATATATGTGTTTGATTATGAATCGACCAAACATGGAAAACAGTCATAATAAATTAATCTTAATTAGACTTATGAAATGTTGAAAGAAAAAGAGAGAAGATAACTTCATTTAAAAAGTAGACCTGCGTAATTTGTGAGCAAGGATCTAGACAAAGGATCATGTTATAAAGGAAATAAAGGTGAGAGATTAAATGTTTACATAGGATGTCCAACATTCGTATCCTGCCGACACAATAAGACAATTGAACGTGGTGGAGGTGATAACTGGCTCGTATATTTCCTACGTTGCGGAAATCCGGCGTTTCTTGTTTTTGTTTTACCGGGTTTTGCTTTCAGTGGTGGGAATTACTGTCGTGTCTAAACGATGAGTAAGTACATTAAAGGCCAACAATGAAACGTTGTAATTTATGAGTTTCTTCTTGTAGGAGAGAGTGAGTAAACTTGTTAGAGCAACTCGCTGGAGGAAAAATAAGAAGTTAATTTCAAGTGGCAGGTTCTCGTGGTTCAGTCGCTTCGACTTCTTACCAGAAGGAACCTGGCTGTGCCCCAGCTGCTGCGCACTAGGTCTGTGTGTTTCAATGTATTTCATACGTGGAGACTTTGGGGAGCCAGTACTCTGAATTGTGTCGGGAACATTGTTTATACTTAGCGAGGGAGGCTTTTTACAGGTAAACCCTTTGGGGGAGCCAGTACTCTGAATTATGTCGGGAACATTGTTTATACGTAGCGAGGGAGGCTTTTTACAGGTAAACCCTTTTGGGGAGCCAGTACTCTGAATTATGTCGGGAACATTGTTTATACGTAGCGAGGGAGGCTTTTTACAGGTAAACCCTTTGGGGGAGCCATTAGAAGTCTGAATTATGTCGGGAACATAGTTTATACGTAGCGAGGGAGGCTTTTTACAGGTAAACCCTTTGGGGGAGCCATTAGTATTCTGAATTTTGGCGGGAACATTGTTTATACGTAGCGAGGGAGGCTTTTTACAGGTGGACCCTTTGGGGGAGCCATTAGTATTCTGAATTTTGGCGGGAACATAGTTTATACGTAGCGAGGGAGGCTTTTTACAGGTAAACCCTTTGGGGGAGCCATTAGTATTCTGAATTTTGGCGGGAACATTGTTTATACGTAGCAAGGTAGGCTTTTTTTACATGTAAACCCTTTGGGGGAGCTATTAGTATTCTGAATTTTGGCGGGAACATTGTTTATACGTAGCGAGGGAGGATTTTTACAGGTAAACCCTTTGGGGGAGCCATTAGTATTCTGAATTTTGGCGAGAACATTGTTTATACGTAGCGAGGGAGGCTTTTCGCATGTGTACACTTAAAACGCTTCCTCAAAAGCAAGGGAAACCAAAGAATACACAAGAGGAAGATATCCCAAGGACATGGTTGGTTCATAAGTAAACTTATCAGTGTCAAAACACTTCTCGCCACGATTAATTATTTATTGAATGAAACTTCGACCAATGGTGGATGGTAGGAGCTACTTTGTGGTCTTGTGTGAACATTTCTAGATCCATTTAGTTTTTGACTTACCTATTTGGGAATAACCGACTTCGTTTGGATTAGTTTAGTTTTTATTTGAGATAGGGCCTATTTAACGTGTGCTTTCTGAACCGACTGCTTATATCAGTGCACGACTTATTAACTATCTTAAATATAGAACAGACACAACACCCAGCCCCAAGACGTTAATTCATCACTGTGAGAGGATAAACCCACATTTCACCAATTAGAGACTTTTTCAGCCATGCCGGGAATCGAGCCCAGGGCTCTAAGGTCAATAGACAGACACGCTAACAAGTGAGCTTAGGTGTCGGATTTAAAAGTGAATAATCGGGTAAGACACCAATAGGTGTTTTGTAAGGTTTCAAATTTGGCAGAGGTGCTTCGTGGCTGAATATTTTATATATATGTATATTCACTTTCTAAACGTAGACATACAAACTAGGTATTTCGTTGGACCATAAATATTTTCCAATTGGATAGGATAAATAAAATTGTGAATATATTTGCCATCAGCCCCCAGTATTTGTCGACCACGCCACTTAGTCACGGAGCGCTAGTGAATCAAATGTAACATCGTGTGTTTAATTGATATTATAAACAAGTCCACGTATCGTGTATTAACATAATATCTTACAAACCTCAACGTTCATTAAAACCAAATTAAACACACGGTTAATAATCACCCCGTGATAAATTTTATGTGACAGCTCTTCCAAGAGGTCAGACTAAATTAAAGGTTTCAAATAACAACCGGTAGGGTGAGGGGGGTGGAGAGGGGGCTCATAAGTTTGAAAATACAAGTATTTATAGAAGAGCTCCAGTTTAATGCCAACAGCATACATGCAAAAAAGGAAAAAGAAAAATGCATCACAAGAACTCAAATATAAAACTTGACCTGAAGTAAAATAACTAAAAAGGATATAACATAAATTGTTTTTTAAATGACACTTAAACATTTTATCTTCTCTCCTTTCCTTCCTCGTCAACTAGTCCCTCCCCAATGGGTGGACCTCCTTGATAGCACTTCCTCTTAGCAAAAACGACTTAGAGGTAGAAGAAGAAACACAACACCATTTCCGTCGAGAGAGCTGCAACCCCCCCTCCTCCCCTCTTTGTCCTAACTTCCACCTTTTTTACTCAACGAGAAAACGTAGCTTAGTCCGACTTGATCAGGATGTAACGATATTTAGCGTGTCTTGGCCCCGCCTCACGTTTCATGGCCGGCTTAATCACGTGATCAAACATCCTGTTCCGCCATTGGCCGCCTCAGGTGTTTTTTTTTTCCAAAAGTAAAAAGGGGTGGGAGAAGGCGAGAGGGACCCCCCAAACATTTCTCGCCCTCCTCTCCCTCTTTAGCCCCCCCCCCCCCTCTACATTAAAAAAAACTGGCTCGAGGTATCGAAGTGGTGCAAGGAACCTCACTCATTATAACTGTTGTAATAACAAACAACGATCGACAGGGGGTTTCGGACGAGATGGATCTAACTCACAACGGTATTCATGAACATCGACAAGCTATGTTGTTATTAGTTTCAACAAGTGTAAAAAAAACACAAGTAATTTAAAATAATTTTCAATCATGTTTGTAAATTCAGCACCGGTGGACACGAGTTTAAAGCATCAGCTTCTTATTTTACTGAATTGCTGAAAAGTGGGAGGTCAAGGTTCGAATAAAGAACGGGTGTGTGGGTGGCGGTTTTACAGATTGTGTTTTTTTTTAATTCTCTCTCCACGGCAATGTGGTGTAATTAAAAACTATTTTCTCCCTCCCTGCATTCTAGACATGGCCGTTAGAAAAGGATTATATTAAACGCACCAATGGAGATAAAATTCGTCAGTAAAGACTTCTTTGTGAATCAAATAAAAGTGTTTTCTTAATATTTTGTTTGATTTTATTGAAAATATTGTACATCGTTTGGAAGAGTATGTAAATATGATAAGCCCATGAAACATGATGTAAAAGCGACTTTAAAACTCAATCAAATGAAGAAGAAAAATTCAAGACTAGACACTACACTGTTCTTGCTCCAATACGAGCTTTATATGGACTTGATTTATTCCTCTTTGAGACTTCACATTCCACTTTTGACTTTAATTTTAACGTTGACATTATATTTATTTATGAAAAAATTGCTGTAATTTCTGAAACTCATAAGTCATAGTTCTAGAACAAATATTTTTAGAAATCTTCCCCGTTATTTCCCCTTTGGTGTTTTTGATAAAGTTTTTTTTTATTTTCAAGTCCAAAAAATTCAATTAATGTGTGAAATATATAGCCTGTAATGCAAAGGTCCTAAACTTTTTTTTTCAAAAATAAATATGGAACTACTTTTATTTTTAGAAAGCATAATATTCCCCCCCCCCCAAATAAAATACTAAAATTAATTCAAACATGATAGGTTAAGCTCCACAAGGCCAATAATTTCAGTAGGGGTTTGGTGGGCAAATCCACCAATTGTCGGAAGCAATAAAAAAAATTATAAATATTTCTAGACGCTATCTGAAGTGTTTTTTTATGGAAACATAACCCCCTAACAGCCAGAGGCTAGAAAAAATTCTAAATATTAAACACCTCTAGAAGTTCTCTGAAGTGCTTTTTATGATAACACAACCTCCTAATTTGTACTTGTATCTTAATTTTGATATTGTTTGAACCATAAATAAAGCCATATATATTTTGTTCATAAAATTTCGGGTGGTGTGGGGGGTGGAATACCCAACCCTCCCCCCCAGTTATTGCTTTAAAGCTCCAACTATAAATATCTTTTGAAATGGGAGCATAATCTTCCAATTTATGAATCTTGCTTAGGAAGGAAGCAGAAACAGCTAATTAAAGTTATAAACACTGCGCAAGTGGTTTAGGCTATGTATTGAAAAAATTAATATATTAGTGTGAGATAAGTGGGAAGCCAATTTCCGGTAGTTCAAATTACGGGGAAATGGCTGAACCTATTTTGACAAACAAACACTCATTTTAAAGGGTATGGGTTCATCATGACGGAAAAAAAAAGTAGCTTTCAAAGAAAACTCTGTTTTACTTAAGAATTTCCAGCTTTTACAGCTTATCTACTGTTTTCGCAATGGTTAATTTGAACAATCATTATTTGATCACTTCACTATGGAAACCATGATTTATGAATGGTTATATTATATTGGTAAGTAAAATATTTATATTTTGATAAAATTATTAACTCAATTCCCGCTAGAGAGTGCAACTAATATATATACACCCACACACACAAATTAATTACCGCGTCTTACTACCCGTTTGGGTTACAACTACGCTAATGGGTTAAGGATTAGGAAGGTTGAAACATCGAATTAAACTTGAAAATGATTAATTTGAAATGCAAATATTGTAGACCCTATAGACCTAATACGTGGAGAGGAATGACATTCTTATAACATTTGGAGGGTTATCAAAGGTTTTTAAAGCAAAGTATGTTTAGATAAAAATATTTATATATAATTTTTAAACATAGTTTTAATGCACTTTTGTATATGTTCAAGGAGTGCCTAACCCAAACGGGTAGTAAGAATGGGTGATTAAAAAAAGTGTAAGGGCTGTTGTAGAATTCAGTTTGTGAGAAACACGTATAAAATACAAATATACTGTTTGCAGTTTATAATATTAGCATTTCAATATATTATTTGTGTTATTTTAGAGCTATTGAAATTATCGATCCAAAGTGACAACTGAATATCACATGACTTGATCAATATAATTGCGTGGAAGTAAATCCAGTAACTTTTCTGGCTGTCAGACTGAACTGTACAGTGTTGCCAAGTGTTGTCTAGCGATAGTACATGGACCTGAAATGGATTGTATTTTGACCGATAGGATACTACTTTCTGACATTATATAGAAAATCCCTGCGATTTTCATAAAAAAAAAGTTAATGTAAAATTTGTTACTAGATAGCAGGGCCACAGGATATTACTTTTAGAAAATATCCTAAAAATTGGATTGTACATGTGCTGAAATTATATCAAAAGTAGTATCCAGATCGTACAGTTGGCAACACTGGAACTGTAGCAACTTGTCCTAGTCTGCACTAAGCCGACCTACATAAACAACTTCAAACTGATCATTTTTATGAATTGCCGAAAATCCTAATCTTGAACCTCAAATCAATAATCGTGCGTGCTTAAAGTCTGAATATAAATTATCAGGTCGACAAAAAAAATGTGTAATACAAGTTTTTGATTCTTTGAGAGTTTTGCAGGCTGTAACACAACTTCACTATTTCAATTTATGAAAAATATTAGTAACGAATACCTTAGCCTAAAATTGTAGTCAGAAGTCGAATAATCATTAAAAAAATATATTAACAACAATGTAAAAAAATTAATTTTGCAATACAATGTGAATAAGTTAAACATATTTATATTACAGCTGTCAAAATTGACCCAATATGTCAAATGTGGAACTCCAAAACAGATGCCATTCCGTATGAACACATTAAAGTAGATAAACGTTTTGAACTACCATCTATGAGTTTTCGTGAAATATTCGACTATAAAGCCCCTCATATGCAGCCGCTAAAAATTCTGATAGGAACATTTTTTTTAGAAAATATAAACATACTTTTTTTAAATAAAATTGATAACCTTTTTGTATTCTATTAGAAATTGTTCAAAGGTAGTTAATTCTATTACCAATCAAAAGTGACAACTGCAGATCATATGACTTAACGTATGAATACATTAATATATATTAATTCGCATGTATGATCATTGCTCTAATGACGTAGGGATGAGGAAGGAAGCATTTGCGTGGGAAGAAAGTGGGAAAGAACCACCCTCAGTAGATCCAATAGGGATTCGAGCCCCAATCTCTCCGTGATCAGCAAGCCAGTCAAACACGAAAGTGACGGCTTAGACCATTTGGTAACTGAAGTTTGTTAAGTGAAAATAGATCTAGTAATTTGTCTAGTCGTTGGATAAAACAAGTCTGAAGAAGATTGCACTGTAAACGCTCAGTCTCTTCGCCGGTGGTGAAGAATGAGCCAGGGTAGGTAGTGAAGAGGGGGGGGGGGGAGGGGGAGAGGAGGTGATTTATTCTGTCAACTGGGTGAAGTTGGGGGGGTCATCGTGTTATAAATCAAGAGACCAACGGGCCTGCAACAGGTGCCAGCGATGAGAGCCGCCAAGGAACGAACTGACCACTCGCTAGTTCGCGGCCCTAGCGTTTGGATTTGTTGTTTGTTTTGTTTTTAAACGCCCACTGTAGTACCGAGAAGCTCCAAGAGATGGTGTCGGCGGAGCAAAGACGTGATTCCTCAGGGCTGGAGTGGGGGCTGGCCACTTTTATTGTGTTTTGAGTATGTATGTGTGGTTTTAGTTAGAACAACAGTAGAGAAAATTTAAATATACTTCTTTGTGGCCAACATTAATATCATTTTGCTGTATTATTTGTGTTATTTTATAGGTATTAATAATATTTGTCAAAAGTGACAGCTGCAGATAACATGACTTGATGTATGAATATATTAAAATTGTTTTAGAAACACGAGTAACCAACGTCTATTGTTCTTCCTACCAACATCATATTTATACTTGGGAGGCAGACATAAGTTACTGCTAAAGTGCGCGACTCCCCAAAATTCTAAAGGGCAAATTTTTACTCCAATTACAAATTGTAGCTATTCTACATTTTTTACTGATAATTAAAATGAGAAATTACTTTCTTTTTTTAATTTATTTGACGTCATTTACGTGAACTTTCTGAACCGACTGATTATATCAGCACAAGACTTATAAACTAACCTAAATCTAGAACAGACACAACATCAAGACGTTAATTCATAACTGTGAAAGGTGAAGCCCACATTTCTCCAATGATAAATTTTTCAGCCATATCGGGAATTGAACCCGGGGCCTTAAGCTCAATAGACAAACACGCTACCAATTGAGTTAAAGTGTCAGACTAGATATTAAAATTTACGAGGTTGTTGCAGATAGTTTTCGAGAGCCCTTCAGATAGGTAGTAAAACGCAATGTAGAAAAATAAAACTTATTCTGAACCTTGTAAAAGCCAAACTTACATTATGCTATACCTCAAGCTCGGTTACACCTTTACACACAAGACATCCTTGAATTTGACTTATTCTTATCTTTTTTTCGCGAAATAGTCTGATTTGAAAAGTAGAATAGAAGACAAGCTAAGCGATGCATTAAAGAAAGGGATAAAGAGTTTATAAAAAAAAAAGGTAAGAAGAATAAAACACGAGAAGAATTTGAAAGGTTTGAAATGTTTCTGAGAGAAAAAAACTGAGATAAAGAAGTGACTGCGATCTTGGCAAGGATGAAGAAGACCGAAAAGATTCGAGATGACAAGAGCTGTCTGCAGTCAAATTTAAGAATGGAAATTCTTGACCGAGCTGCGATAAAAACCTAATATTTAAAGTACTTTAACGTTTCTTGAGTTCTAGATTAAACTGAATTCAGTATGTAGGATTGTGTCAAATAAAACAAGTCAAACACGTTGAATATTACTTGAGTACATGGTTTAACTACAACGTTTGTTCATTCTTAGAGTGAGATAATAATTATATATATATTTATGTCACGAGTTTATGCAGCTATATTAGGATATTGGTAGGAAGGAACTTTTAGAAAATACAAACAATTTGTTTGCGGTTAGCCTTAATAATATTTTACATGGACATAGTATTCGAAATACGTAGGTTCCGTTTACACTGAAAGGTAGAAAGCTTACCTTAGTTGGTCCTTCTATGTAACTTAGAAAAGAGGAGTATTGTGTAATCGGGTACCTTTAAAGGTAAACACAGAATGGTTTTAGAAAATTTATTTTTGTTACACTGTGTTTAACAAAGCTTAATTGGTTGAATTATTTCAATACATGAAATGTTGGCCCTCATTATGTTCCTGTATCTAGCCATGATTTAGCCCAGTTAAAAATTTATTTCTAATAGTGTGATATTCAATGACAGATTTGATAGCTCTTACTAGGACCTTAAAGTTATCTTTGATATACAAACATGTACTAAACGTTAATATTTCAGCATTTTATCATTAGTCTTCGGAATTATTATCATCAGCGATTTAATGACTATACAGGATGAGGTCAAAACAATTAGACGGTTAGTAACTTGAAAATTAACACTTTAATTGAAAAGTAAATATTCACCACCTAAATAAAATCAAACTACATACTACATTTTTTCCCTTTTTGCAGGTAATGTGACTCAAGTGAGCTCCACCGGACGTCAGCCAAACCTCTGCGCGTTGTCCATCACTTTCCTCAGCAAGGATCCTATACTAAAGCAAGCGTTTGGAAGCAAAGTATCTGACCGTTCAAAACATTACTAAGGAGTCTTTCATTTTATCTGCAGCAGTCACTTTCAAAACTGATAATAAAGTAAAATGCTATCGATGAAAAATGCAACCAAAAAAAGGTATATTTTCTAAGCTATTATTCCCGTCACTACAAGTATGTATAAAAGCTACAACACATTTTTCTTATACAAATATAATAATAACTCGGACTATACTAAACATAGTTCTGTATTGAAATAGGGACCCCCTTGCATCCATAACCAGGCAAGTGGGCCAAGAAGACGTCGAAACTTTGAGTAAATAATTACATTTGCCAAAGAAGGGCATGCGGGCAGGCATGGCGGAATCGTAGAGCATGTATGCTAATGAAATGGAATCGGCCTGAGAGATGAACAAATAGATCTCTCAGCAGACAGCTGTCCGACATGCGATGAGGGCCTCTCTTTATTTATTTTTTTTAAAAAAACGCAGCATTTCCATAGAAATAGAGTAGAATATGTCGGAGAGTGAATGACACTGAATACCTCGGGGAGATGTTAAGCCGTTATCAAACTTGACGTAGTGTAAACAAGATTACATACGGTGTTCCACACAAGAATTCATCAAAAAAACTAAAACCCCTTACCTTTTGTCAAAAAAATGAATAAGAAAAGAATACAGCCTCCCTGAAGGAAAAGAGAGGATTGTCAAACGTCTTTGAAAGCACATGCCATTATGCAAAATAAATTTAAATATTTGTATTGTGTTTCAAAAAGAATATGTTGTAAACGTTTGGTTGAGTTTTGAATGGGACCTCTCGCTGAAAAAGTCATTTGGCAATGTTAGCGATCCTTTGGCGAAAAGTTAAAATTCAGCTTCACATTCATTATTCATTTTATTTAAGGTGGGACATCAGAAAAAGCTTTGTGATGTTATGTGATTATTAAGTAATCTACGTCAGCGAAACACCTAGGTAGCTGAGCTATTTCCATTCAGAGGTTAGGAGGTTAAATATTGGCAAAACTTTTTCCTAGCACCGGGTCTTACTATCTATTCAGGTTACACGCATAATTACTAGTTACGCTAATGCAGTGGTTCCCAAACTTTTTCAGCTGACACCCACCTTGGTAGATAATCAAATTCCCAACCCCCCATTTTTGGAAATATTTTTTATAAATCAAACATTTAATGCTTTTAGGTTGATTCTTTATTTTATATAAAATTCAATGTAACACTGAGAGGATAGTGGTAGAAATAAACGACTGAGGATTACTGCGATGGTTGTTTAGAGTCAGAGTTGGAGATTCGGTTGTGTTACATGTGGTCTTAATGGTAGCTTAGGGCAGCGTTCTCTCAAACTGTGCACCGTGGAGCTATTTTGTTCTGCAATATTATCTCTGGCTCCATGATGCACTTTAAAAACATTATTTATTTGTTTTCACACTATAAAATAGCATCAGTAATTAGGATTGCTAATTTTTCAAATCTGAATAAAGGACTGTAAGGATTCCATTTTGTCGAATCTCAACGTTGTTGAAGCCAAGTTGTAAGGATGTTCTTTTGGGGGGATTATTTTCGTGGAGTCGTGTTGTAAGATCAGATCCTGGGAGTTGTTGGCTGCTATTTTTCAAATCACTCGTTATCGAGTTACATTTTTGCCTACTTTTATTTCGGGTTCGTATCTCACGTTTCTATCGTTAACCTGTGAATTATGATGTCAACTTTACCTTAAGTAGATTAGAGTGTAGACTCATTTTTGAATATAAATAAAGTCATTTTGATAATAATGGATTTATTTTAACGTAAGATCACTTAACTCAGAATTTTTACAAATGTTTGTATGCGCGACAGCTTAAAGTTGAAAGTAGAGATTAGCGTTCCTACAGTAATGTTGCGGATGAAAGGGTTTGGGTTTATTTAATATGCAGAATATGGCGTGAAAATTTTATTTTTTCCAAAATCTTCCTAACTCTACAAAATTATATTACTTACTTTAACTATAGCATTGGAACTCAAAAAACCTTACAAATGGCCAAGAGTTGAACCCTGATCTCCCCTTCAACTATAGTCCAGTGACGCCTTAAAACATGAGAACATTTATCATTTATCGTTTTTTCAAATGGAGTTTCGTGAAATGACGGGTTCAAAAACCTCTAGGTCCCGGAATCACGCCACCTTTTATTAGGCAACCCTTGCGATCATATCACGTGATCGGGTTGACTGACTGGATATTATTTCCCGGTTTAGGTAGGAACCCCGTTGTGTAAGGCCTTATTTCGTACAATAATCCTACTAAATAGTAGTATTTTGGTAGGATAAAAAGCCTTTCATAATGGTAATAGGTAGTTCATCCAGAACGAATTTTATCCTACCGCAATACTACTCTACAGTAAGATTAGGGTACGAAATAAGGCTTCAGAACAGGCTTCCAACCAAAATAATTGTTTAGTAGCTTTAGTTCACTATTGCACCGCCACCGGTCGCTAGTTGGCTATTCCGACAAGTTAGCACCGCGGAAAATAAATAAACCCACATGTGGTCAAACCCGCCTTCCTCCTTGCGAAAGAAAAGAGAACCCGAAATTAAGATAACTGTTCATGGCAATTAAATCATGGGGCTCCGCAAACAAAATAATACAACCCGGGGATGCAGAGCACGTAAATTATTACTTTAATTACTGTTTTTAATCGAGGTTATCTTGAAGCAGTTCGTTTACAAGAGGTATACGCTGTGCATGACGTATTACTAATATTTCCACATCAGCTTATATTGATCAGAGAGGAATTTGAACTAAGCTGCAACATTATTAATCACCCCTTTGAGTGCATTGCATATCTGTAGAAACTGTTCAACTTTCTCGTAACTAGGGGTGTCAAGGTATTCTATACTATGATGGGCCTAGCTATATTTTATTACAACTATTTTAATATATGTTATTTTCATGGTAGCTATCTTATAATTACAAACAAATGTTAATTATTGTTGCTATATATAATAATTATAGTGATCTTTCCTAGCTAACAGCTAAATGAATTCTTACAAATTAAATTAATTCTATAACCGAAACAGTACCTAGACTCACAAACGTAATTACATCATTGGAAAAGGAGAAACCCTAGTTCGATTAATAACTTGACCGTACCGGAACTCAAACGAGGCACCCTTGACTCAAAAGGTAAACGCGTTACTCACTGAAATTCCAGATTCAGGTCGTTCCGTGGAGAGTGATCCAATTTAAAAAACAATGTGATTCCATTATGAAACTTTCCTAATATTATGTTTAAAAACATATAAAAGTTAAATTGTGATTTTTCCCAAAAAATTTAAAAATCAGGTTTTTGAGAAGTCTAGGTCAACAATTGTATGGTGCTCACCAATGTTCGTGGGTTCAAACCCAGACGGGGTCGATGGATTTTCCTTGAGCGATAAAAATCCGTAACACAACTTCCTTCGGAGGGGTTAATTAAAGCCGTCGGTCCCATGCCAATTGTGTAATGTGATAGAACCCTGGAAGGTATGTTAAAATAGCTTTCCCAGCAAAATTGGTAGGCCCTTTCACTCTCCCTCATAGAAATTCTCGTGTGCAAATATAATCAGTCGGTTGAGAAAGTGCACGTTAAATACCTCAAATATCATAAATGAAATAAAAAACAATTGTATGGCATTAACTTGGAATTAAAAACTGTTCAAAACGAGTGATGTTATTAAAAAGCTACAAAACGTGTTTTTTCCCAGCACTCTATCTCATTTCTAGTTTGAGTAATCATTTATCTAATGATTGCATGTCGGAGGAAAATAGCGATTTTTGGAACTAACTTAAAAACTACTGCAGATACAAATCAGAAAATTTGGAGTAAATACTATCTCAATTGCTACATTAGGTAAGCCAGATTTGAAAAAAAAATTCAAGATGATACAAAATTGTTAAAATTATTGGAGCACTTGACACGGAAATGATCCATTCTTATTTTCAATAAATTTATATTATAACATCTTATTAAATCTTAACGTGATGAGAAGAAATTTAGGAGTGTTCGAAAGCAAAGTACAGTAGAGTATATATGCTCCAAAAATAAATTAAGCTCATAAAGAGTGGAGGCGGTTATATAATGATGAGTTACATACCCTGTAAGCTACTAATCACCAGATATTGTTGGGGTAATCAAATCTCTAGGGCTACTTTCTGCGGGACATGCAGCGTGAATGGAAGAAACTAGAACCGTATTCAGGGAATTGACTGGCAAACCCATTGGGAATACCTTGACGCAGATGAGAGGATAACATTAGAATGGACTTGAAAGAGAGAGGGTGTAATGAGGTGGACTGGATAGAACTAGCTCAAGATAAGGATAGAGCGTAATTAGGTGGGCTGGATAGTACTAGTTAAAGATAAAGATATGGTGTAATGAGGTGGACTGGATAGAACTAGCTCAAGATAAGGATAGAGCGTAATAAGGTGGGCTGGATAGTACTAGTTAAAGATAAAGATATGGTGTAATGAGGTGGACTGGATAGAACTAGCTCAAGATAGGGATAGTAAGATGCAGTATTCGAGAAACTAACACAATATAAAAGTTATGTCCCTCACATAAAATAAAAGTAAGTATATTTTGAGTATGATTTAGTGCCATTGCGATCGTATCTGTCGTTAACGTATTTAATGCTTTTTTAAGCTATTAAATTTTCTGGCTCATTTATATGACAAATAAAAGTAGTTTTGATTTTGATTAATTAAACATACAAGAGTATTAAAAACACAGGTATGGTAATTTTTTAATAGTTTTGACATTAATTGTAGGTGTGAAAGGACTTTTTAACTATCCTAAGCCAATATTATACAAAACACATTCATTAGATGAGCAATTTAAAGGGAGCTAAAACGTGTTGCAGATATTCAGAAAGACCGTATTATTTAAAAAACGGGTTTGTTATTTTTAAATATTCATCACGCTAAAATAAAAAGGAAAGCTATCAACATGTATTTGAATATGAAATTACAAACTTTAAACTCTAAGATTTTTTTTTTAATGTGTAAAATGGTAGATGTATCTCTTATTTTTAGCACCACGTTCTACTACCCGTTTGGGTCATACGCTTATATAATAATTACGCTAATTGTTTTAGGGATGAGGAGGGTGATATTTAGAGGAAGTGTACCCACATTTATGTGGAGGGAGAGTGAAAAACCACCTTGGAAATAACCACCCTCAGTACAGCCGAAAGAGATAACACAAACATAACATTTTTAGATTATTTAGAATTACTTTAGCGGTGTTGAAACTTTATAAATGGAAACTTCAAAACTGCACTGTGAGAATATTTTCTTCAAATAGGCGGCGATCTTGAACTGTAAAATAGTAGATGATTTTTTTTTAATACACTAGAAACCAGTTTATTCTTCTCGAGATTATCCGAACTAACGTTATATTTTAAACACTCTTTCGACTCATATTATAATGATACTGATTTGGACCCCTCTAATATATTTAAAAAGTCATGGATGAAGTGTATTTTTCTTTAAAGAACTGTATGTAAAATTTCCTTTCAATACTTCATCCATGGAGAATCCCGCGTTTTCAGAAGTAATTTAAATGTATTGCGCTTTAAAACTTTCTTTCTTTAAAAGACAAACTCCGTTGCATTTTGAAAAACCATGTGACATGCTGGCTCCCTTTACCCAATAGGAAGCTAGCCTTCACAGCATCAGGTTGCCAGGAGTTCTCCTATTAGCTAGTTTTAACAATGGAGACAAGGGGGAAAAGAAGTAAGGGGTAGGTCATATATAAGCAGCTTGTGCGTATGAATCAACACAGTAAATAAATCTACACAGTACACAGTACTCAGAATACAGAACATTGTAATATCACAGAAAACAAAATTTCGAACAGGACTAGCTCTGACTCTCCGCGTCAGTTCTGAAATTAACAAAGAACTGTATCGATGTCAATTTTATAACAGTGAAAGTGTAATCAAAACAATAAATTGTGTACAAACATCAAATTTTACTGATTTCAATCGAATTACATAAAATCAGCTCGTCATAGTCATGTGATAACAAGTGCGTAGTAAGACATGCACGCGTCGTCATCATAAAACCCGGTATCGTTATACTTACTGCTCACCGTAAGGTTTACACGGGTCCACATTATTAAAATCCGCATAATCATCATATGAAATCCGGAAGAATAATAATTGGTGTCCAATATTCGCGCAGATACAGATATCACTATAATTGAATCTCAATCGCGGGTGGATCCTAACTATTATAAATGCGAGTGTGAGTTTGTTTGTTTGTTTGTTTGTTTGTTACGCTTTCACGCCTAAACTACTCAACCGATCATCATGAAATTTCGCATACACGTTTTCATGGGTACAGAAAAGGACAAAGGGTACCTTTCATCCAGAAAAAAATGCGAATGTGAGTTTGTTTGTTTGTTTGTTTGTTTGTTATTGTTTGTTACGCTTTCACGCCTAAACTACTCGACCGATCATCATGAAATTTTGCATACACGTTGTCATGAGTACAGAAAAGGACATAGGGTACCTTTCATCCATAAAAAAAAATGAAAATGTGAGTTTGTTTGTTTGTTTGTTTGTTTGTTATAGTTTGTTACGTTTTCACGCCTAAACTACTCGACCGATCATAATGAAGTTTTGCAAACACGTTGTCATGGGTACAGAAAAGGACATAGGGTACCTTTCATCCAGAAAAAAAAAAAATGCGAATGTGAGTTTGTTTGTTTGTTTGTTATTGTTTGTTACGCGTTCACGCTTAAACTACTTGACCGATCATAATGAAATTTCGCGTACACGTTGTCATGGGTACAGAAAAGGACATAGGGTACCTTTCATCTAGAAAAAATGCAAATGTGAGTTTGTTTGTTTGTTTTTTATTGTTTGTTACGTTTTCACGCTTAACTACTCGACCGATCATCATAAAATTTCGCATACACGTTGTCATGGGTACAGAAAAGGACATAGGGTACCTATCATCCAGAAAAAAAATGTGAATGTGAGTTTGTTTGTTTGTTATTGTTTGTTACGCTTTCACGCCTAAACTACTCGACCGAACATCATGAAATTTCGCATACACGTTGTCATGGGTACAGAAAAGGACATAGGGTACCTTTTTTATCCAGAAAAAATGCAAATGTGAGTGTTTTTTGTTTGTTTGTTTGTTTGTTTGTTTGTTTGTTATAGTTTGATACGCTTTCACGCCTAAACTACTCGACCGATCATCATGAAATTTCGCATACACGTTGTCATGAGTACAGAAAAGGACATAGGGTACCTTTCATCCAGAAAAAAATGCGAATGTGAGTTTGTTGGTTTCTTTGTTGTTGTTTGTTACGCTTTCACGCCTAAATTACTCGACCGATCATCATGAAATTTCGCATACACGGTGTCATGGGTACAGAAAGGGACATAGGGTACCTTTCATCCATAAAAAAAAATGAAAATGTGAGTTTGTTTGTTTGTTTGTTTGTTTGTTATAGTTTGTTACGTTTTCACGCCTAAACTACTTGACCGATCATCATGAAATTTCGCATACACATTGTCATGGGTATAGAAAAGGACATAGGGTACCTTTCATCCAGAAAAAATGCAAATGTGAGTTTGTTTGTTTGTTTGTTATTGTTTGTTACGTTTTTACGCCTAAACTACTCGACCGATCATCATGAAATTTCGCATACACGTTTTCATGGGTATAGAAAAGGACATAGGGTACCTTTCATCCAGCAAAAATGCAAATGTGAGTGTGTTTGTTTGTTTGTTATTTTTTGTTACGCTTTCACGCCTAAACTACTCGACCGATCATCATGAAATTTCACATACACGTTGTCATGGGTACAGAAAAGGACATAGGGTACCTTTCATCCAGAAAAAATGCAAATGTGAGTTTATTTGTTTGTTTGTTATTGTTTGTTACGTTTTTATGCCTAAACTACTCGACCGATTATCATGAAATTTCGCATACACGTTGTCATGGGTACAGAAAAGGAAATAGGGTACCTTTCATCTAGAAAAAATGTTAATGTGAGTTTGTTTGTTTGTTTGTTTGTTTGTTATTTTTTGTTACGCTTTCACGCCTAAACTACTCGACCGATCATCATGAAATTTCGCATACACGTTGTCATGGGTACAGAAAAGGACATAGGGTACCCTTCATCCAGAAAAAAATGTGAATGTGAGTGGGTTTATTTATTTGTTTGTTATTGTTTGTTACGCTTTCACTCCTAAACTACTCGACCGATCATTATGAATTATGATATGAATAAATTAATTGCAACATGATGCCTGGAGTACAGAAAAAGGGACCTGCGGTATCCCAGAAGAAAATCTGATATCCCAAATAAAAATCTGTTCCGAGTTATTTTAGTCACATCTATCTTAAAATGATTAAAAATGATTATATTCATCTAATTAAGCTCTGTTTGTTCACCCCGTTATGGTAAATGACAAAATTTTCGTAAGAAGTTTGGTATTATTCATTTCAGCAAAAATAGCTCTCGAGGTATGATGCTACGACAATGTAAAATTTTAGTGTGGGACGAAAGTACGATGTCCCACAAAAAAGCTATAGAGGCGTTAAACCAAAATCTTCAGGACTTGCGAGAAAGGAGGAATGGTAGTTTTACTGGCTGGTGACTTCCGACAAACTCTACCGGTGATCAAGAAGGGCACACATGCAGATGAAAATTGGCGATGGACGTTTGGACACGGATGCTGAAGGCTGTATTTTACTTACAGGGGTATCCTGTAATTTGGTGGAAAATGATGTGGAGCTCATTGCTAAAGTTTACCCAGACTTACAATTAAATTTAAATTGTGATCATTGGTTGTGTGCAAGAGCAATTCTTGCACCAAAATATGAAATCGTTAAAAAAAATCAACACTGACATTTTGAAAGAGGTGCAGGGAGAAATAAAGGAGTATTTGTCAATAGATACAATCATGGACACAGAACAGAGCACTTCATATCCCGCTGAGTTTTTAAATTCTCTGGAGCTATCGGGTGTACCCTTGCATAAACTACAATTGAAATTAGGTGTACCAGTTATGCTTATGCGAAATTTAGATGCACCCCGTTTATGTAATGGGGCGAGGCTTCAATTACACAATTAGGGCAAAATATAATCTGTGCCACCATTTTAACAGGTGTGGGAAAAGGGGAAAGTGTAATCATACCTGGAATCCCAATAATCCCCAATGACCTACCATTTCAATTCAAAAGACTCCAATTTCCAATCAAACTTAATTTTGCTATTACTATTAACAAAGCTCAAGGGCAAACATTGCAGGTAGCAGGGGTGCATTTGGAAATGCCATGTTTTCCCCATGGCCAGCTATATGTAGCCTGTTCGTGTGTGTCAAATGCCCAGAATTTTTATGTATTTGTGCCAAATAGAAGGACATACAACATAGTATATAGGAGCGTCCTAAAATAATGATCTATTCTGTGCCCATGATTGCAATTGTCAAGAACAAGCGGAGTAAATAAGGGATTTTAATTAACTGTAAGTAAAATTTAAGATGGAGTAGGATCTTCCAATTCGTGGCAAGGCATAACCTATGACTCTACTGACACACACTCCACTACTTCTTTTCTACTCCTACACTTAATCCTGATTTATATTGTGTAGTTAGTTTTTTTCTTTATCTCTACCTCTATTGACTAACAACCTCAATATGTTCATAGTTTTTAATTGTCATATTCCCTGTGTCAATCGACAACCTGAATTTATTGATAAAATCTACATTAACGCGAGCGAAGCCGCGGGCAAAAGCTATTATCATAATAATTGGTGCCCAATCGCGGGGCAATAAAATCCCATATCACAATAATTGGCGCCCAACGCGGGGCAAATACCCATATCTTTATAATATATAAATTTTGAGATCGTCCGGCTTGCCAGCAATCATTAAATCTTAAACAAATACCTATGCTTTTTGTTTTTTGCTTACAAGTTTTGGGCCTTATTCTGTCTTTGTAACAAAATATAAAATATTATTTTTCGAACTGTAAATAAATGTGCTGTTTCCCCGACATGTTGAGTGAGTATGTCCAATTCTTTACATCCACAAAAGCAAACCATTCTAAAATCACGGATTACCCGGATTGAACCTGGTTTCTTCAAATTCGGATGAATAAGTTTATAGTATAAGAATTTTGTATCCATATAATTATCACTATGAATAACATTATTTCTCGCAATACAATTTTTCGGGCAGATGCAAAAGAGTTATCGATTAAAAGTATAATAAAAAGAACCCAAAGTAAAAAGGGCCAAGTAGACCAATTTACTCAAACTAATAACTATGGCAAAGAGCTCGACTTCCATTGTCTTACAAACGCGACGAAAGAGCATTGGGTTGAAATGAAGGGGGTAGAAGGCGTTTTGTTTGATGAAATATCTACTAAGTTTATCTCCTGAAAAGCTTGCTCACTGTAGTATTTCCGATTTTACTTTAATTTCTCTTCAGTGTGTGCGTGTGTTGTTTAAAGTACACATTAACTTTGGGTGTTTTTGTGATGATGTGTTCTTTAGGAAAGGCTGGCGTCAGAGACTTTGTAGGAGGGGGGGGGGGGGGGGGATCGTCCTTTTTTTTTCTGAAAGAGGTGTGCGGAGGGTGTCGTTAACTAGAAAGGAAGGAAGCTCCTACCTTCCCTAACGCAGTACTAACTAAAGCAATGTTTGTTGAGCGATCTCGTAATAAGCGACGCGCCAAGATATTATCAACATAAATACTACTTTGCAGACAGAACAGAAGTTAACTAGAACCTTTTTAATCTCTCACTCTTTTATACTTTTTTTTTTTACATCGCTTCTTGCATTCACGAAGGGTGGCCACATTCGTTTTATTTTATTTTTTTATCCCCTATTAACCTCTCTCATCCACTTTACAAATACTATTTAAGTTTCGGTTTTGTTTTTTGTCCCGTCAGAAAGTAGTTGGAGGTGTGTTGGCTTTTAGGATGCTCTAGTTTGGTGGATTGTATGATAATATTCCTTTTGAATACACCACCACGTTTGGCTCATGTTTGAGTTAGAATATCATTTTAAAATTATATTTTAGGTTGAAAAGCAACTATGGCAATATCCCAAAAACCGGATAAGACATAACTGTCTTAGTCAGCCTTAGTAAGATAAAAACGGTCTAGAACAGAGTAAAAATATGCAGAAGACATTGGATAAACGAGGCGTCCCACACTGAGTTAGCAATGTTGTCTGAGACAGTTTTAGTGTCGATTAGTCACGATTAGTCAAAAACACGAGAATCTTTGGTTTGTCTGAACTGCTCACCAGGCAGACTGTCCTGGGCGTAAACTGTCCGTTCCTCATCCAGCTCAATTGCCATCCACGTGGTGTTGTTTACAATGAGTTGCAGTATTTGCCGTGTTTTTTTTCCTAGGATTCGTGTGGTTGTTAATTAATAATATGTGAATATAACGGAATTAGATGGTAAAAGAGAAAATAGCGGCTATTCTATTTATATCATGAACCCACAACTTCTACTCATGTTTCCTTCCAACCACAAATTATTGCTACATCCTCATCCCACTGCATATCGGAGTTGACTTGTGTAACATACTCCCACATGTATTACTATGGGTTTTTGTTTCTGACAAAATGACTGATCTGATGCGCAAACAGTCTCATTTCGTCCGAGATCAAATATCTTTAGCTAATAATTTTTGACTAAGACAGTCTTGTCTGATCCAGTCAGATGACGGCCTTACAGAAGTAGACATAGCCAGCCCATAGGACTACCATTGTTTTGGTTAAGAAGTTTCAATAATTAATGGGATTATTTTTAGCGCCACGTCTTACTACCCGTTCGGGTTAGACGCTTATAAACTTATTACAATAGTGTTTTTAGGAATTAGGAAGGTTATACTTAGATGAAGTGTACTTACTCATATTTGCGTAGAGGGAGAGTGGAAAACCATTTTGGAAAAACCACCCTAGGTTCACCCGACAGATATTCCAGTTTTGATCTCCCCGTCATCGGCAGTCTAGTCTACTGTGAGAGTAGCGCCTTAGACCATGCGACCACCAACACGGGTTAGTAATTGTGCTCAAAAAAATTGTTTGTGAAAATAAAAATGTTTATATACAACTCAATTTGACCTTTTAAAGCAACCTTGGTTGGGGTCAAAAATGGTCCACACCTGAGGTCACACGTCTTAAGCCTCCAAGGCAGTAAATCTCAAAATTTTAGCCTCCGGAACCCTTTACACCCCTAAAAAAACTATGGAGCCCCAAAAAGATGTTGTTTGAGTGGGTTCTATGTATCGACGTTAATCGCATTAAAATTTAAAACTTTGAGACATTTTGTAAATGCGTGTTTATTAATTAACTTAATATTAAACATGAATAAATTGATAAACAAAGAACAATCATTATTTGTTAAACATAACAAATGTTTTTTTTTCAAAAAACACTTTTTTAGTGAAAATAGTGGCATTGTTTTATTCAATATTTTGTTTTGGTTGAAGGGTATTTATAAAATCCAGCCCCACAAAGATTCTAAAATCTCGAGGAGCCCCTGAAGGGGTCTTGGTGAGCCTCAGCACTTCGAGAGGCGCACTTTGAGACAGTCTGCTCTCAGGCATGTCAGGCTAGGAGTATATTAAATTTCTGATGGTGAAGAAGTCGAGGTTCAAATCTAGGTCATGTACATTGTTTTTCCTAGATCTTATTTATCACAGTATTTTTTCCCCACCCTTCTACCCTTTAATATGAGTACACTTTCCCCAAGTTACCCTTCCAATCCGTGCACCTTAGATTAAATCATGTAACACCTTGGTGTTTAACACCCTTATTTAAAAAACTTATTGACACTTATTTGTTATTATTATTAGCACCGCGTCTTACTATCCGTTCGGTACTTATGCTAATGTGTAATGGTAGGGTGATTGTGAGATGAAATGGAGGACCTACAGTTTAACGTGGGATCCGAACCATGGTGGAGGCCTGACATTCCTCACATTCACAAGTTGTGATTAATACACGTCTTGTCAGAGGTGAAGGAAGGGTTTGGCAATCAGATACATCTGTGCCGGGACCAAGGATTGAACCTCACTTATTTATGAAGAAACATTATAACTCAGAGAGGTGAGAGTACAAGTGGCTAAAATAGAGAACCATTCTAAAGACAGAGAGAAAAAAACACCTAGCTACACCCGATCAGAATCGAACCCTTCTTACTTCAAGCGTGTATGACCAGCTTTTTAACACCCTCCAAGTGGACACACGGTTGTATCGCAGACCAATGACACGAGTTGCTGTGGGTTTATAGCAAGAGCGCTAACGAGTTCTTAGCACGAACAGCTATTATCTCTCCGGAGATATGAGGTGAGACCGTAACACACTGGATATAAAAAAACTACGGCAATGATGCATCATTAAGTGAAGTTAAGGGTGTGTATGCAAGTTTTGATTTTTGTTTACTTTTTTTATTAAAGCCATTCGTACTCATTGGGTTAACACTTTTTTTTAACAATAAAATGGTGTTTTTTGTTGTTATTTTACTATTTACTTCTGAGATATACAAAACGTATTTAAACACACCAATGTGACAAGGATGGTGGAAGTAATTTTAGAATAATTATTGTACGTGCGTTTATGTGGAAAGTAAGTAGGAAGATATTTTATGAACAACACAACTTTTGTTTACCCCACCGGTATTAGACCCTTGACCTGTATGTCACTAGCAAAACAAACAAGGTTAACATAACATTTATTCTGGACTTGGAACTTCTTTAACATTCCAATTACTATAATGACAGCACTAATATGTTTATTTAAATTAATTCAAGTTTAGCTAATCGATCAATAGATAAAATAGTATTAATAATAGCAATTAATATGTTAAGGAATTCCCCCCAGCAAAATTTATTTAAGAACCCAAAGTTTTTCACCTAAGGTAGCACAAAATATGATCACGCCCTTATTTAAAAAATAAAAAATTTAAACTCATTTAAGGCGAGGATGTAGGGAACGCGAGTTAAAGGTAGCGTTTTTTAAAAGTTTTTTTAGCAAAACAATTTATTTTGTCTAAAATAAATCAAATATTGCTTCAATAGAAACATAAAACTTTAATTTTCTTCACATGGTGATGTCAACAGTTGTTTAATATCTATTAAGCGTGTCCTGGAATTTAATAGCAACCTTTTCTTTCCTATGCAATGACATATCAACAACAGTTGGTATAAGCATGTGGAGAAAATTAACCTATGTTTCTACTGACGTAATATTGTATTTATTTTGGTCAAAAAAAATTGTTTGCTATAAAAATGCAGAAACACTGACCTTTTTTCTCGTTCTCTGCATCCCTACCTCAAATACCGTGGCGTATCCATATCCAAATTAGTTTTTATTTTTAACAAATTACAGTCCCTTTCATATAAATACTAGCTGTAAGCGCAATGCTTGGTTAAAACATATAATAATCTGATTTTTAAGAACGAACTTTATTTCTAAGAAATGGAATATTTTAATGTTTTATATTCAAACGCGAGATTCCCACATCGACCATGAACAACGGTGAAGTCTTTATCCTGTTTGATATTAAAGTTTTTCTTCAATCAGCCGTTAATTTCGAGTTAAGTATCGTAATTCTAAGATTATTTACCGACTTGGAGAGGAGAAATAAACAACTACCTAAAAAAAACAAGACCTAAGGATGATGCATTATGAAATCGAAGCTTGTCACAGTCGTATATTTCAACCTCTTTATGAGCCCTAATCGACTTGTAAATTTCTCATCACACATCGTTTCTCTACTCTACATCTTTGTTCTTTTTGTATTCCATAAAATCAATCTTTCCTCAAAAACTTGTTTCCTCACATTAATAGAAAACATATCTAGTACATACAATATATCCTTTATTCACCCTGAAGAGTATCAAGCTCGCCTTACAAGTTTCACTATGGTTCAGCTATTAATAAAGGACCATAGTGTAATCTGTCAAGGTAGTACTGCTACAATTCAGAGTCAACGGAGTTAACATTTTCATATCCATTTAAATTTCTTATAGCATTACCGATTATAACCAATGAAAGTCATTTTGGTAACACTATTTGATAGTACTTGATACGTTTGTGAGTTTAAAAAACTCAAATATCAACTTTTAATTTACACGATCAATTGAAAAGTGGCACGAACTCGACCAGTGGCCGATCCCATGCCAAGACTAATGGCTACGGAACAGCCAAATGACAATACTTGACTACCTGATGTGAAGTAAATCAACTTTACAAAGCAGCGGGTTATATTGTATTGGTCCACTTTATCTCCTCAAGTCTTCTCCAATAGAACATTTCAAAGCTCTCCAAGTATTTCTTTTTTCCATATTCCTAAGAGTCCAAGTTTCTGCGACATACATTTAGAGCATCGCCCTGTATTAAGCAGAAACTTGAAATCAGAGGAAGACGGAAAAGAAATACTTCGAGAACTTTGAAATTTGGTGGTAGAGAAGACTTGTGATGATCAGATAGACAGACGGGATGACAAATGAGTAGGTAAGAAGATAACCATTTTACATGTGATTCTTCCGTATAAAGCAAACTGGATCGGACACAACCTTTAGGAGGAACTGTCTTTTGCACGACGCCATAGAAGAATAAGATGAGGGAAAAGGGAGCTTAGGAAGAAGGAGGATTCAAATATTAGAAGACATGAAGGGAAGAAGAAAATTCTGAGCGCTGAAGGAAGAGGCAAAGGACAGGGTGAATAAGTTCACGGACAGATTACTTAACAATAACATTAACATACTTGGCGTTTGACCTATTTCTGACAAGCGCAATTTAGGATTTAACACAAAGTCCGTTCCCTGTTGTTTTTATCAATTTTTGGATTTTTCATAGCAGGAGGTAGCGCAATTTGTGTCCATGGTTCTTCAAGTTTATCGGGATGTACGAAAAAAAACCTCAATTTTAGCGTTGCGTTCACCATCTTAGATATTTCAAGTTGCATAGTTTTCTCATAAATATGAAATGTTTCATTGCGCACATAACAAATTTCAACTCTCTATGACTCAATTTGTAGGTTTCATCCGTCATTTTGGATTCGCCATCTTGGACTTTTCAACAAGTTATTTCCACTTGTCTCTTATTCTTATGTTTACCAATCAATACCTTGGTACATGAACGAGGTTCTAATTTCTTCCATTCGCGCTAAATATCCTGCCCACCATGACTTACGAGATTTGATTAACCTAACAAGGAAAGCGTTGACATTAGTTTGAATTTAAAAAGGTTTGGTGTTATTGTGTTAAATAAAAATGCCACAACAATCTGTTCTTGAATTAATAAATTGGTCCGAAGATTAGAATAGGGGAAAATGACGCCATAACTTTCAAACGTAATCATCTAAGTGGAAATGAAAGGTACTTACCATCTTATTGACAACAAATTCTTAACATAGATTCTAACAAATAATTTATAAGAGCTAGACTGATCCAGAAGATTCCAAATATTGTCGTTTTCACAAACTTTACTCAACATACTTTTTAATAGACACATATCGGCACATGACTTACAAGCTAACTTAATCAATTATTATTATTATTATTATTATTTGAATACTGGAAAACCACCAGCGGCGGGAAAAAACAATTTTTATTTACATACCTAGGCCATTTAATTAATTATGTAAAAATAAATTATAAAATAAACAATAAGGAAGTATTATTGGAAGTTTTTGATACATTTTTAGATTAAGTTTAAAATTAATAAATCAAATAAGATATATTTCCAAAATGCCAAATTCTAGTGATTTTCAATCAAGGTTAATGATCGAAAGTGGGCTTCCTATAAAAATGAGGTTTTAGTTATAGCACCCATACCTAATGTGTATATGTTTAGGCCTACTAGTTGGATAGCTGAACGAGGCCTCACATAAATACAGTAGCTTCATGTCTTCTTTGGTGCTGACTGACAGTTCACAGCTGACTTCTGACTGTCAACATTTAGGTATATACCTAAATGTTGACTGTCAGAAGTGACAGCTGCTAAACACATGTTTTTGCAGATCATATGGTTCGGCATAGGGATACATAATTTGGTCTAGTAACTTTTTAGAGCTGTCAGCTGTCAGTCAGCACCAAAGAAGCCACGGGGCTTCGTTTAGTAAATGTTGCCATCTTAACCCTAGCTAGTAAAATGAACCTTGTCCACCACATTACCCGATAAAACCAATTGGGACCCACTTTAGTGGTTGAATGGTCTAATGCAGAGATGGAGAACCTTCAGCCTTAAGGCCAAATGTGGCCTTTTGATGTGCTTGATGCGGCTTTTTCGCATGTTTTATCAATTATGTATCTGCATCGTTTTAAATGATATATTATAAAACGGTATGTATTAAATTTGTTATTTAATTAATTTAATTTAATTTAAATAAGAAATGTAATCAAAATAAAAAATCGCTATCCTTAAAACATAATGTAAAACAATTAACAGTGCTCATTTAGCTATCCATCCATTTATGGTTGGCACACTTTTATTTTGGCAAAACTTACTGTGGACCAAATGAAGTGTGCGGCCTAATGAGGAAACATAAAGTGGCATGCGGCCCACCGATGCGATAAGGTTTATACCCCTTGTCTAAAGCGTAACTCACGTGTTAGATTGGCCTTCTGATTAATGGGAAACAGGGGTCTGAGTCCCGGTTGAGTCTAATGAAGGTAGTTTTCCCTAAATGGTTTCCCACTCTCCTTCTTCACGACTGCTGGTAGATTACCTCTAAAACAACCAGCCCCGTGTTGTAATGGTCAGTGGACCTGTCTGTGAGACTAGGGGTCCCGTGTTCGATTCCAGGATGGTATCTTGGGTATTTTTCTCGAAAGAGGAAATACCCCAATGGTCATCAGGGCATGGTTAATTAGGTTTAAGTTATATTGTAAGCGTTTCCACTGGTTCCACACCCTCA
Source organism: Timema podura (assembly GCA_033556935.1). Taxonomy (NCBI): domain Eukaryota; kingdom Metazoa; phylum Arthropoda; class Insecta; order Phasmatodea; family Timematidae; genus Timema; species Timema podura. The sequence goes on along the minus strand of JAVRXN010000004.1, from coordinate 49,059,689 downwards.
TACTCATTATCACCATCAGATCAACTCATCGGGACAAGGAAAGAACCTCCACTCAAAGGATGTAAGATTAGTACATTCGGGCATTCCCTGGACAACGGTACTGGCCAATATTTCCACTACATGGCTAGGAATGATGTAGTCCAGACACGCAATATTATTATTATTATTATTATTATTATTATTACTATACCTCTAAAATGTATCCTTCCCCATCCCTACTCCATTCACTCATTAAGAGTAATTATAATATATGCTTGTAGCCTAAACAGGTAGTAGGCTAAGAGCAGTAATAAAAAAAATATCTAGGGTGAAATGTTTATCTCCCGTGGGGTTAGCAAATTTCTTCTTGTTCTTAATCCGCCAGCTGGAGTGTCCAGGTTATAGCAGTGCAGAATAGCTGCGGTGCTCTGGGCTGGCACGAGTGGTACAGAAGGAGGGATTAGGAGGGGGAGGACGTAAGGAGGCGTGCCTCATGTGGGGGCTCAAATTGTATATCGGGACGAATTATCAAAGTTGAACGATGCCGCACGGCTGGGAGGTTGAACCAATTAACAGATCCATCTAGAAACAAGAGCACTTTGGGACGGCTTGCAAAACAAAATGAAAGAGGTTTTTTTTTCCCCTGTCCGAGGTTAGTGACCACTTTATGAATGTTTGTATAAGAATTCGTGCGGAGGCAGGCAAAGGTCACGAAGGCAAATCAAGTGTTTATTTATTTATTTATTTTCCGTTACTGAATACCTCTGGGTCGAATCTTTATTGGGGTATAAGCGTGTATAGCAAAGTGTATAATAGTGACTTCTTGGATATAATGTAAAAAGTAAAACAGTATTTATACAAATAAATAAACAGATTCTTAAGTGAGACTACAGTAGCCCCATGGTTTCTTTGGTGCTGACTGACAGCTCACAGCTGACAGCTGACGGCTTTAAAAAGTTACTAGACCAAATTATGTATTCCTACGCCGAACCATATGATCTGCAAAAACATGTGTTTAGCAGCTGTCACTTCTGACAGTCAAAATTTAGGTATATACCTAACTTTTGACTGTCAGAAGTCAGCTGTGAACTGTCAGTCAGCACCAAAGAAGCCATGGGGCTACTGTAGTAAAGGAATGATTACATTTTGTGAGGTTCTATTTATGGTGTGCAGACGTCTTCTTATGTATAGTTAGTTTGGTTCGAGTCTTGAGAACGCCAAAACGACGTGGCCTTTTCTTACGCTTTGTTCTGTAGCGTCAGTAAGTAGTCTTTTAGTGAAATAACTGATAGTTTGGTCACCCTTAACTGATGGCGTTTCACTTTAGTGAACAATTTGTCTTCCTAAAGCTACGGCCTACGGGCGTCTTTAGTGAAAGAGGTGGCCGGACTGGGGAGCGAGGGGCACCCGCCTCAATAATATGCTGAGCTGGGATACTCTTAGTATTCAGAGTTTCGGAAAAAGCCCGTTTTATTAGTGGGGATGTAATGAGAGTTAGTTTCGATGTTTAAAAACATAGTACAACATTATTATTATTATTATTAATATTATTAATAATAATATTATTAATATTATTAATAATATTATTAATATTATTAATATTATTAATAATATTATTAATATTATTAATATTATTAATAATATTATTAATATTATTAATAATATTATTAATATTATTAATAATATTATTAATATTAACGGGTAGTAAGACGTGGAGCTAATAATAATAATAATAATAAAATAATAAAAATAATATTATGTTTTTATTATTATTTTTAAAACTATTATTTAGTTTTTTATTATTATTATTATTATTACTATTATTTTTATTATTATTATTATGTTTTTATTTTTTATTTCTATTTCTATTATCATCATTATTATTATCATTATTATTATTAATATTAATATTAATAATATTAACGGGTAGTAAGACGTGGAGCTGCTAATAATAATAACAATAATAATAATAATAATAATAATAATATGTTTTTATTATTATTTTATTACTATTTGTTTTATATTTATTATCATTATTATTATCATCATCATTATTATTATTATCATTATCATTATTATCATTATCATTATTATCGTTTGCATTATTATCGTTATCATTACTATTACTATTACTATTACTATTACTATTACTATTACTATTATTACTATTATTATTATTATTATTATTATTATTATTATTATTATTATTATTATTATTATTATTATTATTATTATTATTATTATTATTATTATTATTATTATTATTATTATTATTATTATTATTAGCACCACGCCTTACTACCCGTTCGAGTTATACGTACTTACGCTAAAGTGAAATGGTAGGATGAGTGTGAGATCAAATGGAGGACCTACAGTTTAACGTGAGATCCGAACCACGGTGGAGGCCTGGCATTCCACTGATTCACAAGTTGTGATTAATACACGTCTTGTCAGAGGTGAAGGAAGGGTTTGGTAATTAGATAAATCTGTGCCGGGACCGAGGATTGAACTCCGGACCCCCAGCATAGAAGTCTGACACCTTACCGCTAGACCGCCAGGTCACCAATAGTCAGAGCCCTGCGTTTATGGGGATCGCGATAATTCGCGAATGTTAGATATGGCATTTTTTCTTTCAGATGTTCACATTTCAGGTTACCCTGATTGCAAATATATGCTCAGAATTGTCGCGATAATTCGCGAAATCGGCGTTTTAGCGCGATATTCGTGATTTTAAACGATGTCCGTGATAATCGCGATTTAGTCGCGATTTTCGGCATTCGGCATGTTGCAGTTTGGTGATGTTGAGTAGTTATTTTGTATTTTTCTAGCCTAAATTGAGATTTAAAAATATAGTCACAATTTTTGTGAAGTAACAAGATGATTTTTGTGTAATATTTTGTCTTTGTGACTTGTACATACTTTTCCCGGACCAGCTGCCGCTAAATCTTCCTTTTTTAATAAGTTGACAGCACATTTTTTTTGCGGACTAGTGTTTTTTACCGTTTTGTCCAAACAAAATGTAATTTTTTGTTTTCACTTTAATTTGTTTAGTTTACCTGTTTCAAACATTGTCCTGGAAGTCTAGTTTTAGCCCAACAAAGTCACCTTAATCACGAAAGTTTGGTAAAAACCACTTTTTTAACGCTTTTGTCTTAATTCGATAATTTCATCGCAAAAATAGGATTTTTGTAATTCACCGCTTATTCACCGCTTTTGGGAAATTTAAAAACGAAATTGGGCTTTTTTATTCACTATAAAAGCAGGGCTCTGAATATAAATAATAAAGTATCTTTATTTATATACAAAGAGTTAATCAAAGGATATCCCAATTAAAACAAATTATATAAAATTTGAATATCTTGGTTTAAAACACTTAAAAAAATCCCCACGAAGTAGTTTTAACTCGGTGGTCTTGGGGTAAAGTACTCGCCTCAGGAGCCAGTGTCCGTGGGTTCAAAACCCAGCCAAGGTCGACGGATTTTTATTCAACGATAAAAATCCGTAGCATAACTTCCTTCAGACGGGAAGTAAAGCCGTCGGTCCCTTGTCAATTATGGCATGTAAAAGAACGCTGGAAGGTTATGTGTAAATACCTTTCCTGGCAAAATTTGTAGACCCTTTTGCTTATAGAAATTCTCACGTTCTGATATAGTCAGTTCAGAAATTTCATGTTAAATAACTCAATTCCAAACCTATATATTATTTATGTTGTAAACATCCCTTTTCCTCAACTAATACAAAGCCTACAGCGATGAATAAGGTATCAGTGGATAGGATTTTTTTACCGACTTCTGACATAGCATACTCAGTTTACGTTACAGCACATGGTTTGTTTAAAATTGAAGTTAAAAGAAAAATATGACAGTATTTTTGTATCAACTACCAAAAATAAACTCTCTTTGCTATTTTGTGTATACACTTTGCTGAGTATTTAATTACTCTCTTTGCTATTTTGTGTATACACTTTGCTGAGTATTTAATTTCAACAACCCAACAAAAGATTGATTTTTTTATGGGGGGGGGGGGGGGAGGGATGGTTGAATGTGCGAAAGTTTCGCAAGGGTTTACTGGTTAAAATAATAATAGGTTACGTAAAGTGTAAGGTGTTAATGATCCCGTTATTGCTTGAATATCAAATGTATATACACGGTATAATGTCTGTAGGAATGCACTGGGCGATTCACTACACGGACAAACACAAACGCCGACACAAATAAACAAACATCGAAACGGGACGTCAAACTTCACCAACGACTCTATGGAAAACATTTTCTTTCTCTGGGAGGAAAGTGATTGATGACCGCGGAGGTGAGAGTTGGCTTCGCTTCGTCATTCAGGCCTTTCACGAGGGCACATGTGTGTGACTCTCCTTAAGGGGTTTGGAAGGGGTGAAGGGGTAAAGGGGACCTTCCCAATAACACCCTCCCCCCCCTTCTCTCACGGCCTTCAATAGGAAGGTAATGTAATGTTGATCAAGATCACCGAGAGACGGTCAAGAGGGTCGTGCACCGTTTGTTGGCTTGCATTCGGGCTTACTGACGGAGTATGTTAGCTTGAGCTTGTGTTGTGTGTTGGCTTGCATTCGGGATTACTGACGGAGTATGTTAGCTTGAGCTTGAGTTGTTTGTTGGCTTGCAGTGGGGGAGGTTTGCACTCGGGTTTACTGAAGAAGTAAGTTGGTTTGATTGTGTGTGATTCAAACGATGTTGTTTGAAATGTATATCTAAGAAGTGTTTGACCTCCCAAATATCATTGTGTACTTTATTTTTGGGTAAAAATTAGTTTTAAGACTAGTTTACTGATGTGATGTTTGAAAATATTTCGATGATGGCTGTAAAGATTGTGTTTAAAATGTAGCCTATATCCGTATATGATACACCTTTTTTTTTTACCCTCTCGTTTTTTCTTAATTTTTTCCTTTCACAGAATGTTTACAAACCGACAGTTTACGGATCACTTTTTAGTTTATATGAGTGAACGATTTCCATCTCATGAAGAAACACAAATATATCGTACATTATCAAGCTAAACTGTCACCATCAGTACCGATCGCACCCACAGTACATGCCTTGTGTACAATAAATAAAAAAAAAAGCATAAACCAGCTCCGAACACACACCATTTTCTTCGTTAGACTGGGTATTGTTGTTTATTTTGATAACATCACGGAAACATGTATGAATACTGGAACAAAATTATCAACAAATGAATAACGGCATGGGGAGAAAAAAAAGGAGTGATACACGAAAGAAACTAGCGTGAACCATCTCAGTATAATTGTCATAGGAATGTGTGTGAGTGCGTGCGTGTGCGTATCTGTGTGCGTAAGTAAACTTGTGTATATGTATTAATTTTTCGTCACTTTTTGTAGATTTTTTTATTATTTAGCATCGCGTCTTACTACCCGTTCGAGCTATACGCTCAAGTACTAACTACGGTACTGGGTTAAGAATTGGGAAAGTTGTATTTAGAGGAAGAGAACCCGCATTTGCGTGGACAGAGAGTGGAAATTTTTTAGGGGAAGCCACCCACAATTCACCCAGCCGAGATTCGAAACTCTATCCCCCCGTCCTTAGTAGTTTATCTCAACACGAAACTAGCGCGTAAGCTAACTACGCCACCGAGGCGGGTTGGAGAGTTGTGATCCATCACGATAAAACACTATTTATTTACAAGTTTGTTTGTCTTATGACATTTTGTTTTTCTACAAACGAAACAGATTAATAATAAAAAAAATCAGTAACTTGTTTGACACGTTTATCTGTACGGGTTATTTAGAGGCAAATCTTAGTTTCAAACTAGGACAAATACTCCAATCAGAACTTCACGGACCACTAAACTATTTCTTTGTCCAAAATATAAGTCTAGTTTTAACCCACTATAATATTGATTTTAGTCTGAGATTAGGCCCGGAAACTTAAGAAAGATTATTGTGCAGAAGCTACTGTATGTTCTTGCTATCTGTATAGTTACACTATTGGGGTAGGAATAAGGAAGGTAGGGTTTAGATTAAGTGTAAACGCATTTGCTTTGAGGAGTAGTAGTAAGCTTTTCAAATTAAAAAAAAACACCTCATTATGTACAGCCGCAAATCGAAGGCCAATCTATCCGTCACCAGAAAACCAGTATTGTGTCGGACTGTAGCTTCACACCACGGTCTAACTGGTGTGGTACTTAAACCTTAGTTGTCCTGAAACCAAACTAAATAGAAGAATATGTTTAAATGCTTGGTTAGAAAAACCTTTACACTCGTATATTGCGTTAGTGTGGGACGATAAAATATTTTAATTCGTAACAATATTTTTCTGTTCGTTCAGTAAACCAAATGCATTCTTAATTGAATGTGTTTTACTCCATTTGTAAGTTTTCCAACACAATAATTGTATATCGAACTTCAGAAAATGTTTCATCACTGTATTAAATTATTTAAACTAAATACAATAAGGAATCGTTATTTTAAAATAAAATTATATAGTAACAAGTTGGCTCAAACTATAACATGATTAGAATTTGAACCACATCGTTGAACACACGGCCTAAACTTCAGGCTCACTTAGTCTTTTTTTTTTTTTGTAACGGGGAGGTCTGGAATCGAGCCCCAGTCGGGTGTACAGAGGGTGTTTTTACCCTTAATGGTTTCCCAATTTCCCCCTTCACATATTTGGTTAAATTTCCTGTAACATTTTAACTAGGCGTTTATAAGGTCATCAGATAATAATAAATGTGTTCATTCATTATTTCTTCCTCCCTTTATCATCTGTTCTATGTTCTCTGAAAGTTTGTTTGTTTAGCTTTAAAGTTTAATTCCTATATTTTAAGAACCCTGTTTTGGGGGAATTTAATGGTTATTATTTATATCATGCTTATGGAGCGTTGCACCGCTAAGCCATAATAATAATAATAATAATAATAATAATAATAATAATAATAATAATAATAATAATAATAATAATAATAATAAATAACAATCATAATAAAGTATAAATAGAAGTGAGTGTAATTTTCGGACAGTTTAAATTACTTTCAAATTCTTAACATAAAAACTCCAGCTTTTAAAAAAATTAAACCATGCCTTTTTATTCTTTCACTTTTACCATTTCTTCATGTCCACATTAAATGGTACGGAACACGGACTTTCTCACTCTGTTGTTTAAAAATGGAGATGTTTACTCAAAATTCGTAATATAATATACACTAGCGAACCCGAGAGCAAATTACGCTATACATACGTAAAACATTTTTTGACTCACTGTTTTAAATTTTATAATTCTACTTTAAAAAAATTAATGTCTTCATTTGTATATTTGGACCAATAAACAATATCAATATTGGGTCCCCAGGGGTCAACACTTCGTTTTAAAATGTTGACTTCCGGTTAATATTGTCGGCATTTTATTAGAGGACGCACATCATATGGTTATCGCATTGCTACTAAATTTCTCTTTTGTAAATTTTGACCAATAAAATAGGTAATTATTGACTATTGAGTTTAAAATAAGAGAGATAATTGCTGTACCAGGGGCGGATCCAGGAAGGGAGCATTGGGGGCGCGCACCCCCTTCAATAAATGAAACCAATTAAATCAACGTTAAAGTCAATACTGGTTTTATTGTCACGTATACTATCTCACTAACCAGATTTCATTTTTTAAATTGTTATTGGTAATATTATTAAATGATTAATATATGTAATTTTTATAAATACTTAAGACAGTCACATTAAGTATTAAAATGGTAAAAATAGGCATTAATGAAACTACCCAAATTTATGTTGCGCGCCTCTCACATTGTTGCACAAATATTGTTTATGTTTAAATTTATTTTATCATTTTTATTATTACTATTTCAATGATTAATATTAAATAAACATCTTTAAAATAATTTATTCTTAAATAACATGCTTTAAACAAAATCTTTTAATAATAACACATCCATAAAGTGCTAGTATGGCTTAGTGGTAAAATTTCGATTTAGAATGAGGAATAACTAGCTATACTATAGAATGGAGTTAAAATTCGATTGTTCGAAATCTGAATAGTTCTATCTACTTGGTCTAATTGATTGAATAACTAAAAAAACTATTTATATAATAATGTATTTATGTTTAAACTTATTTCCCTCTTAATAATAACTATTTGTTGATATTCTTATTATTTGCTTATAATAAATTTCAATACTAATCGCAAATTTCGAGTTATACCCTTCATTAGAGGATTATTCTCAAGTTTAACGTTACACTGAAAAATTACTTATAGATTTACGCTCAAATTTTGAAGTATCTTTATGTCAACATTTATTGAGGTGCCTCCCACCGCCCTCTCCAACCCGATGGGAGAACCCACGTCCTTCCTCCCCTCATGAAAATCCTGGATTCACCCCTGTGCTGTACAAATATTTCCTCTGAGAGGTTAAAGGAAAAACATCAACTTCTTGAAAGACTTACTTATTGCTTACTCTATGGCATTAGAGAATTATTGCGTTTAAACTTCAGTAGTATTTTTTCACAAATAAAGCTCACAAAATTGTATTAATATATTTTCCAATATCTCTGAAACTATTGGTTTTATCAAAATATATCTCAAATACATTTTATTTTTTATAGTACTAACATTTTACAATAATAACTGATAAGTTTAGTTTCTCAAATAGTTGCGGAGATATGGAAATTTCCGCTTTTATACGGTACCCTAAAAATCCTTTTCGTGAGAAAATGAAAGTAGCTAGTCTATTTATAATCTTAATCAACACCTAGACACGAATTTTAATCAAAATCGTTAGAGCCGATTTTGAGAAATTCTATGTTTTCTCTTTGAGCATTTTACTAAACTACTGTTAATTTTGGGGTTAAAATACACAGACGGCATTGCAAAGACCACTTTTAAGGTTCGGGGGGTCATGAGACGTCGACAACCATCAACATTTCGGGTTAGATTTATTTTACGGTCGCAATACTTTACCTTTTGTGTTCGAAAAGTTTTATATATATATATATATATATATATATATATTTGCGTATAGCTTGAACGTTATTGGTTTTATAAATATATGTTTCGAATAAAATATTTGTATTATAAATAGCCCTACATATTTGCAATGATAAGTAATTTAATATCTTGAATAGTTTCAGAGGTATGATAAAAAAAATATAATTTACGCATCAGACCGGAGTCCTTAAATTTATTTTGCCTAAATATCGAGAGTAGCCATTTGTTTGTAATATTTATAAATGTTTTGAAATGAAATTTTATCAACATCGTTAGAGCCGATTTTGAGAAGATCGACTTTTTCTCTTTTTGCCCCTCAATAAACTACCCTCAATTTAAGGGTTGGATATCCAATTCATAAAACCACTCGGGAAGCCCTATGAAAACCCTAGATATCAAGTTTCATCCCGATCGGTAAAATAGTTTAGGCTCTAGTCGGAGGTACAGACAAACAGACAACGGAAATTCAAAAACAGCTTTTTCGGATTCGGGGGGTCATGAAACTTCGAGATTCATCAAAATCTCGAGTTCAATTTTTTTGGCTATCACAATACTTTCTTTGCCTGTAAGACGAAGAAAAAATACATTTTAATGCCGTATTCTGAATTAGTCCAATGTGTGTAAACACACGTACCTTAAATACTACTTTTTACATTTATGTCTAATCCATTTAATTTACATGTTGCAAGCTATAATATTTCAAAAAGAAGTATTGATCTACTTTTAAACTATTTTAACCATGTTTATTTAAAGATAAACTATTTTAGATGTGAAAATAAAATTCAACTTGTTTCATGGACCTCACAAATGGTATGTTTTATGAGTAACAGAACTATAAAATGAACCAGATTAAAAATAAACCGCTAAATTAAATTCTTCTGTAGATTATCACCTAAAAGACATTACAGATTCCCTCTTCGTCCCATCCCTCCCACACACGTAAAAGGGACATGTCCGCGAGCTTAATAAAACTGTTTTTACAAGCTAGTCCACGCCCGACAGGAAACAAGGGACGGGACTATTTAAGGCCGTCGATCGGTTCATAGATTCTTCTCTTTAGAACATCGATGTCTCCTTTATGATCTCGGATAAGATAATTTCTACCCCAAACAGAAACAGTGGGAAATGTACTAAGGGCATCGCTGATCTCTTCTAAATAAAGTTCAAGCCCTAAGAATAAAATAAATATATATATATATTTTTTTAAATTGGTATATATTTTTCTCTCCATTGGATTATGTTCCTCGTAGCTTCTTTTAACTCAGCCATTTTCATGCCAGTGTCCTTCTTGATGGAATCCAGCCGACGTATTCGTGGTCTACCAGTCCAGTTCCTCTTTTGCCTTTCACTATATAAAGTATGATATCCTTTTCCATGGGAGATGCTTCTCATTACGTGGCCAAGTTAGAAAGCTTTTGCCTTATTACCTACAGTAGCCCCATGGCTTCTTTGGTGCTGACTGACAGTTCACAGCTGACTTCTGACAGTCAAAAGTTAGGTATATACCTAAATTTTGACTGTCAGAAGTGACATCTGCTAAACACAGTTTTTGTAGATCATATGGTTCGGCGTAGAGATAATAATTTGGTCTGGTAACTTTTCAAGGCCGTCAGCTCTCAGGTGTGAGCTGTCACTCAGCACCAAAGAAACCATGGGGCTACTGTATCTTACTTTCTAAGGAAATTCTTGGTTTGACCAGAAACTACTTATAATTATGCCTATCTACGGCATTCTCACTAGTCGCCACCAATACCAAAGCTCAAATCATATCTTTCTACAGTCAGCTTTGTTCAGTGTTCAGGTTTCACAGCCATAGGTCACTATGGGAGAAACAATTCACTGACCACTCTGCATAGAAATGTTCAGTAGGTCCCCATATCCGCGGATAGTGCCGAACTATTATATAACGTGATATTAATATAACATACATTAATACGGTAAGGTTTATTTGGTAAATTATTCACAGTAAGACATTACCAACATTAAATAAAGTAATAACGATGTGTACTGTACACTATAGTGTACTTACTTTTATTCATTATTCTTGTTGCGGCGATAACATGATGATGGTGATGATGAAGATGGAGGAGGATGAGATGAAGTGAGGTGATGGTGTAGGCATTGTGACTTATAAACTTTTTTCTTTAATTAAAAACAAATAAGATTGGGCAATGGTCAACAGCGGATAGTAAAACCATGGATACTGAATCAGCGGATACGGGGGCACTACTGTACTATCATGCTTAAAACCTTTACAAACGTGTAGTTTTATTATGAACCGGGTAGGTCTTAGTTCTAGCTTTCTTAAAACGCAGGCATTTTTTCCAACGCTAAGGTAATTTAGCTTGGATAGATTTCTCTCGGCTATTAAACGATGGATGAACTTAACATATCCCTGCTTTATGGTAGTTCAAAGATAGCACTTATGAACAGAGGGAATTTTATATTAATAATATTTGAAAAAATAAGAATTCACAGACATTCACACTATAGTACTCTTATCTCTTTGTTAAAATAATCTAATTTCCAGAGAACTATTTTTATTGAAAACCAAAGCTGGTTTTTTTAACGACACTAATGTAAAATGAGAATGAATCTAAATCATTAAAATTTCCGTGCTTGTTAGATTTAGGAATTTTGATTTGATGTATTCTTGATAGTTAATGTTTTGAAAAATCTCGCTGATAAATGTTTATAAGTAATTTTTGTGATGGCTCTTTTAAGTATCTCCTTCTTACAGTTTTAAGTACTGTAGGCCTATATTTTCCCATATTACTGTTCCCGTCTTTGCAGGTTATTTGGTAAAAAATGGACAAACACAAGTTTAGATAACCGTGGCTATATTACAGGGTGTGTTGTCAAAGGTATTTACTGTTAGTAGGGATTGTGTTATCAAAAATATAATTAATTTATTGTAAGGATTCATCCTGCTATCAAATAGTATTGACTATTTGTAAGAATTTTCCCAACTATAAAAATAGTATTTTTATTTGTAAGGATTCATTCTATCAACATTATAGTCACTATTTGTAAATATTCATTATACTATCCAAATAGTATTTACTGTTTCCAAGGGGTCATCATGCTATCCAAATGATATTACCTGTTTGTAAGATTCATCGTGCTATTCAAACATTAAGTAGTTGGGCTAGGGCTGGATGTGTAGTATTAGAATTTGTCCTAGTGTGTTAACACTATTTTTATGAGTCTTGAGTTTGTTAAAACCTTTCATATAGGAAACAATTAAAATCTATCATTAATACAAGTTAAAGGTTGTTTATTTCCTTTTATGGATGCCCAAATATTTTTTTTATTTCTAAGGTACCTGGCCCAATTAAGGCCAAGCTCATAATAAGGCCAACCCTGTTTTTTGTTTTCAAAAAGTTGCCATTTTTACGATAGGTGGCAGCACTGATATTATTCCACTCACCATGTGAGGATGTGGGCAGTAATCAGAACTTCATACAGCCACGTGAACATCACAAGACAGTTAATGGCGTTGTTCCCGGCATCTTGTTATTTTTGGTAATTATAAATTAGTATAACTTAGTTACTATATGTGTCGCAAGTGTATTGAATGATAAATAATTTTCTTTTTATTTAATGCTCTTTAAAACTACGTAATAATGTAGCACTTAGTCTCAAGCCACATAAGTTTTAATGTGTAACAATGTACACAAAATGTAGTGCCCCTAATAAAGCCAGCAATGGCTTTATTAGGACCATGAGGGATACATTTATTTTGCAGTTACTTTTGCTTTCCCATTGGTCGAAACAAGCGGTAAAGAACGTTGTGTGTTTGAGGCACATAACTAGGAGGGCAGGCTGGTATATGGTATCCAAAACCCTTCCTCCACAACCATCCCACCCCTCACCTCACCACGAAACCTCCGTGCTGTTCAACACCCAAAATGAAAGTTGCTTAGGAAAAATAACATTAAATTACTGCCAATTGATAGTCAATAATAGTTGATTAATGTACTAAATACTATCTAATGGCATTGCATTTTCAGAGTTTCCCAAGAATAAACTCCTGGACCCTAGTTTATCAAATGCTGGTGGTATTTGTGTCACTGGGCATTTTAATTTGAAAATATCAAGCTACATGCCACCATACATCCAACTTTAGTCTATGGTGTTTTTACAACTGTTGGGTAGGAATCTTTATAGCGTTTAATTGTAACTTTTAGATTTTGTACTTGTATCTTGTTACAGTCAACCATGAATGAAGAGAATTTTAAAAAGCAGTGAGCCCATTGGAATGAAGGTCAGATGAAAGATGTAATTCATGCAGTAAGAAATGGACTAACTGTGAACCAGGCATCAAAGGACTTTGGTATACCACGAGGGACTCTTAGAAACCATCTGCTTTCAGGTAAAATTAACAGAAAATTAGGGAGAAGTCCTGTACTTACTCCACAACAAGACGAAGATCTATGCTCAAGAATTTTTCGTTTGGCAGATATTGGTATGCCATTGACAAATAAACTTTTGAAAGTATGTATTTTCAAATTTTGTCAAATATTCAGCATCCCTTTAATCTAAATAAATCAACAACAGGTCGTAAATGGCTCAAGTTTTTTTAAAGCGTCATGACGATGTCTCTAAACGAAGAACACCAAACTTTAATCCAGGAAGAGCATCAACATTAAATCTAGATGTAGTTTCAGATTATTATAATAAATTACAACGAGTTATGTAAGATATTGATGTTGCGGAGAAACGACAGAATATATAAAATATAGATGAGAAAGGATGCAGGTTAACACTGCATCATCAAAAGAAGGTATTTGCTTGCAAGGGAGTGAAAATATTCCACATTGTAGCTCCTGAACACGCTGAAAATGTGACAATTGTGACATGTGGCAATGCAACAGGTCACGTAATCCCACCAATGATTTTATTTAAAGGCTAACGGAAAAAGCCCGAGTGGGAGGAAAATTTACCTACCGGTACCAAATTGGTAATGACACTCAAAGGAAGTATGACGGGTGAAGTGTTTGCCAAATGGATAGAGCACTTTGCTGAATTTAGGGTTGGGAATGGGCCTACATTATTAATTTGTGATGGTACATCATCCCATCTTAATATCACTGTTGTAAAAGTGGCAGAGAGACATAATGTTACACTCTTTTGTCTTCCAAGTAACACAACACGTGAGCTCCAACCCCTAGACAAATCTGTCTTCAAATATTTTGAATGTTATTGGAATGAGGAATTTCTAAAATGTTGGATGCATAATCAGGACCGGAGCTTATGGCGAATTGTTTTTGGGAAAATATTTCCTGTTGTTAGGTTGAAAGCTATGTCGGCAGATAATCTCGTGTCAGGCTTTCCCTTTAATCCTGACGCTAATCCCGATATGGCATTTGCTCCATCTGTTTTGACTGCTTGTTCTGTGGTAGCTATTGATAAAGAGCCCTTGCCTGGCACTTCGAAAGACAATGTTCTGGCTTCAAATCCACAGAAAAGGAAGACGGGAGACAGAAGAGTATTACACAATCAAAGTTTTGATAGTGACTCCAACTACAGTCTCCATGACTCATCTGATGGCGACTTGTCATCTTGTCCTTCACTTCAACATGCAGAAGATCCTGTTCCAATTCCAGACCCTCCTGTCCATACCCATACTTTACAAGACACAGCCACACCCTTCTCAGAAATCTTATCCACACCGAAGCTCAAAATAAAACAAACTTTTCGCCGACAAACCATTAATTCAGAAGCCCGAAGATTAGTGAAATCTTTGTTTCAAGATAAGGGAAAAACAGCCTCCAACACTCCCGAGAGAATTAAAACTTCATCAGGCTTTCCAGAAAAGAAAAGCGGGCCTGAACAAAAACTAAACCAAACACCAGCTAACCCAAACTGAAGAAGAGACCCGAGTCAACACAGTTCTACAAATATCAACAGACAATCAACAAACTCACAGCATTCAGAAAATTGGTATTGTAGGTTATGTATTAAATGTTTTAAATATGTTCACGAAAAATGTGTAGGACTTACTAAAATGGACAGAGACTCTTTCGTTTGTCCTAGTTGTGGACCACTTTGGTTATTTTGCTCTTGGGATTTATTCCATTTAAATAAGTAACTTAAGCTATCTTATTTAAGATATCAATATACACTAAAACATATTCGAACTTTTAATGGCATTATGTTGGTTAAACAAATTAAGATTAGTCATGAAGATGGTTTAGAATTTACTGATATGGACAAAGACATATTTGTGAATGAGTTTATTTTATTATTGTCAATTTTGCTTATTTTAATAAGAAACTAACTATATTATTTAAGAACATATTATGCACCAATATATTTTAAAATTGCTAATGATAAGTTAGTGTGCTATATATTTTAAATGTGGCCATGGGAAATCTTTAACATTTACTAAGAAAAACAAAGACCATTTCATCTACCCTTATTTCAAATCACTTTAGTAATTTTTTCTATTGCAATATTTTTTCCGAAAAGTTTTATGCACTTGATACATTTTAATGCTGTTATGCTATTGTGACCTAATAAACCCTATTAATGGTATATAATTTCTATATTGATAACTAATTACCTTATAAGGAACAGTTAATGGCCTTATATGGGACCTATACTCCAAATAAAGCCACATTGTCACACTTTACAATTCCTTCAGGAATGACAAAAACTTTCGAATAATCCAACTTTTAACTATTGAAACGTAAAGTTAAATTTCTAGAAAATATTTTAACATATTCACAAAAATTTGACTCAATCACTCAACAAAATTATAAGTCGATTAACCTTAGCATGGCCTTAATTGGGCCAGGTACCTTATACTTATAGATTAAATTTATAATTTGATTCTAACAGATTACAGACTGTCTCTCTTACATACTTTCTCATAAGATAATAACTCCCGACGCCCGTGATATATGACCACCAGCACATTTTTACGAGACAGCCCTACTAGCTCTAACCTCACATATACACAGGATATCGAACCAAGGTCTCTCTACATCGAGGGAATTCATGACCACGCTTAACACCGTCGTAAACCTCCAAGATGAACACAGCCCAAACATGAGGTTTATTCAATTATTTCTACATGAAGTACATCGTTGATTTGTGGCAAGTTCGCTATCTATTGACACGCAACCGTATTGCCCATATATTATATATATATATATATATATATATTAATCCGGGCAATCTACGGTTGTCGTGTTCAAGGAGACATGAGCGAACTTGACCCAAATTTCCACTCACGAATGTTCTCCAAATATTACTATATATTAATATATTTAGTATATATAATAAAAAAAATATATATATATATGGGTCTCACACACAGAGTCGTGTGTGTGTTCTGCTTTTATTGTGCCTCAAGTGGAGTACATGTTGCGCATTTGTTTCGTTTGTGCGAGATATTTTGCACAGGAACCCGGAGCGACCTTTGCCACCAGTCAGGAAAGAGCTTTGATGTACAACACGTTTTAATTTATTTCACTTTTATTGGTACTCACCCGAGACGCTAGTTCGTTACCTACGATTTTTTTCTTAGCTCTACTCTTTTGAAGCGGTCCTCTATAAAGGTAACCTTTGATAGAAGTTACAATTCAGTCACAACAAAAGGTTACATCTTGCCTGATTACACTTTGGGCTTAACGTATAGGATGCAGCATAATGGTAAGCTTGCTACTTTCCAAGGTCAACGAAGGATAAATTTTAATGTTTTACTTAAATATTCATCATTTCTAAAGTACTATTTGATCGAACATCTCTCACCTTAGGACTCAACCAACAATGGGTCCGAACTGTAGAAATCAAGAGACAGGAACATTTCAGCTTCATAAAATTATAGGTCCACTGAAGCATACCTGAAAGCTGTGTATTGTCAGTTTGTTCTAACAGTTTTTGCGGTAAGAAGAATGAAACCTTCATTTACTCTTAAAAAGTAGCAAGGTTACCTTTCATTATTCAACTATGGCCAGCTCAAGGATAAGGACATAGTGTAGTCCATCAAGGTATGACGTGTTACCTTTCAGGATAAAACTGAGTGTACATCATATTATATACGCTCGTGCGCGCACAGCACGTGGCACTAGTCAACTCTACCAGAACTATTTTCGCGCGTTCTATGAATGACGATCTATGTCGCTAAGTCCCGGCGTTTTAACAAGATGTCTTGGCGGCGTCGTAGTGGGTCACTTCTCTCTTTTGATCAAACACTTCACATGGCAGATAAGACAGCCTTAACTCCATTGGCACATTAATGACGGGGTCACTCAGAAACAGGCTATTTAAATCCAATTTTCATAGGAAAGCAGATGGAAAAGCAACTAGATCTAATTTCCCTTTTTATTTTAGCTTCGCGTCTTACTAATTGATCAAGCTATAAGAAAATGTGCTAAAGACTCCAAAGGGTTTGGGATGATAAAGTTAGAATTTGGAGGAAGTGTACCAGCATTTGCGTAGTGAGATTAGAAAACTTTTTGGGGGAAAATTACCCTCAGTATACCCAACCGGGATTCGAACCCTAATATCTATGTCATCGGTAGTCCAATTTATTTTGAGAATGAAGCCTTAGACCATGTGGCCACCGAAGCAGGTAGTTTATATTTGTTTCACGAACCCCCACTGGGCTCCTAGATTGGTAAACTCTAGTATAAGGCGTCACTCTTACAATAGACTGAAATATCAATGACAAAGGGGGTTTGGGTCCGAATCCTGGTCGGGTGTACTGAAAGTGGTTTTTTTAAATTGTTTTCCACCCTCCCTTCACGCAAATGCGAGTACACTTCCTCTAAATTCAAACTTTGTAATACCTCATAAATAGTGTAAACAGCAGGCCTACATATGCGTACAGCCCAAACGGTTAGTAAGACGCACTGCTAAAAAAAAAAGCTTTAATATACGACTGGTCTCTGTTGGCTCATAGTTATATTTCCATGAGCTCTAATATCCTTCAGTGGCAAATGCCCACCTATCAACTAATGTTGAACACTTTCCTTTGTTAAAATGCCACCTCGATTAAAACCTTGTCGTTAAATGCCTCGACTCGTGCTGACATGTGTTACTTGTAAACTCTCAACAACTATGCTTTATTTTAACTTTAGTTTCTTAATGTCATCCGTTAATAAAAGAGTCCGATAGAGCTAGGAATTACGGTCATTGTCTCCTCGATATTCCGGTGGAGCCCCGCAGGATGTCCGCGACTGAGATGTCAATAAGACACGGCGGATTGTTTCAAAAACCAATAGGGACGGTGCCCGCTGCAGGGGGGCGCGAATGTGTGGTGGAGGGGGCTTTGGAAAAGGGGGGGGGGGGCACGACTGAACATCACCTAATGGCGAGACCACACCACGAACACACCTTTTCAGTACAGAGACCTGTGTGGTCATTATAGTTAAGGTTCAGTCGCTATCAAATATTTGCACTAGATAGACAAGAGCGAGGACGGAAGAATTTTATAAAGAATATGTACTCGCATGTGTATGTAGAGAGAGTGGGAGGTTATTTAGGTATAAACTGCCAGGATTCGAACTCCGATCTTCCCATCATTGGCCAACTGATAAAAAACCCAAAGTGACGCGTTAGGACATTCGACTACCGAAGCGGTTTGCTGGTGTACCTTTTCTTTTAGCACTGCGTCTTACTACTCGTTCGGGTTATACGCTTAATTACTAATTACGGTAATGGTTTTAGGTATTAGGAGGGCTATATTTAGAGGGAGTGTACCCGCATTTGCGTGGAGGTAGAATGGAAAACAATTTTGGGAAAAAAACCTCAATACACCCAAGTGAGATTTAAACCTCAATCTCCCCATCATCGGCAGTCAAGTCTACTGCGAGAGTAGCGCGTTAGACCACGTGGCCACCGAAGCGGGTTACTGGTATAGCTCTCGGTCGGGTGAACTGGGGGTGGTTTTTCCTAAATGGTTTTCCACTCTCCCTCCACGAAAATGCGGGTTCACTTCCTCTAAGTTCAACCTTCCCAATTCCTAATTCATTAGAGTAATTAGTGCTTAAGAGTATAACCCGAACGGGTAGTAAGACGCGGTGCTAAATATTATACTGGTACAGCTGTTGTTATAAAAGTGTTTGTTACAAAATGTAAGATACAAGATTTATGTTGAGCTTCAAAATATATTACAAATCCCATAATTTATTAGAAAAATATATAGCAACATTTAAAAAAAAATTATCTTTTCTTTTCATTATCCTTCCAGGCTATCAGCATTTAATTAAATTATTGGGGTAGGAATGAGGAAGGTAGAATTTATAGTAAATGTACTCGGAGAGTGAGAAATAATTTAAGAAAAATATCTCTCCGTGCATTCAGCTAGAAATCGAACCATGACCATGCTCATCACCTCCCAAAATATACTTTCTTGATCGTCACTTGTTCTCACTTTCGAAAACAAAAGTCCTTTTGTGTTTTTTTTAGAATTTACGATACTTACATTTTAAAAAAACTAGCTGTTGTAAGAAATTTCTTAAGATATTTCCCTGACCCATTTTTCAGTTTTTAAATACAGTGAAATTGACCCAAGGAAAGTGGAGGATTGTGAGAAACTATCGCGGATTCTGTTGGAGAGGCACTCGCGACCATATCAGCAGAGTGGACGTGTGTTACCCCTCGCGTAGTCAAAGGGGGTGGAGATGAACAAGTCACTCTAATTCAACTACCATTATTTATACTTATTCTTTAAATGCTAACCATAATTAAAGTGTGGAATAGCTTAAATTAACCCTAATTATTAATTTGTGATATTTAATTTGTGTTATTTTTTATTTTAATCAAACCCAGTATAATCAACAGTAGGGACTGTGAAACTATCTTGTGCTCGAACACAATATATTTAAATCCAGCGATGAGTGATAAAATGACGCAAGTGAATCCAGGGATATCAGGTCGTATACTAACCCTGTC
Organism: Timema podura; assembly: GCA_033556935.1. Taxonomy (NCBI): domain Eukaryota; kingdom Metazoa; phylum Arthropoda; class Insecta; order Phasmatodea; family Timematidae; genus Timema; species Timema podura. The sequence goes on along the minus strand of JAVRXN010000004.1, from coordinate 49,039,819 downwards.
AGAGTCCGAACCAAGGAAGCCTGGGTGGATAGGACCATGTGCCGTTAGAAGTATGTTTATCTATACAATTTTACACAAATGGGGCTTTTATCGCTTGAAACTGCGCTACGGAACGTTCATACGCTGATTGCCTCGACATCAAGTAAAGACCCCACCTTGATTCGAGAAAAAGTATTTCAGATGGAATTTGATACCGGTTGTAACGTTGCTTCTAACTCAAATGGGAATCAAAACTTAAGGCACTAAGACCACAAACTACTCATTAAAGCCCACAATTAAGGCTCTATCATACCAATGTTATGAATTGTCAGACCAATTAGGCTAAACCAAATACTTGTTATGAAGTCCGACTTAGTTCAGTCGGTAGCACATGTGGCTTAAAGATCTTAAGGTGGGATGGAAGTGACAAGATTTTTTTTTACCAAAGTGAAATAAAACTTAAGTAGATAGGTTTAGTTATATTTTATACCCATAGTAATCTGAATAGTTATTTTATTTTGTCATGGGCATTTGGAATTTTAACAAGACTTTTTACCTTAGTTAAAAAGATGTGTGTTCAAATGCCACTATGTTAGTGACAAGTATTTTACTATTCAGATTACTATTTGTAGAAAATTCGAAACAAAAATTTATTCATTTTGACCAAAAAGGCTCTTTAATATAAAATCTGTAAAAATACGGACCTTAGCTTGCTTATTTTCCCTCCTCCTTTGAATCTTATTTCTTGCAAAAACAAAGGTTTATAATTTTCAAACCAGAGTTGTTCTTAGCAACTATTGTGAATAATGGTTGATCTGAAGTCTAGTGCTTAAATCGGTGCCAGTTATTGGGTTTGTTCTTTGCCACTAAGTGGTGAATTGTCGGCCTGAAGTCTAGTGCTTGTATAGGTGCCAGTTACTGGGTTCGTTCTTTTCCACTGAGTGGTGAATTATCTGTCTGAAGTCCAGTGCTTGTATAGGTGCCAGTTACTGGGTTCGTTCTTTTCCACTGAGTGGTGAATTATCTGTCTGAAGTCCAGTGCTTGTATCGGTGCCAGTTATTGGGTTTGTTCTAAGCTAATGTGGTGAATTGTATGTCTGAACTCTAGTACTAGTATGTCTACCATATATTAGGTTTGTTCTTAGCTATTGTGGTGAATTGTATGTTTTATTTTTAGTGCTTTCAGCTGTACCATTTATTAGGTTTGTTCTTTGCCATTAAATTGTGAATTGTCAGTATGAAATCTTGTGCTTATATGTGCGCCAAATATTGGTTTTGTTTTTTGCCACTAAGTGATGAATGGTCAGCCTGAAGTCTAGTTATTGTATCTGTACCAGTTATTAAGCTTGAATAAGTTGCTCATAGAAAGCGCATTAGCACTAAAGTTCGTTGTAGTGCAGCTCAAAATGATTAGCAAGGAAATAACCTAATTTTTCTTTCACGCTTAAAATCACCTTAAAAGATGTTCATGTCATTTTCCTTCCTAATTCAATACCACTCCTCCGACACGACCCCAAGACGTTTTGGCGACCGGAGCGACGCTGATGTATTCCTAAGTGAAGAACCAGACCCCCGGAACACATACGAGAGACGTCCAAAAGAAGAGAATGACGCATGGTCTCAAGAGAATGAAGGCCCACCCGCTGAGGACATACCATCGGGAAAACACGTTATATTCCTTGTCAAGGCGACTGCCCCGGACATAAAATCTGTCACTTCATCCCCCTACTTCTCCTTCCCCCACACTATCCTATGCTTCTTCCTCCCTCCCGCGTCCTTTTTCTAACTTCAATGGCTCATATTTATGGCAACAGAATAAGTTACAAGGAAATTGCGTGATTATACAAATCTCATCGATAGACATTTCACAAACGTTCATCGTGGGTATCGATTTACCAATATAAACAGGCTTAAATCCAATGTCATAAACAAGTGATACGGGGATGTTATGAAACTACAACGTTTTTCAATTTTGTTTGAGGGGGTGAGGGTGTAAATAATAAAAGTCTTAATTCACTTTTTTTTTAAACTATGTCAACAAGACAATAATGCATCATTTTCGTAAAACTACCTGTCGAGAAATGAAAAGGAAAATTTATGATCGTTTCCAAGTATAATTACCCTTATACTTTAGTTCTATAACATAAGGAACCCCATTAATGGGGATTCAGATTGAGGCGTCAACCTCATCTGGTCTAGACGGGGAGGTAGGTGTTCGAATACCAGTCAGGTAAAATAAGGGTGTTACTAACTAAATAAGGTTTCTCTCTCTCTCTCTCTCTCTTCAAGAAAATGACGGTATATTTAAACTAAATCCCATCTTCCACACCTCTGTTCTATTAGTACAAATATGCGGATAGTCCGAATGGATGTAAGTGGTGCGGGGTGATCTAGGGGACACTAGTTCTATTCCAGTTGGTGTTGACCAATATATTAACTATTGGTATACTAGTTCATCATGCCATCCAGTTAGGCACTGGTAGAATATACATTACCACGTCTTGAATAACCTTAAGAAATCCATATATTTAGCTTCCAGCTGTTGAGATTGACACCATCCGTAAAGGCGAATAAGTGCACAAGAGTATGTATCTGTCTGAAATGGTCTCTAAGATGGCGGGTCAATAATAATATTAAACATACTGTCCTTAGTTAAGAGCCCATTTCACGACTTGTTAACCGGGAAAATAAGTACACGATACGTTAGAACAAGAAATCACACATATTGCTTTAGTGGCCTCGTGGTCTAAGACGTCACTCGCGCAATAGACTGGATTGCCAATGAAAGGAAGATTGGGGTTAGAATCCCGGTCGGGTGTACTGAGGTTTTCCCTAAATGGTTTTCCACTCTTCCTCTATACAAATGCTGGTACGCTTTCTCTACATTCAACCTTCCTCATCCTTAACTCATTAGACTAATAATAGTATAATAATAATAATAATAGTAGACTATAGTATAATAATAATAGTAGACTAATAATTAGTACTTATGCGTATAACCTGAACAAGTAGTAAGACATGGTAAAAAAAATAAAAATCGCATCAAGGTGCTGTTTTTTATATTCTTTACTTGACAGAGAAATTGGGATTAAATTAATAGTTTTGTTCTAATAAAACTTGTTTCTAAATTTTGTTAATTATTTTTAAAATATGGTAATTTATTTCAATATTTTTTTTAAAAGTAAGCTCCTGATTACAGTACCACGAGGTCTGATTCGAGATGTGTCACCTAGGTTAGGTCTTATCGGTGGTGTGATACGTACTCTAAAGTTTGTTAACTGTGTTTTTAAATGTGTGTCTTTAGAAAGTACACCTTTAGTAAACCAATGAAAATAAATAAAAATTGTCAAAATCAAAGCATCTAACATTTTGGGTTATCAAAGTAGGTCCTAAGCTGTTGCGAGATAATTAAAAGATTTTAAGAGAATTTTATTGGTTTGTAAAAAAAAAAAGTAAGCTGTAGATCTACGTAAGGCATTTTAACCTAGCAGGTAAATAGAAAAAAAATGAAAGAAGGAAGGGCATTTTATTTAACACCAGATAATGTTATACTTTTACATAAATATTCTAATGATTCTTCATAAATAAACCAACAAGGGAGGGGCACCATGTAGACATAGTATTAGACGCCGAGGGAAAAAAAACGTGTATACAATGCGGAAACGTGTACATATTTGCATTGTGGAAACATAATTTTAAATGTTTTAAAATTAATAACTTAGTAAACAGGTGTTCTTTTTTTATGAAATGGACATATTTTAGTTTATCTTTAGACTCGGGCGATTTATTTGTAATGGCGGTGGGACAGATTTTAACAGTTAGGAGACAAAATTGATAGCAAGGTGTGGTTAATGAGCTTTATTTATGTAACGAATAAAAACAAAACACATAAAGAACACGGCACGGCCTATGTATCTATTATATATACATACAACTATATACCATATATACATGTATCTAATATCGATTAATAATACTAACAACATTTAAACATAAACTTTTGTAAAGGAAAAAAAAAAAGCTACACGAAGCCATACACGTCTTCGGCAGTCTAGTCCAACACGAGAGTAGCGCGTTAGACCACGTGGCCACTGAAGTAGGTCACAATTACAATTATAATTGTTGATGTACAATTAAAAAAACAAATTTATAAATCAAACAAAACGGTGAGTTTTATACGAGTAATTAATAAAATTGCCCAACAAATAACTGGCTTAGTAACAAACGTAATTATATTTTAAAAACATGCAAATGTATCAAAAGTATCCCCTCTCCCTTTTCAAATTAATTTCAATCGAAGGTTGAAGATAGATGTCATCATCTTAGAGATAGCCGTGACTATCGTTTACAAGTAAAGAACTCAGAGAAGGTGACCTGGTGGTCTAGGGATAAGGTGTCAGACTTCTATGCTGGGGGTCCGGGGTTCAATCCTCGGTCCGGCACAGATTTATTGATTGCCAAACCCTTCCTTCATCTCTGAAAATACGTGTATTAATCACAACTTGTGAATGTGAGGAATGCCAGGGCTCCACCGTGGTTCGGATTCCACGTTAAACTGTAGGTCCTCCATTTCATCTCATAATCACCCAACCATTACATATTAGCGTAAGTGCGTATAACCGAACGGGTAGTAAGACGCGGTGCTAATAATAATAATAATAATAATAAATAATAATAATAATAATAATAATAATAATAATAATAATAATAATAATAATTCGGAGAAAACCACAAATATACAAACGGATACATATAATACGTGCCCAAGACCGATTTGTTTGATATTTCTTTCTGTGTGAACCTAAGGGTAAAAGATTACTTATAATATTTCAAGAACACGGTTCATTTAAATGAAATATGAAGTGTAAAAAAGGTCGGATCGCAGATATGACAAGTTATGTAAGCTATACTCGAGAGTTAACAGTTTGGACTGATTTACGGCAAGCGTTATTCTGACTCTATTAACTAATAAATTACTTGTAAATATTCAACCAACTGGTTTTTTTTTTAAACATGAACACAATCATAAAAATTATAGACGATAGTTGCATTTATTCAAACAAGAAAATATTCTAGAAGGGACATTTTATGTGCCTGCATTTTTCATTTTTAAATTGTAGCTAATTAATTAATGTGAAACCTCCACACACAGCTTACTTACTAACTTATTCTAAGATAAGTCCGTGGGCAAAATATTGAAATGTTAAGCTCATTTTCTCTGGTACTCCAGTGACGGGGAGGTTGGGATTCGATTCCCGGCCGGTTGTAGGGAAGGTTTTTTTTCCTAAATAATTTCCCCCTCTCGCCCCCACCAGTAACACACACAAATCCGAGCACACTCCAAATACATTCTATTTTTCTCACTCCTAACATATATATATAGTCTGAAAATTGAAAAATGACACCTGGACACGGGAATCGAACCCGGCACCTCTGGCTTAGTACACACATATTTGTAGCCGACGATTTCCGCTAATTCCATCATAGACTCTGCCTTAAAATATGAGTGAAGAATGACCCTGAGCACGGGACGAATCCTGGATAGCTCAGTGGTTAGAGCATTGACGTACTAAGCCAGTGGTCTCGGGTTCGATTCCCGTGTTCAGGTGTCATTTTCAAAATATGATATCTAGATGGAGTAATTCCCGCTAATAAGCATAAATAATAGCTCTGGCTATTAATTCTTAATATATATATATATATAATATAGACCAGCCGGATATTAAGGTATGAGTATAGAGGACGCGAGAAAATGTCAGTGATTTTAAGTTTTTATAGCATAACATTTTTGGGACAAAATAAATAAAATACCGTTCCAGTAGAAATACATAATTTAATTTTCTACACTTAATAATCTCAACAGTTGTTGAATATCTGTCATGAGCATAGCGACATTAGATGACAAACTTTTTGAAAGGAAAAGAAAAAGTTGTCATTAAATTCCAGGACATTCTTGACAGATATCCAATAATTGTTCATATCACAATGTGATTAAAATTAAACTTTATATTCATACTGAATAAATATTTAATTTATTTTGACCAAAAAAGTGTTGATATAAGAACTGCAAACACACGAAGCTTTGCTCGCGTCCAAAACACTCCCACCTTAAGGCTTAGAGGAGTAGAGAGGGAAGGTGTTACGGCAATTCACATCTAGCTCTAAAGAAAAAAAAAGTTTCTTTTGTTAGAAGAATCAATCCTTAATAGGCGTCATAGCTTCCTTTTTGAGTACCTAAAATCAATCAAATCAAGGTAATCTGGAATTATATTTATTTTCTAATCACTACACGATGGTGATTAAATTTTGCAATGGTTCTAACATATTTTCGTAAATTTAAAGGATAGAAAGAACGTATTAAATGCTTTATTATTAATCATATTAACTAAGAGTAAATGTATGAAAGCTTTAGTGGTCATTTTACTTTATTTTTCATAAACAATCCTAAGGATATGCCAGAAAAATATAATTTTATAAATCACATATTAAAAGAACTCTCACGGCAATAGAAATTAATATGGCTACAGCGAATCATCAAATAGATAACAATAATCATAATGAGTTTACCTTTTATATCGTAAGATCTTTATCAACTTTTTTTTCAAACTCTATCTTAATAATAATTAATAATTTTAGCACCGCGTCTTACTACCCGTTCGGTTTATACGCTTAAGTACTGATTACACTAATGGATTAGGAATTAGGAAGGTTGAATTTAGAGGAAGTGAACCCGCATTTGCGTTGAAGGGAGTGTAAAACCATTTAGGAAAAACCACCTCCAGTTCACCCAACCGAAATTCGAACCTCGATCTCCCCGTCCTCGGCGGTCTGACTCAACACGACTGGCGCGTTAGCCAACTACGCCACCGAGGTGGGTAAAACTCTATCTTAAACAAGTAAAACTATTTCCACGAACTAAAGAATGAAATAACCTTAAAATCCATTGAAATAAATTTTAATGTTAAATTAAAATCAAAGTTGTCAAACGGCTAGCAATGATTTTAATGATGAGCTATTGTTCCTGATAACATCAATCTTTAATACAATGAACATAAAGTGCAAACAAGAGTGACGATCAGAAATAACCACCTAAGCCATTCCGTAAACAGAAACTCTATCTCTATTCACAGGGTAAAGGAAACTGGTTTCTGTAAAAAAAAAAAAACATATATGAAGGGAGCATTATGTTGCCGGTACACGTACAATTTTTTTTCCCCCTTCAATGCGTTGTCAAACCGCGCAAATGATCTTTAAAACGAGATTTACAGGTCTACTCTAATCTTTTACGAGACCACCAATATCTTAAAACGCATCAAAAACAACTTCAATTGACGTTTATTTTACATCGTTCAATTTTATCTTCAGGGAGAAAAAAAGAGAGGAAGTTAAGAAGGTTAAAGAAATGATACTTGAAAAAGGGTAAATAAAGCGTGAAGTGGTTTCGAGAGGACATTATGTGGGAACACCATTTTGGAATAAAAAGGTGGTCAGGACAAAGAGACTAGGAAATGTGATCGATATAGAAGTTTTATTTTAACTGTTAACCTTCGCCCACATACGCCCGTTGAATGTGAAAATGGTAAAAAGTGTCTGCAGTTTGTTTTTATTTCTGTTTAGATTACACGTACAATGAAAGCTAGCTTAGTATTTGGTTTCCAGCTTAAATTTTTTTTTAGCAGGTAATAAAGAAAATAATAAATTTAATACATAGTTAATGTCCACGTGGGGTGTCCACACAAACGTGAAATGCGAGTTCTTTAAGAATATTAAGGTAATCTATCACTAAAAAGAACTTTAAATAATTCAAAGATTTAATTAGTCAATAGCTATTATAAGTTTAAAATATATTTGCAGCGCTAAATAAACTTTATATTTGATTAGATCAGTCATGTCAAACTTTCAGCGTAGGGGCCACATATATGATTCTGTGTAGCCCGCGGACCTTTTGATAAACCAAAAAACAATGCGGTCCAATTCATATTTTTATAACATTTGTAGAAACACATCATTTGAAATTATGATAGTTGGAAAATGTTTTGGGAAATCTAGCAAGTGAATTTATATTCTTTATCCAACATGATCCGATTTCCAAAACTTGTTTTTGAGCAGCAAATATGTGAAATGTTTGGCAGCAGCAGCACATAAGCGTGTGAACGGTTGTTCTCTGTTATTAAAAGGAATAAACCCGTAAAGACCACGACCTAAGGACAGGATATACATGCTATATCCGATGTATGGAAATATGGCCTTTATGAAATGAGCAATTCAATTATTAACCTGGCTTTGGCACAAGATTCAAAGCATGACATTTACAGCCTTGCTACAAACAAAAAATTTCGTATTTCATGAAAATATTGAGAGGCTAAATCGTTAACATTTTATGTATTCTTAAATTTCTTTCTGTAGTAGTAAAGACTTCGAAGTTGAGTTTTTTTATAGAAATCATATTTTTTTAATGTGGTCCAATTGGTATTTTCAATTTTCAATGTGATTCTTATGATCAAAAGCGTTTTTATACACCTCGATTAGATAAATGGATTACATTAAACTAAACATTGTTTATCGCACTCTCGTTTCCTATTTAAACTTTGTTTAACTAGTAGTTAGTCTCGTCTTGGTATTTACTCCAATGCTTTCACTTAAGTCACTTTTACAGTTTTGATCCAACAACCCGAGAGTCAATTCTGACCGAACGCAATATGCATTCGTTTTCCAAAGCTCTGATTTTCCATTTTTCTCGAAACCAATTATTCGGATGCATTTTACGTCGTCGCCTTGTCCAATGTCATCAGCTTTTCATATATTAATTAGTAAGGCCGTTATAGCTCAAAATCATTTAAAAAATAATAGCTCTCTAACTATAGGTATACGCACTCATATGGTTTTGACGAACTTGTCCTAGGTATAGGATTGTAGAATATAAAGCAATTTTTTTAAATCCATAAGAAAAAAAAGAAATAGATTGAGCATAGAGTAAAAGCTAAATTATTAGTACAAAATAGCAGCTATCCCATGCTCTAATGAGATCTTTTGAAAGTAACCAAATCATTTGGTCCATTAACCGGTAAACCGGTAAATTAATCAACTCGAACAACAATAAAGCCATTTAAAAAATGGTCCATGTGTGGTCAAGACGTTCAAGTAACTACCATCCGTAAATTAAGTGAATGCTGTGGGACTTTGTAAAAGTGTAAATGGAAAATGAACTTACTAAACATCCCAATTTTGGATGATACAGGTGAAACACTCAACGTTAATCAACAACCAAAATTAAACTTTTTTTAATCGTATATAATGTGAGACCAATAGGGACATGGCATCCAGGTTAGGTCGCCCCTGTGTGTAGGTTATTAGCCATGCCAGAGGCACAGAACGTTGCCCAGGGCACACCATAGGAGGGTGTCTACACTTCGTACTCGTAATAAAATGAGGTGATTGTAGTTATTATGAAGTGGTAGGGACGACGTGAGTCTCAACCTAACATAAGCCTAATTAACAAAACCCGGTGACCGTTGGGATCATACCCAAAGTACCAGCTTGGAAAATGTACCCGGGACACCTAAGCTCATAGCAAGGTGCACCAACCTCCACATCAAGGGGGCCGAATCAACTAAATGGTAGACCAGAATTTTGACACGTGTAGTCTTCGAGTTTTTGAAACGACCCTGGTGTAATTTGCGCAACAATTCATGTCTTGTGTTCTCTTTTATCGCAGAGCCTTAGCAGTAGGAACACTATCAGGTGGTAAGAGCTGTTCTTCCAAGCAAACTACTAGCAACTTCAAGAAAGAGTGGGTCATTTACTTGAGAGCCGCAGATAGCACAAGCATACTCTCAAGTGGAGGATTCTCTTTCATGGTCGTATATGCTACCCTCGAACGATTCGTATATGTTGGCCTACACATGGTATATTTACATACATTCTATGAAGAGAGACAGTGGAATTAATTAATTTTAGCACCGCATATTAATAATTGTTCAGGTTATAGGCATATATATATATAATTTTAATCTAATGAGTTAGGGATGATGAAGGTTGAATTTAGATTAAGTGTATCCGTATTTTCATGGAGGGAGAGTGGAAAACCATTTGAGAAGACAGGTCAAGGTTCGATCCCAGTTGGGTGTACCGAGGGTGGTTTTCCTGAATTATTTCTCACAATTTCCCCACGAAAATTCAGGCATACTTCCTCCAAGTTAAACCTTCTTCATCCCTAACACATTAGAGTAATTAGTAAATAAGCGTAAAGCCCTGACACCCGCCTCGGTGGCGTAGTTGGCTAACGCGCTAGTCGTGTTGAGCTCGACCGCCGAGGACGGGGAGATCGAGGTTCGAATCTCGGTCGGGTGAACTGGGGGTGGCTTTTCCTAAATGGTTTTCCACTCTCCCTCCACGCAAATGCGGGTTCACTTCCTCTAAATTCAACCCTCCCAATTCCTAATCCATTAGTGTAATTAGTACTTAAGCGTATAACCCGAACGGGTAGTAAGACGCGGTGCTAAATATTATTATTATTATTATTATTATTATTATTATTAAAGCCCTGACTGGTTGAAAGACGCGGTGCTAAAAATAAATACCTGTAGACTTGACAGGTAGTAAGACGAGGAGGGGAACAAAAGTAAGTTTTAAGGCGATAGCGACAAACAGTTACATGAAGTACAATGACGTAGTGAGTGCGTTTTTTCTTTTAAACTCACCCTCTCAGCTCTATCTTTTAAAATTATATGGATTAATTCGCTAACAGTCATGGAGCAAAACTCACACTAAGGCGTCCTGAAACTTTCAAATTTTAAGATAAGTTTAATAAATAAATAATACAATCAGGTATAGACATGACTGTATTAAATCTAAGTCGATGAATAGGGGAGTCTTTCTCAAGACTATACAGTAAAATTAACTTCCCCCAAACGCTAGACCAGGGCTTTCTAAACCTTTTAGATCAAAGGAGCCCTCACACTAGAAAAAATATATGCTGAAGCCATCAATAAATTTTTTACACTAAAATTGTAAACATTAAATATCGTCAGTTAAATTCTACAAGCATAAAAGTATCAAACATACGTTCTGGGTGCGCCTTTGGCAAAATATGTTATTTATTCAAATTTGAAAAAATTGTGGAATCCTAATAACTGATGTTATTTTATAGTGTGGAAAACAAATAAATAATATTCTTAAATTGCCCCACGGAGCTTGAGATAAATATGGCGGTACCCAAGAGGTCCACGGAGGAGCACAGTTTTGAAAGAAAGCTGCGTTAAACAATTCTGGAGATGACGTTCTCAACAGACCGTTTCCTAAGAGTTCCCCAAGACAGTACACAAGAACAGTTAGCTCTACCGCCCTTCTTGAGACAAGTTACTAGAGAGAAATTAGCTGCTGCAAAACAAGCCAGTTGGCAAGACAAGCCGGAGAGAGTGGAGAAATTCTCTCTCCTTGCATTACTCGCGTCGGGAAACATTTAGGGTACACTGCAGTCACGCGGAACACTAGTTGAACTTTGGACGCGCGCTCATAAAAGTCTAATCTTTCGCTGGGTTGTCTACATCTCGAGACATTACTCCGGAGTAGTTCAGAAAACGTCCTAGAATATCATCTCCTTCTCGGGGCACTTTGCCTGGTCCCCTTTCCGCGAAACAACTGCGGAAGATAAGAGGTGGATAAGAACATTCTCTTGAAGCTGCGATGCACAGGAAATACCTATTGTGTCTTTAATGAAAAGAGGGTAAATAAGTCGGTACCTTTAAAAGGTGTGACTATTTGCACAAACTTTGTGAGGTTAAAATGTAAATTTAATCTTTTTTAACAAAGGATATGAAGGATGATCCAGTTTTACTAACCAGCTTGGTTACTAAACATAAAACAATAATGTTTGCGTCATGCTATCCTACGTATTTAAGGAATAACACCGTTACCAAAATATCCCTTATCTATAATACAGCCAAGATGATTTAACTCGCACACAGTAGCTTTTAGCACGGAAATAGTTTGAACAATATAAATAAATAGGGAATATTCTTTTCCTTTAAATTCTCTTGTGAGCTTGCCATACTTATTCCATACTTTACTATGGCCATATTATCCAATATGGCTTAAAATTGAAAAAAATGGTACGGCACACCGCACAGACTTTCTCTCTCTTTCTATAAACTCGTAAGATTTCTGAACGGAATAATGTACATTGTATCATCACCACTCCACATAAGAACACGCATAAAATAATATACAATGATATAGAATCAATGAGAAAAGAGGCGCATCTTTGTCCACCTAAGAACATTTCAAACAGTTTAATGTCTTCCACAAGGGTCAACACTTTGTATTAAAATTTCGATTTCTGGTTAAAATTTTAACATTTTAAAAGATGTTGCAGATCTTCAAGTCATCGCATTGATATTTAATTATTCATTTATACATTTTGACCAATAAAAAATGTAAATATTGACTATTGAGTCTAAAATGGAGATAGATCATTGCTATGCAAACATTTCTCCTAAGAGATTTAAGGAAAAATAACATACTTTTTTTAGATACTTACTTATATTTAATTACTCTATGGCATTGGAGTATTATTGCGTTAAGACTTAAGTAGTATATGTTTACAACTAAAGCTCACAAAATTGTATTAATATATTTGCAAATATCTCAGAAACTGCTGTTTTTATAAAAATATATGTCAAATAAAAGTTTTTTATTTCTAATAGTCCTACAATTTTGCAATGATAAGTTGTTTAGTTTCTCCAATAGTTGTGGAGATACGGAAATTAACGCTTCTGTAATGTACCCTAAAAATCATTTTCATAGGAAAATGAAAATAGCCAGTTTATTTATAATCTTAATCAACGCCTAGATACGAATTTTAATCAAAATCGTTTAAGCAGATTTTGAGAAAACCAAATTTTTCTCTTTTCGTCCTTTAGTAAACTACCCTTAATTTTAAGTTTTTATAGACACACAGACAGACGGCATTGCAAAGACTATTTTTTAGGGTTCGGGGGGTCATGAGACGTCGACATCCATCAACATTTCAGGTTAGTTTTTTTTTTACGGTCGCGATACTTAAACTTTAATGTCCAAAAAGTTAAAAAAAATTCATATAATTGCGTATATATTGAAAGTTATTGATTTTATATAAATATGTTTCGGATAAAATATCTGTATTATAAATATATATACATATTTGTAATGCTAAGTAATTTCATATCTCAAATAGTTTCGGAGCTATTTAAAAAAATGTTAATTTACGCATCAGACCGGAGCCCTTAAAGCCATTTTGCCGAAAAATTGAGGGTAGCCATTTTGTTTGGAATATTTATTAATGTTTATAAATGAAATTTAATCAAAATCGTTGCAGCCGATTTTGAGAAAATCGACTTTTTCTCTTTTTGCCCTTCAGTAAACTACCCTTAATTTTAAGTTTTAATAGACACACAGACAGACGGCATTGCAAAGACTATTTTTAAGGGTTCGGGGGGTCATGAGACGTCGACATCCATCAACATTTCAGGTTAGTTTTTCTTACGGTCGCAATACTTAAGCTTTAATGCCCAAAAAGTTAAATATATATATATAATTGCGTATATATTGAAAGTTATTGATTTTATAAAAATATGTTTCGAATAAAATATTTGTATTATAAATATATATACATATTTGTAATGCTAAGTAATTTCATATCTCAAATAGTTTCGGAGCTATTATAAAAAATGTTAATTTACGCATCAGACCGGAGCCCTTAAAACGATTTTGCCGAAATATTGAGAGTAGCCATTTTGTTTGGAATATTTATTTATGTTCATAAATGAAATTTAATCAAAATCGTTAGAGCCGATTTTGAGAAAATCGACTTTTTCTCTTTTTGCCCTTCAGTAAACTACCCTTAATTTTAAGTTTTAATAGACACACAGACAGACGGCATTGCAAAGACTATTTTTAAGGGTTCGGGGGGTCATGAGACGTCGACATCCATCAACATTTCAGGTTAGTTTTTCTTACGGTCGCAATACTTAAGCTTTAATGCCCAAAAAGTTAAAAATATATATATAATTGCGTATATATTGAAAGTTATTGATTTTATAAAAATATGTTTCGAATAAAATATTTGTATTATAAATATATATACATATTTGTAATGCTAAGTAATTTCATATCTCAAATAGTTTCGGAGCTATTATAAAAAATGTTAATTTACGCATCAGACCGGAGCCCTTAAAACGATTTTGCCGAAATATTGAGAGTAGCCATTTTGTTTGTAATATTTATTTATGTTCATAAATGAAATTTAATCAAAATCGTTAGAGCCGATTTTGAGAAAATCGACTTTTTCTCTTTTTGCCCTTCAGTAAACTACCCTTAATTTTAGGGGTAGATATCCAATTCCAAAAACCCCTCGGGGCAACCCTATGAAAACCCTAGATATCAAGTTTCAGCTCAATAGGTAAAATAGTTTAGGCTCTAGTTGGAGGTACAGACAGACAGACAGACAGACAGACAGACAGACGGAAATTCAAAAACCACTTTTTCGGATTCAGGAAGTCATGAAACGTCAAAATTCATCAAAATCTCGAGTTCGAATTTTTTGACGATCACAATACTTTCTCTACCTGTAAGATAGAGAGAAAGTAAAAAAGGCAACCTGAGGCATAATTCTTTGACATTTTTCTTTTAGCACCGCGTCTTACTACCAGTTCAGGTTATACACGCTTAGACCTATGTACTAATTACGCTAGTGGTTTTGGAGATTAGAAAGGTTATATTTAGATAAAGTGTAGCTGTATTTTCATGGGAACACATTTTGGGAAAAGCACCCTCAGTACACCCAACCTATATTCGAAACTTGATCCCCCCGTCATCAGAAGTAAAATATACTACGAAAGTAGCGCCTTAGACCATGCGCCCACCAAAGTGGATGGCATTTTTGTTAAATAGATGAAGTAAAAATACCCAAAGTTTGCCTTATGCATAAAGCGTCTTTAAAGAGACAATATTAACCTAAACTGAAAACATTTTCTTCCTTTATGATAGCAAATAATGGATGTAGGCATAGATAATAATTTGAGAAAAAAACCATATACGAAATAAAGAAAAGTCCGTTTGAGAACATATTAAAAAATTTAAGTGCAAGTATATTAATATTGTATTTGGGCTACGCCATATGATTACAGTATTCGATAATTTAGAGGTATCTTTCATCTTAAAAAATATGCAAGAAATTACATGAATATTTAAATTCTCCCTTTGTTAAAACAAAGCCTAGTTTTTGTGGCTCTAAATATTAAAGTAGTTTCTAACCAAACAATAACCATTTAAGGAATACAAATAGCCTCAAAGCAGCTCATCCTTTGATTTTTAAATTTTAAGTTCCAGTAGTGACAATCTCAAAAGTGAATACCTACAGTTAATAAAAACTAAAGGTGTCATTATATTGTTGGAGAAAGATATTATTCAAATACTGCTTACTATGGTAGATTACTTGAATTATATTTTAAACCTTGTTCTATAAACAACAAAATGTTGGCACTAATTTAAACGTTGTAACAAAACAACTTAAGCAAGTCATTAATTAATTACAACTTTACTTGATAATATACTTTTTTAATGCATAGTAAATTAAGGCTACGGAAACATACAATGATTAAGTGTGTGAATTTAGTGTGTCTAAGCCTAGGAGTCAAACCATAACCGTAACAGGAACTATAAAAACAAATTTCTTAAGAACCAGAATCATATATTTTTAGGTTCATAAAGGTTCTTATCGATTGTTAAAGAGTCTAAATTTTTATAGCTGTTTTTATAGTTACATTTTTTGCCCTTCTTTCTTTAACTTATAGCCATGCTGCCATATTCCAGTCTTCTGCTGAAGAAGGGGATTGATTTACCCCCAAAATTACATGATTATGTGTTTTGTTGTGTTTTAATTGTGAATTATGAGGCCTACAGTTTCCTGGTAACTTCTAGCCTCCTTTCAGTGTTTAATTTAATATTACCGTTTGGTGACATTTTTCCTTTGTTTAGTTTTATTTTGAAATAATCAATTTTCCCTTCTTTTTTTTTTCCAAGATTTGTTGTCAAGTATTTTTTTTATCTACAAAACCTTTAATACGTTGTAATTTAAAATATATATATTTATGTTAGCTACGAATTTTATAATGAAAGTATGACTATTAGTTACATAAAAGAATTTGAAAGAATCGTAATTAGAACCAGAACCAGAAAGGAACCTTAAAATATTTTTTGAAGAACCTGAACAAGAACCAATAAATATTTCGGATATCCCTGGTTTAAAGGCTGTTATTCCCTTGATTTAAGTATATACTGTGACGAACACAAGTAGAATATTTATCGATTATCATAAAAATGTAACACTTAGTGAAAGTGAACATAATCAAAATAACCGTATTTATGGTTTCATGCGCCAAAGCGTAAATCTCGCAATCGATTGTATTGACATTAGTAATGAGGTCAGGGTTTGAATTCCGGTTAGGTGTACTGAAGGTATGTTTTCCTAAATAATTTGCCATTTCCCTAAGAATTCTACCTTCTTCATCCGTCTTCCAGAAGCGTGATTATTAATGTAAGCGGAAAACCCTTATGGGTAATAAGACACAGCGAAAAAAAAAAGTTGTTTAAATATATAGACATACTGTAGTTCTATATAGTTTTGTAATGTTTTATCTTCTCATTGTGTGGTAATCTCAATATATATTTAAATTATACCAATATATCAAATTATAGCAAATCATGTTAAGCACACAACCAACGATCTTGTCCATGTCCAAGGATTTTCTTTAACGCGTTTGTACATATATGTAAGTAAATAATAATTTGTACTTACGTTTCTTAATAATATTTCATACACACATACACTTTCTTAGGGTGGGGTTACTTAAAACTGAATATTATAATTTTAGTTGTAACAAGATTAAGGTGGGATGGAAACAGACGCATTCTGTTGTCTCTGTGTTTTGTTTTTTTGAGTTTTTAAGGCAAATTTTTTTTTGGACCCAAATAAATAACTAGATAAGCTTGGTTTAGGTTTCTACTTAAAGTTATCTAAACATTAATTTTCCTGAGTATTTTGTCATTAGCATTTTAATATTTTAAGAGTATTTTTTTAATGAAGAGAAAAGAGAAAATTTCGCGATGCCCATGATGAAGAGATGAATATTTCAGAACTGTTGAGATTAGTACGTAAAGAAAATTAAACCAAGCGTTTCTATTGAAGCAAAAAAAAAAAATATATATATATATATATAAACTATGTGAGCCCTCAAGCGAGCTACACCGACCGAGCGGCTGCCATCGTTAGCGATGGTAGCGCACACATTTGCGGATAGAATGTGTCATATGTTCAGCACAACGAGTCCTTCGGCCATTAATCTCAGTTTTCTGAACCAAAGCTGCAACTTATTTATTTGAGTAGCTCCTCATTTTGTCTTCAAGAGGCTGAGTTTGTTCTAGAACATTTTGTAAGTGCCGGGGGATCGAGCCCAGGATCTTTTATCTGTTGCCAGGAAACCTGAACACTCGACCAGAGATATTTGTAAACTTTTTTTTTTTTGCTACGAGACTATTTACCACTTAACTCACGATCCCTATCATCCAATTGATGAGGGTGGTTTTTCCCAAAATTGTTTTCTAATCTCCCTCTGTTAAATGCGGTTAAACTTTGTCTAAATATAGAGTACCTATCCTAATCTCTGAAATCATTAGCGTAGCTAGTAAATAAGCGTATAACCCAAACGGGTAGTAATAGAGGTGCTAAAAATTAGAAAAAATTAAAGAGAGCAAGCCAAACATCGTCCAAGATAAGCAATAATACAATTATAGTTAATGTATTATACAAAGAGTAATAAAACAACCTATAAAATTAAAGACATATTAATTCAATTAAATTATAAGCCTAATTATTAAACCCATGGGAGATATAATTATTTCATTTTATTACATATAATATAAAAATGACTGCCTCCGTGATAAAATTGTCAGAGTTCCTGTCTACAGATCCAGAGGTCCCGAGTTCGATCCCTGAGGTTTCCAGATCTTTATGTGATTCAGTGGGTCTGGAACGGGGTCAACTCATCCTCGTGAGGACAAATGAGGAGCTACTTTTAACGAAAAAGTAGTGGTTACAGTCTATAAAACTGATATTTACGACCAGAGGGTTCGTTGTGCTGAACACATGTCAACCTCTATCCGCATAAGTTAGCACTATCAACGCCAACAGATGGCAACCACTAAGACGGTATGGTTCGATTTCTAGGTGACGCCATGTAGTTTTTTATACATATAAAAATACACAAATAGAGCTGTGATCAACGATACCTAACAGAAGTCACAAATTAAAACTTATACGCCCTCATAAGAAGAACACTGTTCGTGCCCCCACTCAGAAGTTAAAGTTAATGGATTTTTACTCAAATAAATAATTAATTAATAAATGAGGATTGATTTTTAATTTCTCGCTATCTTACAGGTAGAGAAAGTATTTTGATCGTCAAAAAAATCAAATTCGAGATTTTAATAAATCTTGACGTTTTATGACTCCCTGAATCCGAAAAAGTGATTTTTGAATTTCCGTCTGTATGTACCTCTGACTCGAGCCTAAACTATTCTACCGATAAGGCTAAAACTTGGTATTTAGGGTTTTCATAGGGTGTTCCCGAAGGGTTTTTGGAATTAGATATCTAACCCTAAAATTAAGGGTAGTTTACTGAAGGGCAAAAAGAGAAAAAGTCGATTTTCTCAAAATTGCCTTTAACGATTTTGATTATATTTCATTTATAAACACTTATAAATATTACAAACAAAATGGCTACCCTCAATATTTCGGAAAAATGACTTTAAAGGCTCCGGTGTGATGAGTAAATTATCATTTTTTTATCATATCTCCGAAACTATTTGAGATGTGAAATTACTGATCATTGCAAATATATAGATCTATTTATAATACAAATATTTTATAAAACCAATAACTTTAAATCCATACGCAAATATTTATATTTTTTTAACTTTTAGAACACTAAAGGTAAAGTATTGCGACCGTAAAAAAATCTTACCTAAAATGTTGATGGATGTCAACGTCTCATGACCCACAAACCCTTAAAAATGGTCCTTACAATGCCGTATGTCTGTGTGTTTATTTGAACTTAAAATTAAGAGTAGTTTTATAAAGGGCGAAAAGAAAAAAAATCGATTTTCTCAAAATTGGCTCTAACGATATTGATTGAAATTCGTATTTAGGCGTTGATTAATATTATAAATAAACTGGATATTTTCATTTTACCATGAAAATGACTTTCAGGGTACTTTACAGAAGCGGAAATTTTCGTATCTCCGCAACTATTTGCAATACTAAATAACTTATCATTGCAAAATTGTAGTAGGCCTACTATTAAAAATTAAAAACTTTTATATGCAATATATTTTTATAAAACGAACAGTTTCTGAAATATTGGCAAATATATTAATACAATTTTGTGAGCTTTAGTTGTAAAGAGATACCACTTAAGCTTTAACGCAATAATTCTCCAATGCCATAGAGTAATTAAATATAAGTAAGTTTCTCAAAGAGTTTATGTTATTTTTCCTTAAAACTCTTAGGAGAAATGTTTGTACAACAACGATCTATCTTCATTTTAGACTCAATAGCCCATTTTTTATTGGTCAAAATTTATAAATGAGGAATTTAATAGCAATCCGATTACCTTAAGATGTGCAACACTTAATAAAAAATCGTAAATTTTAACCGGAAGTCGAAATTTTAATACATAATATTGACCCTTGTGAAGCCAATATTAATCTTTTTTATTGGTCCAAACATAGGACATAAATTCTTTAAAACTAAAATTATAAATTTAAAATCGGCACTCAAAAAATGTTTTACATAAGTATAGTGTAATTTATGCTTGGGTGTGTTAGTGTATATTATTTAGTTTCACATATATTACAAGTTTTGAGTAAATATTTCCATTTTTGAACAATAGAGCGAGAAAGTCCGTGCGGGGTTCCGTACCATTTATTTTAAACTAATGAATGTAATCAAACCGTTTAGAAAGTGGTAAAGAGCACCTTTAAATTTGATGTATAATCTTTCTCGCTCTATGAATTGTTTACCAAAAACCTCAGATGTCTGTTCTCATATCACTTGATGACTGCTCCCATTGGATAGTCTACTAGACAAAAATTGCATCACGATAATATAACAGTAATTTATTTAAATTCAATCACAAAAGCGTATAGCCTTTTATTATGGAGTTAGAAGATTATAATAAAATGATAAAAACATATTTTTTTACCTGTAAATCCCGTCAAAATACAAAGAGACACAAACTCAAGTCCTTACAGAATTTGATAAGCGACTTGTAATTCCAATGAACGACCAAATTGATCTCAGTGTTGACAATTACTGAAATAATTAACTGCGAACTCTTAGTCAACCGCAGACTCTAGCCCCCTCCCCTCCCTTATATTGAGCTGTATAGCTAGTTTTCATTCTCTCACAGATAAAGACACACTAACAGACGAAAGTGTCATTCAAGGAACGATTTGAAGAATGTCTGTATGTTTGTGAAATGTATGTAATAGCCATGCTGAGAAAAAACCAACATGTCATGTGTCCGAATACAACGGAAACCAGCTGGTGGCACCAATAATTGAATCGTGATTCGAATCGCTAATGTCCTTAAAGAGCGAAACTTTTCAAGGTCGAGAGGAAAAACAAGGTTCGAAATTAACATTACCAACGAGGTTCTTATATATATATTGGATTCTCTTCAGACTCTGTCTGACATAAGTTTAAGTAGACAAGTTTAAAAGAAAATATTCTGGACAGTTAAATTATCTGGGTGGTAAGAAGGACATCGAAAAAATAGAGCTATAAAATTTAATTTCAACACCAAGAGTTGTCATTGGGAGTGTTCTGTTTGGCGCCAAATTACTTACGTTAATTTATTTTAATGTAGCTTCTGGAAGTTATGTTGTAATCTTTTCAATAAAACTACTATCTGATGGTACATAATTTAAATATGGCGTCTTGAGTGTACAATGGGTTTTCCGTTTTACCATATGACAGAAATAAAAGTTACTTAAACTAATTTAATATATTAATACGTCAAGTTATCTGTCAAATCACCAGCTATCCCTTTTAGTATATAGCATCAGTGCTGATGAAATAATATAATAATAATCAAAATAATAAGCTGACAGTATTTATAACATTTCTTCCAAATATTTAAAAAATATCCTTGGATTTGATTTTTAAAATTAAATATTACAAATTTAACATGAGAATATGATAGGCTATTAATTAAAAACAAGTTAAATAACTATATGGTTAGGAAGATAATATCAGCTATGTTAATTTTACCACGTGAATAATAAATATGATCAGAATTTGTTAAATTGTGTTTTGTTCATACTTGTATGGGTTTTTAAATATCTAACTTCATTCTCAAATCTAGTTTTCTTGAAATAGATATATTTTGACATGTGTATGTATAGCAACGAATTTTTTAAAACTTTTTATTGTTAAATATAATAGAGAGCTATGTTTATTAAATTGCTGGCACCCCTGTATTAGTTAATTTGTATTATATAAACAAAATATTTAAGTAAATTTAAGAGATGGCCGAATGTTAATTGATTAAAATTTAAATAAGTTTAAAAAAATAATACTTTGTCCTAAGAGACATTGTGTACACTATTTTACAAGATGTATTCCAATTTAAATCCTTCAAATTGATACGTTGGACGCCCATATATGATTTTGTTTAGTGTGTAGAATATGATTAGTTTTTAGTTTAATTAGCTCAACACTTAATTTGGGTCGATAGTACATTGTCTACTGAGCAAAGGATCCCAGGTTCGATTTTCGTAAATAGAAAAAGATAATACGTTCCCAGCCTCATTACTGGGTGCGGTGCATTCTATATATTAGTTTGAGATTCGTATGTTGATATGTGAACATCAATGCATTGTCTGTTCTTTGGATATTAGGTTATGTACACAAATAATAATGCCATATTGTATTTTTATACCTTGAATAAGTTCAGGTAGGATGTAAGAGAAAGTACCTACCGTTTGCTCAGGTTATATGCTTAGTACATTAATTACTTTAGTGAAATAAGTATGTTTAAGGTATAATTTTAGAGGAAACTTATTCGCATTTGCGTGTAGAAAGAGTCGTAAACCATTTAGGAAAAAAAAAACTAGGGGTGACCGGGCAGCAAATATTTGTGTCGGGTGGGTACAAAATTACACTCGGGCACGGCCAGATTCAGGCGGGCATTTCATTTTGCAAACAACTTTGTCAGAAGCCTATAAAATTTCAAATTATAAGTTTAACAGTCTATTTTTTTTTTTAAAGATGGAAACAATTTTGTCACAGGCTTATTAAATTTTAAATTACAAGTTAAACAGCCACATTAGATTTTTTTTAAAATAAAAAGGGTTGGTTTATGCTCATAAATTCATAGTTAATACTAGGCAGATTTCGCTTTTGCTTTGTGAAAGTTATGTTGGAGCTAACCAGTTCCTCTACCATTCTTCGAGCAATTGCTCCCTTGTCTAGTAGACATGTTTAATAAATATTTAATTAAATAGTCATTTTATTTACTTTTAAGCACAATTTATAATTTATCAACTACATAACTGCAAATTAATATCAAAAAAATTGAAAAGATACAGTACACACTAAACTTAGAACATACATAAATCGAAATCGAAAACGTGTTTACTTGAAGCAAAATGGCCGTTTCCTATTTAATGTTCAATTGATGCGTACTTTTCTATTTATATCCTAACAAATCTGGTTGGTAATAATAAATTAAAGAAATGTAAAGAAAACTAATTTTAATTAAGTTTTTGCAAGAATAGGGCCTAAAAATCTCAATGTGGAAATGTTGAATTTGTTATGTTGTTGCCATTGACAGAGAAAATTAAATTGTGGGATTCTTGATTTCGCTATTTTGTAGGCTTGTAGCCTGTAGGAAACGTTATCATAGTTTTGTTGAAAGCAAACATAATAATTTACGAATTAATAAAAAAGAATACTGACCTTAGTTTAATATTAGTTGAATTGAAATAATTCAACTATTAATATCAGTTAAACACTATTCTTTTCAAAGTTCGAATTAAAGGTTGGTGCTAACATGGTATTATCTACTTAGCAAGTTCTTGAGATGCCCGATCGATTAATCACGTTCTATTACTTCCACCTTAGGTGCAGAACGTAACCGTTAATTGACACAACAGTTTTTATAATTAACACATTTTCTAATAAAATACAAACACAATTTTACCGCTACTAAATATGGGCAAACCCTTATCTTGAACATGTGGCGAATATTATTTGGAAAATGTCCATGCTCTGGTTATCTTAATAATTTATATTAACATAATTATAATAAGAAAAATATCCAATCAAGATATTTTTTCAAGATTATCAAACTACTTTTTTTTCTTTACCAATATGACTTTTTGACATGTCAACGAAACATTAATCACTTTATAACGATGTCACCTGGAAGTTTCTCAACTCGCCCACCAGGAGGCAGCGGCACGCAACTAACATGGGTGTAATTGCGCATGCGCACATATTTTAACGAACAAAGGAAGGGGGTTGGGGGGGAGAGAGTACACAAGCTTAAGTCGAACACACCCATCCAAAACTACACGGATCAAAAGTCCGGGCCTTTAAAATGATCACCATAGTAAATTAGGAGGCAAACAAAAGACTACGGTCCCACAGAGACCATTAGGATCGTTGGGAACGTCTGTTTTATTATGAAACCACGTGATTTAAGGAGGGAGGGGTGACAGAAATTTCCCAGAGTTAAGGTCCTCAATTTAGCATCATTTATCAAATAAAATGTTTATAACTATTAAAATAAAACTTCCAAGTTATCATTATTATTATTATTATTATAAACTAATTTGTCTTTTTACTATTACAATTTTGTTATATACTAGGGTACATAAAACACCCACACACACCAAATATAAATATATACACATGTATGTAACACGTATATATAAATATTGTTTTATTTTACTTTAAACGTATATTATATGCTACGTATCCGTATATATTACATATAGGCCTACATATATGTATACATATACGTATATACATATCGAGTATATACATATATATGCCTACATATCTACATATACATATATACGTAAACATGTATGTCTACATATCTGTCTACATTATACTAAAATGTATGTTACATATACATATATATAAACCTTGTATTAGCTTGTAGGGGAAAGTAGTGTAGTCTCAGATACTTAAGGCATAGGCCTATATTAATTAAAATGAGACAAATGACATGTCAAAATAAAGTTTATACATTTCTTGATGTATCCAATTTATTAATATAGCTTACAAAAAATGTTTTTTTATCTAATGAATAAAAAATATATCAGTCTTTTAAAAAATACTGTCGAGTAGTAACGGATGAAATACAATTTTAAAATGTTTTAATCAATTTCGTACACTAGTATACCCCTATGGTCTTTACATGATTTCTCACTAGCATCAATTATGTAAATATGTAAATAGAATAATTTAATTCTTTTGATAGCACATTCTCGTAAGCCCACCCTTGGCTAAGTCACACTTTATCCAAGTTTCCTCAAAGCTTCTATACACTATGATACATACTAATTTGTCTTAAACTTGGTTTTTTCTGAAGTTGTGCCCAGGTTATGTTAGTTAACTTTTGGGGTTCTTTGTTGTAGTTTAAATTACTGTTTATGCATTTTATTCAAATTTATAATAGGATTTCTCCATTTTCATAGATTGTCTTTCTTAAAGTTGAATTTTGTACGAAAATGAAGTCAGTATTTCACTCTGAGCATCACAGCTTCGTCTAACATTTAAACCTTTGTTCAGCAGCTAGAGAAAGTGGTGACACTTTTGTGATTATTGTGTGGAAATTTCAGTTGAAGGAGCTGATGACTGTGTCGTATTTAATTTTTAAAGTTGTCCAGTTATAGGAACTGATGAGAGTTGTGCTGTTGAAGTTGATTGGGATTGTTGAAGCTGGTATCTATGGGTTGTGGTTGTAGACGTTAACTGATGTGGAGACACAGAATTGAGGCTTTTTGAGATCCAAAAGTTGATTGTGAATTTGCATGTTCAGAATTAGATGGGAATGAAGTTATATGAGATGCTGGTCGTAATTTTCCTTGTGCACTTTTCAGCAGCCTTGAGTCTTTATAGACAGAGTCAGGAATATCTAGTCCTTGGATGGCAAATAGTCCATGACAGTGAATATATGTGGATTATATGGATGTATTCTTGTGTGTTCAAAACCAATTTTTTGGCTATATCCATTCGGCAAATCCTGGTAAAAGCATAGCTCACTAAACCAAATACATCATATCTGTTTCCTGCAAAAAAAGTTCTGTCGCACTAGAGCACAAGCTTTATCGTAGGAATTTTTTAAGGGCTTCATAACGATATTGCGATGGTTGCAGTTTGTGCTTGCCATATGTGGGAAAACTCGGCATATGGATATTGTTTTGACGTGCAAATATAATCACATTAAGCTCATTGTGGCTGCAATAGCCATTAAAAATAAGAAACACAAGCTTATCTTCAGTAAAGTGGACCCACTTGACAAAAAATTGAAGCCACTTTAAGAAAAAATTTACCAGTTTTTCATAAATTAGTTTGAGATACAAACTTCCTGGGTTCACCAACCATGAGACATTCTACTCTTGGATCAAACACACTTAAACATACTTTTAAGGGTAGTTTACTCAAAAACCTATTTTTGAAAAAGATCTTCGAAACCATAACACATAAAATGAGAAAGTTTGAGCGATTGAGTCGTACCATTTATTTGATGTGAAAAATAAATATTAAACATCAGATTTATTCATTAAGTGCACAGGCCCTAGTTGGTACCGTGTCTAGCATCACTATAATTTACTGGTGCCAGTGACTGACAGGTTAGTTATCACAGCAGGCTTCATTGAGGTAATTTACGCATTTACTTTCACTTGTTTAGTATCCTCCTCACGATGATGTGGTGCATCTCCTGACATAAATAATGCAGTTTATTTAATCTCCTTTTACTGAGCTTAGCACCCATCCCCCTCCCCATTTATTTGAAGTATTAACGTAACTTCTGAACGGACTGTTATATTAGACACGACTTTTAAATTAAATTAAATCTAGAACAGACACAACATCCAGTCCCCAGCGTTAATTCATCACTGTGACAGGGGAAACCCACATTTCAGCAATGAAAATTTTCCGGCCATCCAGGAATATAACCATGGACCTTTAACTAGGTAGGAAAACACGCTACCAGCTGAGCAAAGGTGTCGGACTTCTAATATCGGTTCGAGTTATACGTAATGGGTGGAGATGAAGAAGGTAAAATTTAGCGAGAAAAGTACCTGAGTTTATGTTGAGAGAGAGAGTGGGGAAATCTATTTGGAAGGAGAAAAAAAATCACAAAAAGAAATAGGCCGGGATTCTGGTCTCAACCTCCCCATCTCCACTAAATTCAGACTAAACTAGCTTGACATTCAGACAACGTACCCATCGGCACGGGTTTAAGCCGTTAGTGATCTTGCTGTCCTAATTAATAATCTTTGAATTGAACAGGTGAAAATAAAGTTGTTCATGTGGTATGGTTGAAAACGCTATTTAAAAGTTAATCTTTTATAGTAGTAGTAGTAGTAGTAGTAGTAGTAGTAGTAGTAGTAGTAGTAGTAGTAGTATAGTAGTAGTTAGTTTGTTGTTGTTGTTGTACTAAAACAATACATTTTTGGCCAAAATAATTAAAATATTGCTTCAATAGATATGTTTAGTTCAATTTTCTAAAGTTCTTTAATATTTACCATGATCATAGATAGTGGCATTTGAACAGAAAGCTTTTTAAATTAAGATGTCATGTTCAAACTCTATGATATTAAAGAATTGTTTAGATAACTATATGTCAAAATTTAAATTTACGTATCTACTAAAGTAAAGCTTTATTTATTTTGACCTTATACGTTCCATTATGATAACTGTAAACACATTTTCCATAGCTAACATTACTTTCCATCCACCTTAATCCATGTGTTTGTATTGATAGAAGCAACGAGAGCTGATTAAACTACTCTGAAGTGTATGACGTTTCTCATCCTTTGAGATATTGGGTGCGTAGTGTACATACCTGCGAGAGTGAAAATTAACGACAACCATAAACTCTAGATTTGCAGGCATCTACATATTGTTTCTTCCGATACTAAATCACTTATCACAGAATATATAATCAACCCCGCCCAAAAGCGTAGCGACAAAACAGTGGTATTCGTGCCTGGCTGGTCTGAAAAAAACTAACATTAATAATCGTAAAAAAGAATAAAATAATAAACTACCATTTCCATCCGGCCCCAACGGCGTATCATGGCATGTTGAGACCATTTTTCAAAATGATTGGTTTGTTAATAATAATTAACCATGGTCGCACTACGCTTATTACGAGCAAGTGATTGCTTTTGTTCGTCGCGTGGAAATGTTTGGGAGGGGTGGAGGGTTAGGTTAGCGCAAGTGACTCACGGCCAGTGACAAATCAGTCGCGGGGTAACGGCGGTACCTTCGCATCCCGATAAAAATAAGGAGCTTGCATGAAAATGAAGATTTTTTTTTTTTTACTTCCTTGATAGAGCAAAGCGACATTCATTGGCGGCGAAATAGAACTTTTGGGTTTAATCAGCACAGTTTTCTAAAATTTAAAAAAAAAATGCAGACTACTGATGAGGAGGGTAGCTTAGAGGAGATGCACCCATAATGACGTGGAAGGAGTAAGATAAAAACCAAGTGGTAGAACCTCTCCAGTGCACCTAGTTGAGACTATACTTCCCAGTCTAATGCAAGCCTGACATCCTATACTACGTGACAACATACAATTGTAAAATATATCTATATTTTCTTACTACTACTTATATACTCATCATCATTAACAACATATTCCTTCACTAATGTATACCTTAGTGGTGTGTTTCAGCCTCCTGATTAATACATATTATCGAAAAATTGTTTCAACTGTCTGCTAAATTTATTTTTTCCTCTGGGTACCGATTTATAATTTAGATATATGCCGTATTTATATATTGTAAAAATCTTACTTAATATTATAGTGTTGAAAATTAATATCAATGTGTTATATTAGCTCAAGCTATTTTATAACTCGTGAAATTCGTTTTATTAAAAATCAACAAAATAATCATAAAACTGCTAAATGGAATATGGGTATTTAAAACATAGCACATCTGGTTGGATAAGATTTCCGTCTTTATCAATTATTATGTTGTGCTTAGCTGATATAGAAGGACCAGGTTCAATCCCAGACTATTGAAAAAAGGTTAGTTCTCTATACTGAACCCTGGAAAATATGATAAATGATAATACTCTTCTCACCTTTTTCGCCAAAAGTCGAACGTCCATTTACCGGTGTTGCTTAAGGAAAAATACATAGAATGTTTAAAAACTTATGTATGCAATTATAATTTAATGTAACCTACTTAAAAAAAAGTTTGGCATTGTGTTTGTTGAAGATATGTGTAGAAACAAACACAGTGGGGGTTTTATTTATAAAAAGATAGTAAAACAAATTATTTAAAATAATAAATATACAAAACCAACTCATTAAAAATTAAGTTGCATAATCTTTGTTAAATATTCCTTCGAATTTATATGAAAACACCAAATTTAAAGCAACTATAAGAAAAAACCATGATAAAATTATGTTGAATAACGTCAATAAAATCTTATCCATAAAGGATAACCTCCGAAAAGACAACATGCCGAGATCTAGAAAAAAATAAAATAAAAAAGCATTATTATTTAATGATTTGAAATCAGAATAAAATCTTAAGAATCAGATCTCATTTCAATTTCACGTTATTAACATTTAGCTTTGGCAAACAAGCGAACAGAGGAGAGAGATTCCAAACGCTTAATTATAGCCATGCTCTAAACCAGTTTTTGCCAACTTTTTTTTTCTTTCAAATAACACACAAAAGGTTTTTTTTTTCCCCTTTAAAAAAAAACTTAGTCGTCTAGTTTACTTTTCATTTGTGCATAACAAATCCATTTTCTTCCTAACAACACTGTACACTTCTAAACTTGTTAAAAACTTGTTGAATACCCAAAGAGACCTTTGGTCTCTTTCTTTCTTTATTCTATTTATTTATTTTAATCTTTTTTTTCTCGTAATTCTTTTTTTTTCTCCCCTCCTTCCTACTCTTCTCATCGAAGCACACATCCATACATATAGTGAGATTATGTAAAGTAACAGAGACCCTTGTATATGTATCACATAGTTCAGACCAGCCCCCGCTACGTGTTTGTCCCCCCAAGGGATGTTTTTTTTAAGAGAGGACAGGTGAAGAGAGGGGGAGGGGGGTAGAGGGGCAAGGTTGGTTGGACATGGCGACTGGCATGCTAACGAGGGATTCGGAGCTCAACGGGTCCAACAGGTTTTTTTTTAAGGGGTCAAGAGAAGTAAGAGGGGGAGAGGAAGACGAAACGAACAGTTGAATCGATCTAAAATATATAGTTATGTTCCACTTAACTCACTCAGGACATTCCAAATGTTGACACTCCATCCTATAGCGTCACGTGAGTTAAAAATGTACCACTTTGTTTTTGTAGCCCTGTGTCTTAATACCCCTCCGGAATATCCGTATATTAACATTAACAAGTTGGGAATGGGGATGATAAAATTTAGATATAATGTGTCTGTATTTTTGTGGACAGAGAGGAGTAAACAATTAGAAAAAAACCATCCCCATACGCCCGAAAGGATTCGAACTCGATCACCTCACCACCAGCAGTCCAGCGTAGCCTATAATACAGGGTGTCCATTTGAACGCGTGATTTTTTTATTTTTATTTGTTTGGCCTGAACTCTAAGGGATATTGTACAAGAGGTGTAATTTTGAAAAAAGTTGTTATTTTATTTTCAAATTACAAAAAAAAAAATAAAATATTTTCAATTTAAATAATGATAAATAAATTAAATTAGTTAATGCATGTTTGATGCAGCCAAACTAACTACCGATACTTACCATTTAAATAAATTAAATAAATCATAAACTGTATCTGTCGATTATTTTTATGTATAAAAACATTATTTTGGGCTTCATTAATAGGCTTCTAAAATAATGTTACGGGAATATTCTAGATTTCAATATGAACATTAATTTAAAATGTTGGTACTTTCTTGAAGTCCTTAATTCGCACAAACAGCAAAATTTAAGAAATGAGTTTGCAATATTACACTATGTAAACATGTAATTTACCTTATGAAACATCCCAATAATAGCCTTGACGTGTCAGTTAAATAAATTCCAAATTAGTTAATATTTATTTTGCCCCATCAATCAGATAATTCAAATAATCAATTATTAATAAAACTATAAAAAGACTTATGAACGAGACACATAGAACACAAACTTTGGACTACTTCATACTTTATATTTGAAGTTAAAGTGAAAATATTAACAATTTGTGACCCAGCCCCCTCCCTTTCTTACCCTCCACGCAAAATTATTATCCAACAACCACTTAAATTGTTAAACTTTAATGAATAACACTTTTAAACGCTGAGGAGGTTCTCATTTCTCAGTACGGTACTCCTCTTTCTTGGATATGTTTGCTGTCACTCAATGTTAAATACATCTTACTACCCTCATATCCTAAAAAGTAAGACGAGCCAAACCCTAATAGATTTTGACAATAATCACTCTCTTTGGCTTACTGCTAATGTTCATGATGCTATCATCCTTTGGAAAATATAATATACATCCTAACCTCACAGAAATTCTTTGAGAATTTATTTTCAAATAAAATAAAGTTTCAGAAATAATTGAATGAAATGCAAATATATATTTTTTTTTATAAAAAGTTAAAACCTTTAAGAACCGATAATAACCTTTATTAACCTAAAAAAAATATCGATTCCTGTTATTGGTTTTAAGCCATTTAATTTTTGGGTTCATGTTAAGGTTTTGGTTCCTTGAAAATAACTGTTAGTTTCGGTTAAATGTTTTGTTCCAGTAAGAGTTCGACTCCCTGGTATGTATTAAACAAAAGGTCAACTTTTTTATTTAAAACATCTTTATATATATAAATCATATTAGACCTTTATTTAGTAGAAGAAGAAATCTCGATTATTTTTATTTATTTGAGGTACTTAAAGTGCACTTTCTAATCGACTAATTATATCAGCAATGTAATTTCTAAGAGTGAGAGCAAAAGGGCCTACCCAATTTTGCCGGGAGAAGTATTTTCACTACCTTCAAGGGTTATTTTACATGCAGCATTCGACATGGGACCGATGCGACCGCCTTATTTCTCCTCTGAAGGAAGTTTTGCTACGGATTTTTATCGCTCAAGAAGAATCCGTCAACTCCGTTGGGCTTGAACCCACGAACATAGTGTCCTGAGGTGAACTCTTTACCCCAAGACTCGGGTGACCTGGTGGTCTAGGGGTAAGGTGTCAGACTTCTGTTCTGAGGTCCGGGTTCATTCCTCGGTCCCGGCACAGATCTATCTGATTGCCAAACCCTTCCTTCACCTCTGACAATACGTGTATTAATCACAACTTGTGAATGTGAGGAATGCCAGGCCTCCACCGTGGTTCGGATTCCACGTTAAACTGTAGGTCCTCCATTTCATCTCACAATCACCCTACGCATTGCACATTAGCGTGTGGTACACCGCGAACGGGTAGTAAGACGCGGTGCTTAAAAATAATATATATATATAATAATAATTTAATAATAATAATATAATATAATAATAATAATAATAATAATTAATAATGTAATTACCCCAAAGACCACCGAAATATGACCCAAGATTAAGCTTAATAAAAATTAACTTAAATCTTGATTACAATTTTAACATTTCTGTGCATCACATCTTACTACACACACGGGCTAGCAACATATTTACATTTTGACTAGTATGGAAGAGTTAGAAGAAATGTATCCCCATTTTCTTACAAAGAGAATGGAAAGCAATTTGGGAGAAACTACCTTTACTACATTCAGCCAGGATTTAATCCCCGACATCCTCATCTTCAGGAAATCAGATCAAGCAAGCTTGACAAATTAATCCGCATACCTGACGATAAGGATACTGTTTTAATTCAATATACAATTGTGCATCTTTTTACGGTTTAAAATTGCCAAAATGATGTTAACAATGATCATTGCAATTTATAAAAATAAATTAGTTTGTATTAAATGTGAATGCACTAACAAGTGTTTTTAGTGAAGTTAAAGTTATGTATATATTTATCTATTGAAAATTATAAATAAAATTCTCAAATCATATTTTGTGATAAGATATTATTTCAAAGAATATACAAATATTTGGTTAGATACTATACATAAAATTAAATATGTATTCAAACACAAAACTTGTGATATTCACTGCTAAGAAAAACATAAATGTTCCAAATTGCAATAGCGGTGGCGAATAGTCTAAAGCATTAGACTCGTATCACCCTTAGCGTTGACGTTGAGACAGGGATTCAAACATAGAGCAGATACATTGAAGAGTGGTATTTCCCATGTGATTTTTACAATAGATTTCCCATCCTCTTTCCATGCTAGCACTGTTGCATGGAAGATGATCTCATATTTACCCCTTTAATAAAAGTAATAACTATTATTTTGTTGAAAGTACGCATATATTTTTAATAGCTGTGGAATAAACCCCGTGACATCACTGAGAAAGTTAAGCTAAGTGTGACTATAGATTTCCAATATTTGCATACACCATGTGGCCAAAGCAGCGAAGGTAACATAAAGGAACGTGAGATGATACTTCAAGTGAATCTTTGCATAGCTATAATACGTTCAACAATAACTTCTCACACACACGGAGAATAGAAATGATCGGTTCAACGTCATGATTCCTAGAGTTCATATCGGCGACAGGAATGCAGATAAATAAAAACTTTGAGTAGGAAAAATAAAAGAAATAAAAGTGAGGACAAAAATAATATTAGAAAATGATATAAGTCTAGGAAGGCGTTTCTTTACTAGCGGACTATTTTTTACCTTTATTGTAATTGTTTGATATTTTATAACTAAAAATGGAGAATTGGTTAGCGGAGGTGTTTTTACCTGTAAGTAATGATACTTTAAACAAATATTTTCATCTTTGTAATATCTTATAATTTCAAAAACCTTAAATTATATGATTAATCATAATTTTACTAACAATATTCTATTAAAATTATGCGAGTTGCTTGTTTTAAAAAGTGTGTAAAAATTAATTATAATAAACATGAAAATGAATGTGAAATTTCTCACTAACTTGTGATCACATACTTTGTGTTATATTATTATCATGTTTAACACAGTGCTTTTAACACCTTAAGCTAAGAATTTGGGATGCAGAAATAAGTGTAGAGGGAAATGCACCCATATTAGTGTGTGGGGGGGATAGTGATAAAACCACATATATAAATCACACGTGGAAAAAAATAAAACCAGCGACAATGATTTCCCCACCATCATAGCTCCAGTGTGTTACGAAGCGACGTCTAAGACTAAGTTACCACCAATTTAGAATTTTTTTAATGGTTTTATAAGGTACACTATTTTACTTTAATAAACTCAAATGAAACTCTCAATAACGATGTGATAGTGTTCGCAAGAGCTAACCTAAGCTATGGGCAAGGAGGAAAGATTGTTCATTCATTTAGTCGCTTAACACGATTGGGAAGTTAATTAAGGTGGGGATGTAGGAGACACGAGAAAGGATCAGTGTTTTTGCAGTTTTTATAATAAAACTTTTTTTGGTCAAAACAAATAAAATATTTCTTTAATACAAACATAGAAATTAATTTTATTCACATGATGACCTCAAGAGTTGTCGAATATCTATAAAGGATGTCCTAGAATTTATTGATACATTTTTATCTTCATTTAAAAAGTATCTCATCTATTGCTGCTATGCTAATGACAGATATTGAAGAAATGTTGGTATAGAATATGTGAAGAAAATTAAACTCTATGTTTGTAAAGAAGCAATATTTTATTTTTTTAGCCAAAAAAATGTGTAGCCATTAAAAAATTTGCAAAAACACTGGCTTTTCACGCGTCCCCTTCCATCCCACCTTAAAATCTTTATGCGATTAGGGTGACCTGGTGGTCTAGGGTAAGGTGTCAGAACTTTTGTGCTGGGGCTGGGGTTCAATCCTCGGTCCCGGCACATATTTATCTGAGTGCCAAACCCTTCTTCACC
Source organism: Timema podura (assembly GCA_033556935.1). NCBI lineage: Eukaryota > Metazoa > Arthropoda > Insecta > Phasmatodea > Timematidae > Timema > Timema podura. The sequence goes on along the minus strand of JAVRXN010000004.1, from coordinate 49,005,559 downwards.
TCTACAAGATGTGTATTAATCACAACTTGTTAATGTGAGGAGTGCCAGGCCTCCACCGTGGTTCGGATTCCACGTTAAACTGTAAGTCCTCCATTTCATCCCACAATCACTCTACCATTACACATTAGCGTAAGTGCGTATACCCGAACGGGTTAGTAAGACGCGGTGCTAATATATAATAATAATCTATGCGATTAATATGATAAAATCCCTTTCAAGACACCGCCAAAACAAAACTGACAAAAAAAAAATTGCCAAGGGTAAAAAAAAAAAGTGAAAGTGAGGGAACTTTTAAATGAAGTTACGGTTTTAAGATGAGGGGTTAGGAGTGAAGAATTAACATTCTCGCCTGTTAAGTCTTCCCCACAGATATGTCAGGGATCAGCTGTATCAAAAGCTTGATAGGGATCAGAATGTAAGTGATAGTCTGAGAAGTACTCGCCATACGACTGTCACTCAAAGAAACACACGTCATACCACCGACATTTGCCTTACTATTTATTTTTGTTAGGTGAAGGGAGAAGAGTCACCTTTTGGGGCCCAGGTCGACTTAACGAATGACAGGTTTCGGGATAATGGAAAGAAAAGAAAAAGTGTTGGACTTGACACTGGGGAAAACGATCAGGATATATTTTTTTCATACGCCAAGAACGAGTCACATGAGAGTCTTACAATTTTAATAAGCAGATTATTCAAAAGATTTTTTTATATCTACTTTTTGCTACACGCTCTTGACAAATGATATGACAATTAATACCGTCTTAAAATGTTTCCTCAGATTTCAATAAAAGTTGTTTGACTCATAAATTATTCATTTTTCCCGCTTCGCTGACCACATGGTCTAATGCGCTACTCTTGCAGTCTGGGAGATCTAGGTTCGTATCTTAGTGGGGTGTAATGAGGGTGGTTTTCTGAAATGGTTTTACGCTCTACATCAACGCAAATGGGTGTACACTTCTTATAAATATAAACTCCTTAATCCCCAAAACCATTAGTGTAATTAGTACATAAGTGTATAACCCGAACGGGTAGTAAGACGCGGTGCTAAAAAATATTAATTTTAATATATTAGTTAGTGTCAACTTTATGAAGGTAAGCGTTTCTGATGTAGTAGGGCTATCTCATTCTCTATTATTGTATACACCTATTTGATATAAAAATAGTAGAGAGTACAATTCTAAATTTATTAACCTAAATAATTATAGCCTTCATATATATATATATATATATATATATATATATTAAAGCTATGCCGCATACTCCAGTGATAAAAACTTGCCGGTAATCTAAAACATGTTTTAAAGTCAAATTATTCAAGCTAGTGTTGCGCTGGAAACGTTTTTAACGTATCACCTTCATGATGATCAAGTCTTGTAGGAACAATTAATTATTTACAATTACAAATATTAATTAGTCAATTAGTAGAATCAAACTAAACCACCAAAATAGATACAGTGGATTCCGGTTAATTGGGGCAGCCATTTATTTGGGACAAAACTCTAAGAATAGAAAGAAAACAAGTATTTACCTTGAATTTATTCCGCTTATTTGGGACAACTCTCCCCTTAATTGGGGCAGTGAAGGTAATGTAGGCCCACAAGCTCGTAGTATAGATATTATGTGGGCTACAGCTGAGTTTGTTATTGTGAAGTCGTGCTGTGTATTGCGTTTGTTCTGTGGGGCGGCAGGGAATGTCACGTTGATAGCACTGGTAAATTGTGCAAGCAGCACAGTGTTGCCAACTGTATGATCTGGATACTACTTTTGATATAATTTCACCACGTGTATAATCAAATTTTAGGATATTTTCTAAAAGTAATATCCTGTGGCCCTGCGATCTAGTAACAAATTTTACATTAATTTTTTTTTTAATGAAAATCGCAGGGTTTTTTCAATATAATGTCAGAAAGTAGTATCTTATCGGTCAAAATACAATCCATTTCAGGTCCATGTACTATCGCTAGAGACTATAGATTTGGCAACATTGAAGCAGCAGCTGAGTCAGTAGAGTTGAAATAGTGCTGTAGAGTGGTTGTGGTGTATGTTCTGTGTCAGTGTAGGCCCCTATTCTGTTTGGCATTATGCTTGCGGTATACAACTGTTTATGAGAACATAAAGTTATGTGTATAGTTGTTCAATGTGTGTATTAACATAAATTAACAACTGTAACAAACAGTGCTCTAAGTTAGGATCGTTAAATGTACTGAAAAAAATTTGTCAAAATGCCACGTAAAGATTTGACACTCTCCGAAAAAATTGTTATTCTTGACAAGATAAAAAGTCAACCTCCTAACATCAGTAATCGTCAGCTAACGGAGATAATTAAGGTGCCAAAATCTACAATTTCACGACTGTTACAGCAACAAGAAAAACTTAGAGAGGAGTGAACATTGCACGTGGATTTAAATAAAACATCTCATAGACGAAAGAGGCAAGGCAAAGATCCAGACGTTGAGGATGCTTTAAATCAATGGTTTTCCATTGTAACTAAATTAGGTGTACGGGTGAGCGACCCTATGCTAAAAACCAAGTCGGAAGAGTTGGCCAAAAAGCTAGGCCATGTAAATTTCAAAACAATGGATGGTTGGTTGTCTCGATGGAAGTGCAGAAATGACATTAGTTACAAAAAAGCGCATGGCGAGAAGGACAGTGCTGATGCTACGAGCGCTGACCAATGAAAATCTGAAAAACTACCAGGGTTGCTTAAAAAATCTAGTGCATATGACATTTAGAATGCCGATGAAACAGACCTGTAATATAGTGCTACACTGGATGGTTCCCTGAACTATAAACACGTAGCACTGTCTGGTTCAAAGAAAGCAATGGATCATGTAACTGTGTTGTGCTGCTCAAACATGTCAGGAAGTGATAAACTCAAACTTTTTGTTATTGGTAAAAGTGCTAAACTTCGTTGTTTCAAGGGGCTTACAATAGGCAGTTTGCCAGTTTCATGTTATGCAAATAAGAAGGCGTGGATGACCACATATATTTTTACACAATGGCAAATGAACTGGGACGTGGAACTGCAACGTAAGTCTAGAAAAATTCTGTTGATATTGGACAACTGTACGGCACACCCTCATGTAGATCGTTTGAAAAAATATTGAACTGGAATTTTTATTCCCTAACACCACATCCCTGATACAGCCTATGGACGCAGGAATTATAAAAAATTTGAAGACGTATTATCGTGAAAAGATGTTTAATCACATCCTTGAAGCGATTGAGGAAAATCTGCTGACATCATCTTCAAAATCAATAGAAGTTAGTGCAAATGTTTCACTGTTAAATCTGTACAATTTATCGCTGATAGCTGGCGAGAAATAAGCAGCAAAACAATTGAGAATTGTTTTGCTAAATGTGGTTTCACAACTAATTGTGATTCAGATGCAGTTATATGTACAGACAATGAAATGTCTCTAGAACTGCAACACGCCCAAAATTGTGAAGATTTTTTAAGCATTGATGATAACCTTCAATGCCATGATGAAAATTAAGATTTTGAGGATACAATTATTGAAGAATTTGCGGCAAAACACTCTGAAACAACAGTAAAACAAGAAAATGATGACAATGAAACACATAAGCGAGTGACTAACTAGGATTCCAGGATATATATCGCTGAAATGAGATGCTACTTCATGCAGGAAGGCAATAAAGGCAGCCCTTTATCAGCACTGGATACATGCCTCGACTTTGTACAAGTGCAATCCATAAAGAAAACACGTCAAGGTACACTTGATCATTTTTTCAAAGAACTATTGAGTAATGTGTAACTCTTACTTGACACATACAAGTATGTACTGTATAGTCATTCTACACATGTACATTTTGTTTGCTTTTCACTTTAGTTAGAGTATTTTAAAATAAATGTTTGTACCATTAAAATTTAGTTTAATCGGGGTAGCCGCTTAGTTGGGCCAGAGTAACCTATCCCAATGTGTCCCAATTAACCTGAATCCACTGTATGTACTCTGTGTACATCTTAAATGATCCCCAATCTGTGAAGTGACACGTCTTGGCAAGAAATATTACATTTTTATCTACCCGAGACTGACTGGGATAAAGAATTGTCGTTTGGGTTTAAATGCACTCTAAATTAGAATTAAGAGAGTTTTAATGACTCAAATATTTTGGATAGCTCAAAATCAATAAAACCACTTTATACATTTAGAGACCTTTAGATACAAAATAACGATTAATGCTAGCTAGTAAATTAATTTAAGGATAAAGTAAATTGGATTCGCATCTATTTTGTATTTCAATAATTTATGAAATCTTCTTGAATAACCATATATATATAGCTTGAATAAAAAACTGACCTAGCCCATAGGCTGGAAACAGTGATGGATGTACAATCTGCACACCATGCCAAATCAGTAGGTATAAATTAGAAATGTACTCGATCACACGTCTGCGAAAACGCCTATTTTAGTTTATAGCAAAAACTGTTTTCGCTAAAAAGAAATGAATTTATTAACTATTAATTACTGAGATTGTATCAATGGATATAAGCATGGATGCCACGCGCGCTTATTAACTGACTTGGAAATTTGTAATAACTTTGTGTGCTAGTGGTGACTATGCATTTGCAAAAGTGAACATAAGTTAGGTTAAGATGGAAATAAAATTAATAATAAATATAAACAGAACTAAAGGAAGCAGATTTATTTGGTATTGTAGTATATGCCTCATCCTACTTAGGGTATGGCCAGACTGGGCAAGCGTGCGACTAAAAAATAAAATACGTAGAACACATTGGTTGTAATAAGAGGTGGCCAGACTGGAGCGAGTGACCCGCTAGAAAGATAGGACTGGTTCTATTTTTCAAGCGCGCGCGCTCGATCCAGAACAGTCTAGTTTACAGGCGCTGGGCAATATTATTGTATGTTGGTCCATTGCGTGCTAGGGAAACTTCTCAATTTGACATGATATTTGACTTTTTAATTATTAATGATAGGTTTTACACACATGTTACTAATGGCCTAATTTAATTGGTAAGACCATAAATAATATACTGTAGGCCTATATATGTAAAACCGATATGTTAAAATCCTTCAAAATTATAATCAAAGTAGCCCTTTACAAATAAGAATCGCCATTAGCGTGGAGAGAGGATGAAAAAACCACAACAATAAATCTGTTGTCAAAAACCACCCTGAATTCACTGAGCCAATATTCGAACCTTTGCCTCCTCGTCAAAAGTTATTGAAAGCTATCTGCTAATCACGCGCTCGCTCATTCGCCAGTTTAGGCCATGTAGTCGCTCGCTCACTTGTCAGTCTGGCCAAACCCTAATGCGTCAAAATAAGACGATTTTGGGCGAGGTGCCGAAGTTAGAGGAGTGGAACTGGGATGTAGCCGCCATTTTTGCCCCAAAAATCAAATATTGGTGTATTTAATTTAATATTTGATAATTAGGTTAAATGAGAATATGCATAATTTATTTATCACGTTTCAGAATTATGTTTAACGCTCGAGATTCTTTTAAATCCTGCCAGTTTTGTGTGTGGGACCTTAACACCATGGTTTGGGGTTAAGATTAAATGGTTAATTTAAATAAAGTGTTTTTGTTTTTTTAGCACCACGTCTTCATCAGGCTTTTAAGCATAGCGTAAAGTGGGGCAAAACATATATAGGTCTAAACACATATAGGCCTATAAGCTAAAAAAATATGTATCAAATTATGTAAATTTTTGGGATATTTATCCTCATTTTATTGTCATTGAAGTAACAATTTTTAATAATTAAAAAAAATATTTTAACGAATTATTACAAAATTACAAAATTTGACAAAATGATACTTTTGCCCCATAGGTGGGGTAAGAATACATTTGTTACGGGGTAAAAGTGCACACCATAGAACTTCACAAAAATTAATTTATAATATTGAATTTTACACTATAAAAGCTCACAAGATATAGGTATTATTGATGATTTTAAACATAGCTAACAACCTAGGTATAAATTAACCCAAGCACGTTAACTATTTTAACTTTTTTTTATATATAAATAACATATCTCATTGGAAAATTACATTTTCTTGACTTGGAATAGTTGATTAACATTTTTAAAGGTTACTTCAAAATTATTTAACAATGATCACAAATAAATTCACTTTACTCTTCATAATTAGAACAAGCTTCATGCCACTATTCTTTGCAACTCTTGCATTGATCCTAGGCTTCTAGAGGTTGATTTCCATACTGTTCTTCCCAACCGGGACAGAAAATATATTCATTAACTTTTGATTTTGTCGTTTTTAAATTCTTTTTGGCAAATATATCATTTGAGTATTAATTTTAGATTCGAACAATGATTTCCTAACTAGGCCAATTGAATTTTTACATTCTTCTTTCATCATCACACTATTTTTAAATGGTGTCACTGTTATGATTTGAGATTTTTGCCTTCTTTTTGGTTGAGGGCCTGTTGTGGCAGCAAAGATGTTGAAGGATGAGGGCCTCTTCTGGCAGCCAAAGATATTGATGGCTAAGTCTCAGATGTTGCGTTTAATGAGCCATTAGATTGGTCTGTGACAGTTGATCGAATAAATTCTGCTTCTGAAAATACGTAACTGTTAACCAAGAAAATACTGCACCTTTAGAATCCATAATATCTTTAGTCATTGGGGCACATCCTTGGTAAGCATTTCCATAAAGTTGCGCGGATTTAAATTGGGATATTGCACGCCCGGGGTGACTCAATAACCATTGGTCGCACGGTTGTGAGTAAAAATCTTAGTGGTTTGAAAAACCATCTGTCCAGTGGTTGCAGTTTGTGAGTACTTTGCAGGGGGATGGACAAGAGATGAATATAAATTTCTCTGCAGAAGAACACAGCATCCAAACTCATATGTGAAAAGTGGTTGTTTATAATAAGCAAAACGGGTTTCTTTGAACTTGCCATTACATCCTTTTGAAAATGCCTCGACCAGTCTTTAAATAGCTATGTGTTTATGTAACCACTGTCAAAGCAAATCATAGTTGATCCTCCTCTTTTCCTCTTTTTCTTGGAAAAATTATCGCAATGAGTTGATATAAAGAGAGAAATACATGTAATCGAGAGTTGGGGTAAAAGTACGCAGTGTTTCTCCTTGCCCCACCAACTAAACGGTAAGTGCTGTCTTCTAGTGGGAAACTTCCTGAATAATGTAGACACTTTTGTTTACATTAATAACTACTCTTTCGAAAGATAACAATATATCTTAATTTTAATAGATATTTGATATAGATATTACCTTTATTAAATACCGCGAAATTATATCAGAATGCCTAAAATCACAACTTACCGCAATGTTTGAAAATGTGTTTTCAGATTAAACTCATACTATGTAGACAACTTAGCTGTCATGAAATCTTCCTAAAACCAAGCAGTATGACCAACTTCTATTTCACCAAAATATAAATAAAGCCAATGCGTACTCTTACCCGACGCACACCTTTGTCCCACCTTAATATATGTACTAACTAACCTAATGTTTTAAGGATGAGGAAGGTTGAATTTAGATTAAGTGTATCCGTATTTGCGCGGAGGGGGAGTAAGAAACCATTTAAGAAGAAAAAAAAGCCTTGTTACACCTGACCGGGGTTCGTACCCTGATCTCCCCGTCATCGACAGCCGAGTCTATTGCGAGAGTGACGTCTTGGACCATGCTGCCTCCGAAGCGGGTTTAGAGGAAGTTAAGCTACATTAGCTTGGAGAGGGTATAGGAAAATAGGTGAGAAAAACACATGACGAAAACCACCTTTAGTGCACTCAACCAAAATTCGAAAAACATCCCATTTAAATATAAATGTATATTTGTTACCGACTGCATTAGGTATGGACAGGCGGACAAAGACGTCAGCCTAATCTTGTCTAGTTTTTCAGTGACAAGGAGGTTGGGTTTAAATCCCAGCTGGGTGTATTGTGGTAGTTTTCCTAGATATTTTCCCACTCTCCCTTTACAAAATAAGAGAACAGTTTCACTGAATTTGATCAAAATTTTTCCTACTCCATATGTATAAATATGCGGATAACCCGAACAGATAATGAGGTAAGTAAGGATCACATAAACTATTGTGTTAAATATATGGAGTCTTACAATATTGTATTTATTGTTTGTGTAGTCAGGTGAAGCTTGAAATAGGTATGAGTGATTTATGGGATCTTATATAAATATTTACATTTAATTTCAGGATGCATACGTCAAAAGAAAAATAACTGTGTCATAGTAGTAAGCTATGTATTATGGCACCTTAAAAATCATCCTAAAATTTAAACAAAAATGTTCTTATTCCAAATGCTGTTGGGTATAATTTGTGCATATTCTGGCTTTCTTAATTCTTTATACTGAAGCAGTTTTCTTCAAGCATATTCTGGATCCGTTACTAAACAGAAACAGTTTTCGATCGTGTATATCTGAATTCCTTACTTTTTAAGGGTGAAAGCAGTTTTAATCACGCATATTCTGGACTCAACTTATTAATGTTGAAGCAGTTTAAATCACGCATATTCTGGACTCAACTTATTAATGTGAAGCAGTTTTAAATCGCGCATATTCTGGACTCAACTTATTGATGTTGAAGCAGTTTTAAATCGCGCATATTCTGGACTCAACTTATTGATGTTGAAGCAGTTTTAAATCGCGCATATTCTGGACTCAACTTATTAATGTTGAAGCAGTTTTAAGCACGCATTTTGACTCAACTTATAATGTTGAAGCAGTTTTAAATCGCGCATATTCTGGACTCAACTTTTTGATGTTGAAGCATTTAATCGCGCATATTGACTCACTTATTGATGTTGAAGCAGTTTCTTATCGTGTATATTCTGGACTCTAGTTTTTAATGCTGAAGCAGTTTTCTATCGCTGCAATCAAGTGCAAGCCAAGGTTCAGAGTCGCCTCCAGTCAACAACCACGACAACCCTATCAAGGCACGAAATCAGCTATTTTCTTTCTCTCTCGTTGACGTGACAGCTCTCCTTCAGCACTCACCTGTCTGTCCCGGCGTCTGCCCGACAGATTCTACAAGGTCCCTCGCAACCCCTCATCCCCCCCCCCCCCCCTTTTATCTCACAGCCCACATCCCGCGCGCACATCAGGCCAACAACCTTTACTGACACGCTGACATCACCCTTCAGTTATAACCCGATACGAACACCATTCTATGACAGTTATATTAATTTTATTTGATCGTTGTCTTTATCAGGTACTTCATCCAGATACTTCCTAATTATTATAATATATCTACACGCATTGGTGGGCCCACGGACTATACGTCAAGCTCATATAGTTTGGTTTGCCACTGAGGAAAGATCAGTTTGAAAATGCCAGCTAAGTGTACTTTTTTATAAATGGTTTCCCCCTCCTCCTATTAGTTACGGGTGCATTCCATCTCAATTCTACCCTTTTAATCCCTACCAATTATCACAATTAAAATGCGTACTGCCCGGACGGATAGTAAGACGCGATGGATATAAATATAGTAGACTCCAACTATTAATATCCTGTTTAATGAATCTCCCCCTAAAGTCCCTAACTTGAACTCTAGTACGTGCCTGTTGAGAGACTCTAAAAGATGAACCGAGGGCATTGTGCTTTTTGTTGCTGTTAATGTCATTTAACAAAAGCTGGTTACCATAACAGGCTTAAGACGCGAACAAACCGATGTGATAAAAATTCATCAAAACTTTCAGCGAGGTTTGTTGGAAATTGGATAAACATTCGTTGATAAAAATCACTTTCTGCAAGATTAACTTTAAGGTATAGGAAAATGTTTGATAAAACAAGCGCATTTATGTTTTTAATGTAGAAGATTCCGTAGGGATTGAAAAGTTTTCTGTGGAGGCTCTGTGGAGGTGTTCAGCTATCTAACTGGCATGATTTCGTTAAAACCATCATATATGTGTGTGGATACGTATACATATATATATATATATAATAAACTACACACCCACATATATATGTATGTGTGTGTAGTTTTTATGAATATATGAATAGGTGTGATATGTTATAAATATGAACAAACTGCATCCTCAAATACTCTAGAAACAATTGTGTGAGCTCTCAGAAAACTACATGTACACGTGTTATGTGTGGGTAGAAAACGTCATGTGCACAAATAACCACTAAAAAATATTAAATTAGACTAAGTGTTGCACTGAGTCCTTCATTCACTTTTTTTTTTTAAAGTTGGATCAAAGCAATATTTTTCTTTCTGCCAACAAATTCACAGCAAAATATTCACACAAGTGCGGGTGAGAAAGGAAGTGGGAGATAGAAAAGAAGGGAAGGAGGAACAAAACTGAAGAGTTCAAGTACCATCATTAGTCATTATTAAGGGAGATGCATCTGAGCAATTATTCTTGCAAAAAAAAAAAAAAAACCCGCCACCAACGTGACATATCCTGTATGAAGATCACATTTACCTGGTGCACTAAGCCATATAATGTTACCCTGACATAAGCCCATTCGGGAGAAGACCCTTACGATATCATCAAACCTTCAAGTCTCCTTAGAGCTCGTACCTCTTGTTTCGGATGGGAAGATACATACCATGGTTCGCGTGCTTTGTTTGTTTTTCACAAACAGAATAATGACATGTAATTATTTAGAAATGTAAACTGTCCAAAGATAAATACACACTGTTAATTATACACTTTTTTTTTTTAAGTAGCCGGTCTACCAATGAAGACGACTCTTACATTATAATACCCTTTTCCGCCGGAGGCGTCCATTTTGGGGATCAGCTTGGATCGTGGTAGGAAGAAAATGTAAGAGGAGAGGAAAGGAAGGGGGCTCGTGACTGTTAATTTGACTTGTTCTACAAGAAGGCATCGTCCTCCTCAAATGATCGGTATCGTGTGTCATTAACTTAGTTATGTGACGGACTATTGATAGTTATACTCCGAACCAATTTAGCTTTTATCGTCAGAACGTGTTGATAACTCGTTGTTGAGAGATTATAATGGAAATAGATTGCTGCGTAAACGAGAAATATTTTGATAGAAATCGAAGGACAATACGTGCTTTATAGGAGATGTGGAAATACTGTGTATGTAAAATAATAATAATAAACATAATGGTGCTTGACATATTACCTAAGTTCTATGTCAATTTTATGCATATATCTAGCGAGGTTCCTTCTGTTTACCTTGAAAGGTAGCACGCTTACCTTGCTGGTTCCCCTAAGATGATACTATATATATCTAATCAAGTTAAGACCTTCTCACGATAGTCTGAATGTACACATCGTTTAACCTTGGCGGATTACATTATGTCTCCATCTTGTAGGTTGCTCTGTAGCAGTGGTCACCAAATAGCGGGCCAAGATCCTCATCCGGACCACAGATACATTTTTAAGGACCTTGACGAGATAGAGATAAACAGAAGAAATTATGCTATGTCTGTGGTGGGCGGGTAATAGACAAAGGAAAGCCAGCAATAAAAAATAAGTAAAAATTATTATTATTATTAGCACCGCGCTACTACCGTTCGGGTTATACCAAATAAGTAAAATAACTAAAAGGAATGTAAATCACATTTTTGAATTAGTATAGTCCTATAGGGCTTGAACTTGAGTCATTGTTTTAAGTTTTGCCGGACCGCGGATGTATGTCACGTTTTTAAAACGGAACTCCATAAAAAATAATCGGGAACCCCTGCTCTATATAGTGTAGTTCGTCAAGCTAGGGGTGCTTTCTTTCATTGTGAAATGACTGTAAATAAAATATAGAAATTAGAACCTTTCTATAATCATTCATCTTTCTTGTATCTAGCTAAGATGGGAGATGTAGGTGACACTCGGAAAATTCAGTGTTTTTGCAGTTTTTATATTATTATTATTTTTTTGCCATAGTAAAATATTGCTCCAGGTATAAACATAGAGTTTAATTTTCTTCACATGGTGGGTGATGTCAACAGTTGTTGAATATCTGTCATGAGTATGGATGGATAAGCTCAAAAATGTCAACGGTCAAGATTCAATTACTTTGATCTTCACCATAACATACAAATTTGTTTTGTTACACATTATTTTTTTGTCAAAAAAATATATGTGCATGTCAGTCTGTGTATACTTTTTTATTATTTAAATATAAATTTTAAATTGAATAAACCAAGAAAGGAGAATCATCTTTTATTATAACCGAAAACTGTACCGGCTCCAAAGTATGCATACGCCACGTCTTACTACCCGTCTGGGCCATTTACATATTTTCACTAATGAGGTAAGAATGATAAAGGTAGAGTTTAAAAGATATGTACCTACATTCATGGTAATAGAGCGAAAACCATTTAGGAAAAAAATGCCCTCCCTACATCAAGCCGGGATACGAGTCAAAACCTCTCACTCAGAAGCAAACTAAATTAGACGAGGTTGACGCCTTAGTCCACATGTCCAACGAGGTGTCGCCCTAAATTCAGTGACTGTTACTGAATGGTAGTAATGTGTTAAGTCTATCTTTGTCGAGGGTTGGAGCAGTAATGAGTGGTTTCCTTCAGGATTACCTCTCCATTCTCTCTCTCTCCCCCCCCCCCCCTTTCTATCTAATCAGCTTGCATCGGTGGTCTTGCGGTCTGAGATGTCAGTCAGGCCCATGTTAGACTAGCTTACCAGAGACGAGGAGATTGAAATTCGAATAGTAAGAATGTTAACATCAAAATAATTATTAAATGAGTTACAATGATGCAATAGTTCTCTTCTGACTCTCACATATCAACCACAGCGCTTAGTGGTTGAATGCTACAAGTGTCGATAACGTTGGGGTTATCGGGTTACTTTGGTATTGATACGTTAATACCTAAATATTGTAATCAAAACCCTTAACGAGTACATCCACATCTCCTGTGACTAGGTGATCAGACATTTTTAAAGGAACATTTTCAGGAAAATTTAGCGGATATTTTTCAGAACTGAGAAATTGTCATTTTTTAGTGACGAACTTCGTGAAAGTAAGTTACAACGGTAGTTCTATGCTCTTTGTAATAATTTGGACATCAATATACTTTTTACTTTCTCTCTATCTTACAGGTAGAGAAAGTATGGTGATCGTCAAAAAAATCGAAGTCGAGATTTTGATGAATTTTGACGTTTCATGACTTCCTGAATCCGAAAAAGTGGTTTTTGAATTTCCGTCTGTCTGTCTGTCTGTCTGTACCTCCAACTAGAGCCTAAACTATTTTACCGATTGAGCTGAAACTTGATATCTAGGGTTTTCATAGGGTTGCCCCGAGGGGTTTTTGGAATTGGACATCTACCCCTAAAATTAAGGGTAGTTTACTGAAGGGAAAAAACAGAAAAAGTCGATTTTCTCAAAATCGGCTCTAACGATTTTGATTAAATTTCATTTATGAACATTAATAAATATTCCAAACAAAATGGCTACTCTCAATATTTCGGCAAAATAGCTTTAAGGGCTCCGGTCTGATGCGTAAATTAACATTTTTTATAATAGCTCCGAAACTATTTGAGATATGAAATTACTTAGCATTACAAATATGTATATATATTTATAATACAAATATTTTATTCGAAACATATTTTTATAAAATCAATAATTTTTAATCTATACGCAATTATATATATATTTTTAGCTTTTTGGACATTAAAGCTTAAGTATTGCGATCGTAAAAAAAACTAACCTGAAATGTTGATGGATTTCGACGTCTCATGACCCCCCGAACCCTAAAAATTAGTCTTTGCAATGCCGTCTGTCTGTGTGTCTATTAAAACTTAAAATTAAGGGTAGTTTAATGAAGGGCAAAAAGAGAAAAAGTCGATTTTCTCAAAATCGGCTACAACGATTTTGATTAAATTTCATTTACAAACATTAATAAATATTCCAAACATAATGGCTACCCTCAATATTTCGGCAAAATGGCTTTAAGGGCTCCGGTCTGATGCGTCAATTAACATTTTTTTAAATAGCTCCGAAACTATTTGAGATATGAAATTACTTAGCATTACAAATATGTATATATATTTATAATACAGATATTTTATCCGAAACATATTTTTATAAAATCAATAACTTTCAATCTATACGCAATTATATGAATTTTTTTAACTTTTTGGGCATTAAAGTTTAAGTATTGCGACCGTAAAAAAAAACTAACATGAAATGTTGATGTATGTCGACGTCTCATGACCCCCCGAACCCTAAAAAATAATCTTTGCAATGCCGTCTGTCTGTGTGTCTATAAAAACTTAAAATTAAGGGTAGTTTACTGAAGGGCGAAAAGAGAAAAATTTGGTTTTCTCAAAATCTACTCAAACGATTTTGATTAAAATTCGTATCTAGGCGTTGATTAAGATTATAAATAAACTGGCTATTTTCATTTTCCTATGAAAATGATTTTTAGGGTACTTTACAGAAGCGTTAATTTCCGTATCTCCACAACTATTGGAGAAACTAAACAACTTATCATTGCAAAATTGTTGGACTATCAGAAATAAAAAACTTTTATTTGACATATATTTTTATAAAAGCAGCAGTTTCTGAGATATTTGCAAATATATTAATACAATTTTGTGAGCTTTAGTTGTAAACATATACTACTTAAGTCTTAACGCAATAATTCTCCAATGCCATAGAGTAATTAAATATAAGTATCTAAAAAAGTATGTTATTTTTCCTTAAATCTCTTAGGAGAAATGTTTGAATAGCAATGATCTATCTCCATTTTAGACTCAATAGTCAATATTTACATTTTTTATTGGTCAAAATGTATAAATGAATAATTAAATATCAATGCGATGACTTGAAGATCTGCAACACCTTATAAAATGTTAAAATTTTAACCAGAAATCGAAATTTTAATACGAAGTGTTGACCCTTGTGGAAGACATTAAAACTGTTTGAAATGCTCTTAGGTGGACAAAGATGCGCCTCTTTTCTCATTGATTCTATATCATTGTATATTATTTTATGCGTGTTCTTATGTGGAGTGGTGATGATACAATGTACATTATTCCGTTCAGAAATCTTAGGAGTTTATAGAAAGAGAGAGAAAGTCTGTGCGGTGTGCCGTACCATTTATTTTAATTCAGTCATACTTAGCCTCGAAGAAGTGGATGGTTCTTTATCTACCTTGTTTATTAAAGATACGTAAATTAGTTTGTATTTTATATATATCATGCACAATTTCTTGCCTACCTCGTAAACGGCGTGATAAGGTATGTATAATGTATGTATGTGTGGATATGTATGTATATGGATATATATATATATATATATTCAATAATCAAATAGCCAAAGCTATTATAATTCTTTTGGTGAGGATTTACTTCATCTAGATATCATATTCTGAAAATTGAAAAATGACACCTGGACACAGCAATCGAACCAGGGACCTTTAGCTTAGTACGCTAATGCTCTAACCATTTCGCTATCCAGGAATCGTCCCGTGCCCAGGGTCATTCTTCACTCACATTTTACAAGTGGCAGCAATAAGCCAACTACCGAGTTGAAGATGGCTGCGTTATCTGAAAGCTCATGATCTTAATAAAATCACACCTTTGTAGCCAACGATTTCCGCACGTCCATCATGGACTCTGCCTTAAAATATGAGTGAAGAATGACCCTGGGCACGGGACGATTCCTGGATAGCGAAATGGTTAGAGCATTGGTGTACTAAGCCAAGGGTCCCGGGTTCGATTCCTGTGCCCAGGTGTAATTTTTTTCAATTTTCAGTGTATGTATTTCATTACATTGCAATGTATGTATGTATGTATTGAATGCATGTATGTATGCATTGCGCATGTATGTATGTGTATGTATGTATGCATCGCATATGTATGTATGTATGGCATATGTATGTATGTGTATGTATCGAATATGTATGTATGTGTATGTATCGAATATGTATGCATGTGTATGTATCGAATATGTAGGTATGTATGGCATATGTATGTATGTGTATGTATGTATGTATATGTATGTATGTGTATGTATGTATGTATCGCATATGTATATATGTATTGCATATGTATGTATGTATGTATGTATGTATGTATGTATGTATGTATGTATGTATTGCATATGTATGAATGTATTATGTATTGCATATGAATGTACGTATGTATTGCATATGTATGTATGTATGTATCGCATATGTATATATGTATTGCATATGTATGTATGTATGTGTGTATGTATGTATGTATGTATGTATTGCATATGTATGAATGTATTATGTATTGCATATGAATGTACGTATGTATTGCATATGTATGTATGTATGTATCGCATATGTATATATGTATTGCATATGTATGTATGTATGTATGTGTGTATGTATGTATGTATGTATGTATGTATTGCATATGTATGAATGTATTATGTATTGCATATGAATGTACGTATGTATTGCATATGTATGTATGTATTGCATATGCATTTATTGCGTATGTATGTATTGCATATGCATTTATTGCGTATGTATGTATTGCATATTTATGTAGGTTGTATTGTATAAATGAGAAAAAGCACAAATAAAACACTTGTTTCTAAGGAGTAAAGTAGGGGCTAGAAACGGGGTGGATAGAAAAAGCCTTTTCAAAGGTTTCTAAACAGTTCCACTCTAGTTGTGGGTAACCACGTATGACTTCAAATAAAATAAAAATACATCGAGTGGGTAAAGAACAAAAGAAAATACACCAGAGTTCATGGAGGCTTCAAAAAAAAAAAAAGAGAGAAATGTGAAAAGACTCCACGCCGAAATAAAAGTAAAACTAAAGGGCCAGAGGACGTGTGTCTATTGTTATATTGTAAGAGAGAAATACTCCAGAGGTTGACCTATGGGAACGTCGGTGGTGATGGGTTAATGCATATAGCCACATCCTTTAATTGAGACACAAACAAAAGATTCATTAGTTTAAGCTTCGTCAGGTCCCTTTGTCAGCATGTTGATAATGGTTGGTACTGTCTGCATTGAGGAAGGACCCTTCGTACAGTGCCGTGACGGGTATACAGGTGTTCATTTCTCAGGAAACCATGGAGGTCAGGAATAGCTTGTAGGGATCAGTGTCACTTCTCAATAAATCATTGAGTAGGTCAGGAATAGCTTGTATGGATCAGTGTCACTTCTCAAGAAACCATTGAGTAGGTCAGAATAGCTTGGATGGATCAGTGTCACTTCTCAAGAAACCATTGAGTATGTCAGGAATAGATTGGATGGATCAGTGTCACTTCTCAAGAAACCATTGAGTAGGTCAGGAATAGCTTGTATGGATCAGTGTCACTTCTCAAGAAACCATTGAGTAGGTCAGAATAGCTTGTATGGATCAGTGTCACTTCTCAAGAAACCATTGAGTAGGTCAGAATAGCTTGTATGAATCAGTGTCACGTCTCATTAAACCATTGAGTAGGTCAGGAATAGCTTGTATGAATCAGTGTCACGTCTCATTAAACCATTGAGTAGGTCAGGAATAGATTGTATGGATCAGTGTCACTTCTCAAGAAACCATTGAGTAGGTCAGGAATAGCTTGGATGGATCAGTGTCACTTCTCAACAAACCATTGAGTATGTCAGGAAAAGCTTGTATGAATCAGTGTCACGTCTCATTAAACCATTGAGTAGGTCAGGAATAGCTTGTATGGATGTGTCACGTCTCAAGAAACCATTGAGTAGGTCAGGAATAGCTTGGATGGATCAGTGTCACTTCTCAACAAACCATTAAGTATGTCAGGAATAGCTTGTATGAATCAGTGTCACGTCTCATTAAACCATTGAGTAGGTCAGGAATAGATTGTATGGATCAGTGTCACTTCTCATTAAACCATTGAGTAGGTCAGGAATAGATTGTATGGATCAGTGTCACTTCTCAAGAAACCATTGAGTAGGTCAGGAATAGCTTGTATGGATGTGTCACGTCTCAAGAAACCATTGAGTATGTCAGGAATAGCTTGTATGAATCAGTGTCACGTCTCATTAAACCATTGAGTAGGTCAGGAATAGCTTGTATGGATGTGTCACGTCTCAAGAAACCATTGAGTAGGTCAGGAATAGCTTGTATGGATCAGTGTCACGTCTCATGAAACCATTAAGTAGGTCAGGAATAGATTGTATGGATCAGTGTCACTTCTCAAGAAACCAATGAGTAGGTCAGGAATAGCTTGAATGGATCAGTGTCACTTCTCAAGAAACCATTGAGTAGGTCAAGAATAGCTTGGATGCACTAGTAACTCGAAATGTACGGGTGTTGTGGGTGAGTATGACTTTGGAGATGGGTGTTTGATCCCAGTCAGGTGCACTATGGATGTCCCACCATAGTTAAGTATTTCCTCCTAAATCAATATTGGTGCAATTGTTCAAAGATGCACATTTCTCTATTATTATTATTATTATTATTAGCACCGCGTCTTACTACCCGTACGGGTTTATACGCACTTACGCTAATGTGTAATGGTAGGGTGATTGTGAGATGAAATGGAGGACCTACAGTTTAACGTGGGTTCCGAACCACGGTGGAGGCCTGGCATTCTTCACATTCACAAGTTGTGATTAATACACGTCTTGTCAGAGGTGAAGGAAGGGTTTGGTAATCAGATAAATCTGTGCCGGGACCGAGGATTGAACCCCAGACCCCAGCTCAGAAGTCCAACACCTTACCCCTAGACCACCAGGTCACCCACATTTCTCTAGATTGGTTAGTAGATTCATTGCTGGCGTAACATTTTACTGAATCATACACTTTTGATTGTTGAGAGAGAAGGTAAATAGAAGGAGACAGTGGCCGGTAATGGGTTAGTGTACATTCTCAGATGAACTAGTGACACTTTATTTAAGGCGTAGCATTTCTCTCTATTCAACTAAAGGACCTGGGTTCCACTACCAGAAGATTTATTTATGAAATATATACTTTTGCTTTTCACGTAGTGGGAACATGACGTCATTGGTTATTGTGTTTATCCTAGAATTAAATTAATTTAAGTAGCTAGCCTCCTGGCTGTAAGCGTATCTTAAAAACTATTTTATAGATAGTTTTTTAAAAATATTTATCAACATTTTGAATTGTTTTCTCATTTCTTTAGTGTGATATTACTTATTTATATTTACACTCCGGTTTCTTAGTTTATTGTGAACTCATTTAAAACGAAATGAATGCGTAGCAAGACTGAATTAATTATTTAAACATATTTTTATAACTTTCAAACGTGAAATTAAAATTTTTACTTTCTCACGACCCCTCAGGTAGAAAAATTATTGTGATCGTCAATAAAATCGGGTTCAAGATTTCGATGAATATTGACGTTTCTTGACTCATTGAACGCGAAAAAGTGGTTTTCTAGATGCCGTCTGTCTGTCTGTATCTCGGTCTAGAGCCGAAACCATTTTACCGATCGGGCTAAAACTTGGTATCTAGGGTTTTTATATTCTTCCTGAGGTGTTTTCGTAATTAAATAACCAGTATTAAAATTAAGGGTAGTTTACTGAAGGCCAAATAGAGATAAAAATTGATCTTCTCAAAATTCACTCAAACTATTTTGATTAAAAGTTGTTACAGGACACTGTTTAGCATCATAAACAAAATTGCAGTTCTTATTTCCATGAAAAAAGTAATATTTAAGGTACCCTATACTGGTGGAAATTTCAAATTTTAATAACATCTCCACAAATATTTGAGATAAGATATAGCTTATAAATATAAAGTTGTTGTACTATTAAAAATAAAAAACTTTTATTTGAAATATAAATTTATAAAACTAATATTTTCCAAATTATTGTGTTTTTTTTTATATTATTGTTGAGGTATCTGATAAACAAAGGTGTTACCTTTTCCTCAATATGTTTCTATAAAAGTATATTTTATTTCATTCAGGCTTTTTAGTGGAATGTGATGCTCTTTTTTCCATCATGTTTCTACGATAGTGTATATTATTTCGTCTCACAAATCCTACGAGTTTTAATCTAATGTCTCCATTTTTAGATAAAGGAGAGAAAAGGGCTGCGCAATGCACCAAAATTTTAAATTTTAATAGTTAATACGGAGAAACCATTGTTTTTATATAAAGCACAAGCAGGAAATCACCTCCAGTGTACAATATTCGAGCTTTGACCTCCCTATTCTATTACGAGTCTGACGCCATAGATTAAATTACCACCAGTAAAGATGAAACAGTAGAATGTATGGGAGAATATAGCTAAGCTACTGATGTACGAACATATTGAAACACATATAGGGCCTTTAACACTATTACATTGGTATCATACGAAGTATAAAAATATCTGAGAAGCCCTTCAATATGTTTTAATCTTGATTTTTAATAGTATCTAACTTGCATAAGTTTATTGGTGTTTGTATGTATTTAATCTCACATATAAGGATTAGAACATCATAAAAAAATTAAAAGACTTTCTAAAGCGTAAAAAATTTAACCATTGTGTTGGAATCATTTTAAGTATCGTAATTATTTATATGAAAATAAGTCAAGCATCACTTTCAATGAAAGCAAAGAATTCAGTGAGAATGGCTGCTAAATGAATAATTCCTTGCATTTAGTTAATTCCCATAGCAAACAATAGTACAATAATAATAATTATTACTATCGCCACCTTTTATTGTGTTTCTTTAATCACAAAAAAATGCAACTACCTTTATGATCCTGCATTTGCACTATAGGTGGATAATAAAGAATTCCATCCGATGCCAACAGATATGACACACTTCATAAAGAAATAAGTATCACTATCACTAATGACTTTCAATATATGATTACTGAGAAAACTACCGTAGAGAGGTTAATAAAACAAAGCCGGTAATTAGACTTTCAATTTCCACATAACGCTAATTACATCCCCCGAAGCGTGAAACTAGCGAAGGATATTGTCTGGTTGTAAGTCACGCTTGAACCGCATTTACAGATGAATAAATTTTAAAAAAGAAAGTATTAATCTGTGTCTTGATAGCTTGACAATCTAAATGAAAACAACATGACTAATTCATTAACCAGATTTATAATTTAACAAGTTGGTGTATAAAGTGTATTAAGTAATAATAATAATAGTTGTTTTAGTGTAAATTCATAAACCAAGAACAAATTAACAAAACACTGGGTGAAAGACTTGACTTCAGTTCCATTTATATAGGAGGGGTTTTGTATGACAGAAAAACACTACTTTCAAATGTGCGTACGTCAAGTTATGGGATATACAGCTGCCACTTTAGACAGTTATTATAAACACCTGCAAAACGGCATTAATAAAATAGTAAAATGTTAACAAATTTGGCAAAATAAATTTGTTTGTGTATTATTAAAGGCCTTTCATATGAAAATTTATTTGTAGATTTAAATTATATCTAGAGAAAATAAATTGTTAGAAAAGTAGAGGAATTAAATGCGCAAAACTTTCTAGTAGTAATATATATATTAATTTTTTCACACAGTTTTACTACCCATCCTGGCACCCCACATTTAATTATATTATTGAGATGTTATAAAGGAACGTAGAAAATGTACCCACAGTTGCGTATAGAAAGCGTAAAGAAGAATTATTTAGGAAAAAATACCTTCACTAAACCATAACGTTACTGTATTTTTATACAGAAGCTGTATGAACTTAAACCTAAACAGATATCCGTAAACAACGAAAGAATATTAAATCTGTGAATCCAAAGAAATTTTTTTTATTTGTAATAAAAGTTAGTAGCAGCCCCTCAACCATAGCCCCCACCATCTAGAACAGTGTTTCTCAAATTTTCACCAATATTAGCCCGTTAAATAGGAGTTCGACGGCGCATAACAGTTGGGCCTCGGTCAATGACCAGGAGGATTATCGCCATAGCTTAGTTGGGCCACGATCATTGACCTGGATAATTATCGTCATAGCTTAGTTGGGCCACGATCACTGACCAGGATAATTATCGGCAGAGCTTAGTTGGGCCACGATCACTGACCAGGAGATTATCGTCATAGCTTAGTTGGGCCACGATCACTGACCAGGAGGATTATCGTCATATCTTAGTTGGGCCACGATCACTGACCAGGATAATTATCGGCATAGCTTAGTTGGGCCACGATCACTGACCAGGATAATTATCGCATAGTTTAGTTGGGCCACGATCACTGACCAGGAGGATTATCGTCATAGCTTAGTTGGGCCACGATCACTGACCAGGAGGATTATCGTCATATCTTAGTTGGCCACGATCACTGACCAGGAGGATTATCGTCATATCTTAGTTGGGCCACGATCACTGAGCAGGAGGATTATCGTCATAGCTTAGTTGGGCCACGATCACTGACCAGGAGGATTATCGTCATATATTAGTTGGGCCACGATCACTGACCAGGATAATTATCGGCATAGCTTAGTTGGGCCACGATCACTGACCAGGATAATTATCGTCATAGCTTAGTTGGGCCACGATCACTGACCAGGATAATTATCGGCATAGCTTAGTTGGGCTATGATCACTGACCAGGAGGATTATCGTCATAGCTTGGTTGGGCCACGATCACTGACCAGGAGGATTATCGGCATAGCTTAGTTGGGCCACGATCACTGACCAGGAGAATTATCGGCATAGCTTTGTTGGGCCACGATCACTGACCAGGAGAATTATCGGCATAGCTTTGTTGGGCCACGATCACTGACCAGGAGAATTATCGGCATAGCTTTGTTGGGCCACGATCACTGACCAGGAGAATTATCGGCATAGCTTAGTTGGACCACGGTCGCCGACTAGGATTAATAAATTATTATATTATAAAAGAGTGTGAAAACAAATAAATGTATTTGGCGGTACAACCAAAGAAGTTCCTGTTGTCAGCATCAGTAGCAGCCAGATTTATCAAAATGTCCGTTACAATCACGAAGAACGGACGCTCCCCGAAGTTCCGTCAATTTGAGCGAGGAAGGGGGCAGCAGTGGGGGGGAGGGGCGGGGTAAACAGGTGAGACAAAGACCAGATATGGGAAGGAAAAGGGAGAGGTCGGAGGGAGGTAGCTCTGTACAAATAAACAATTCTCATTTGTCAAAGTGCATCAAGACAAGTCGAATCCCACCGCTCATTCTTCAACCCGTGTCTTCATGGACAGGATCTTTCATCCATCATGGAGAAGGACTCAACGCCCTGAAAGACTCCATCTCCATTATTACAAAGTGAACGACATTTTTTTAAATAGAAGAACTATTTTAGCCTAAAGTAAAACCAAATAAAATAAAATTTTATATACCTATTATATTTAACTTCATTTTTTCTTTATTATGAGTTAATTTTTTATTCATCTTAAGTAAAGGCTAAGTCATTAAATTATTTTGGTGTAAAGTGTACCACTAAAATATAAACAAAATGACGAGGCAACCTTCTTAGGTTTCTAGAAAGCTACAAGAATTGTAGGACCACATATAACTGATAACGTTCAATTTTTGTAAAGGGAATCTTGCAACGAAGATTTTATCAACTTCATCAATCGATTAACAAGTTACACAAAGATCACTTCTGTCGCTGTTAGAGAACCGACCAAGTGCACTCAAAGGTACTGAAATCTTAAACAAATATTTACATAGATCGAATTTAGTTGTTGTATCTAATAAATATAAATATTGTTCTGACGGTGTTTATAAACATATTTTAGTAAGTGGGAATTAAATAAAAACTTTTATTTGGTATTTTTTATATAATTAGGTTGAATCACATTCATAAATTTTCCAAAAATCTTATACATTTTTCTTAAAACATTCTTTTTTTTTCACACTTCATCTTACTACCCATACGTAATATTTACATTTAAATACACTAATGTGTCAATGATGAGAGGTAAATTAAAGAAATAAACCCGTTTTTGAGTAGACGAAATAACTTCTTTAGTACACCCAGTCAGGGTTAGAATCTCGTCCTCCCCGTCAAAATCCCACAAGGCCAGACGAGCTTAACGCGTTAGTCCGGGTGCCCAGCGACATCGGTCAACATTATAAAAATATGGTTTGTGTTATATATTGATTGACACAAAACATATGGATAATTATAAACATGTTCGAAATTTATAAACATAAGCTATAACTTAAATTCGGGCACATTCTACACAACAAATAATATTATATTTGATTTAATTTTCAGTTTCTATTTCATAGAATAATGTAAAAGTCATTGTAGGGGTAGCCTAATTATTTAATTTCTCCTTGGAGCAGTATGAATTTGCGAAACCTTTATTTATTTTAATTTTGTGCAACTATAGTGAGGCAATGACCCGGAATAAACCATAATATGGCCTACGGATAAGGAATATACCGATATCCCGGAGAGCTGAAATTTAGTATGTTCGCTATGGAGCACACCATCTTTATGAGAAAAATTCTTAACTTGAAGAATACAATATGGTCGGCACAACGTACAAATAGTCTCATTTGAATGAAATAGGAAACTTTAAATTTTAAAACTATATCAAAAAATATATAGACATAAAAGAAAAGAGATTTGCCGTGAAATTAGAAATTGCACCTGTCCGAGATCGGCAGTGAAGTTTTGAAATAAACACTAATAAATGAGAAAACAAAATCTACTGGCGAATAATTTTAGTTTATTAAAAATAAGAAAATCACTTAGTTAATAAACATATAAAATTATA
Source organism: Timema podura (assembly GCA_033556935.1). Taxonomy (NCBI): domain Eukaryota; kingdom Metazoa; phylum Arthropoda; class Insecta; order Phasmatodea; family Timematidae; genus Timema; species Timema podura. The sequence continues at coordinate 48,981,001 of JAVRXN010000004.1, read as the reverse complement.
GAAATGAGCGTATATCTAGCTAGAATATTATTTACTATCAGTAGGAAGTCACAGGCACCAGTGACCCTATCAGTTTTTAGATAGTGTGTAACACACATTTTATATCAAAGAGCAAGCGCCTATATATGGTTGACGTATGCAACATTTCAAACATATTTGCTAGGCGGGTAGCATCACCCAAATTGAATAAACTGTGAATATAGTAGACATTGATAGATATTTTTAATTAGTTTATTTGAGTTTGGGACATCTTGACTGTCGTGGACTTAAAACCACTTTTTAAATGCAAGTGTTCACATGTTACCTCCAACTTAGAGTGGAACCATATTAGTTTTTCTTTTGCTTTACGCTTAAAACAAGAGCTTTTCGAGGATCTTGTGGTGGTAAACTTTCCAAAGATATGTCAGTGAGTGAAAAAAAAACCACTTGAGTTATAAGGTTTGGATTAAATTAGCTTGTGAATTTTACCTTGCTGTTGCAAAGTTGATTTTCTTGGAAGAAATCAAAATTAAACGTATACACTACGGTTTACAATGAACCTAAATATTGAATACATTGCCAATTTCCAACGGGATCGAGAATAATTAATGTAATGTAGTGTTTCTTTCAGAAGCTTGAAACAAATGGTTTTTGGGAACTGAGCCTAGTGGTGAAAATACGAATCAAACCACACGTTCCTAGCACATTTTATGGTCCAGCATTGACTCAAACAAGTGACATCCCAAGAGAAGAGACGCAAAGAGACCGAAGCAAATAAAATATGCAAAGACGAATATTAAAGCAATATTTAAAGACGAATATTAAAAAAAGATGTGTTTCATTCGAAACCAAGATAGTTCCCAAACTGGTCTTTCTTCCCTCAAAAGAAATGACATGAAATGATAATCAATTATAAGCCCTATATTTATATATAAAAAAAAAGAGAACGAGATTATAAAAAGTTGTACCAATTCAGAAAAGTGTTGAAGACAAAAAAAAAAAAAGTCGAAAGAAATTTCACGTCTCTATGAACTTAGCTTAATAGGATTCCTTCCTCCCTGAAAATGGGTTTATCTGAGATAGCGGCTGGAAACGAAATTGAGAAAGAAGAATAGGTCGGTTGTATGTGTGTGCGCCAGCCCACGTGGTGTGTGAAGGGCCAGAAAGAAGGGTGGGAAAGAGTCTAATGCAATTTGTTGGTAGAATGGAGGTGGTTTGGAACAGACTGCTCACTTGATTGAGTCGCGGGAGAAACAGTAGATTCGGGAGGGAGGGGGCATTGAGGTGGCTGGCGTGAAGAAAAGTAGGAAGTGACCGAATCGGAGGATAGAAGAAAATAAAACAATGAGGGTGTAAGATGGAAGTGAGGGAAATAGAATAAAGGGCAGCAGGATTGATGCATGCGGACAAGCAATGGCATACCTCAATATATTGAAAACATTTTGTACAATGAATTCTAACTCTATTAAACTTAAAATATTACATTTTCAAAATTATTTTGAATAAATCTATATAATATATGGAAAATAAAAATATATCAAGTATATACTCACATTGTAAAAGGCATTAAATAAACCGAATAAGTAATCTAATAATCCCCATCAAGTAGCAAGATAACCGTCTTTACAATGTCTAAATCCCTAACTCTACGTAAATTGACTACGTGAAACCGAGCGAGTATGACACGGTCAGCTTTAACCACGATGTTTAAAATGTTCCCATTTTCTTCGCATGATGGTACACTTCCTTTAAATATAACTTCCATAATCCCTAAAACCTCTAGCGTAAATAGTACATAAACGTATAAACCGAGCGGGTAGTATGACACGGTGCTTTAAAAAAAGAGACCACGATGTTTAAAATGTCAAGCCCAGCTAGTCTTGTTCGGAAGTGACGGAGAAGTCGGGGTTAAAATTACAAATCCTGGGTCGGGTGTACTGGTAGTTTTTCCTAAATTATTTATCACTCTCCGTCTACGAAAATACGGTGTGCATTTCCTCTAAATTATAAATTTCTTAATCCTAGCCCAATGCGGATAGCCCAAACAGACGCGGATCACAACAAATACTAAACAACGCCGCTTTTTAATATTTAAAAGAAAATTTAGACACCGATTTATTTTTGGGTAGGTTTGATAAATGCATTTTTACTATTCGCATATAATCAATAAAATGCATGAAACTCTATCAAAACTAGACTGTTTTTGAAAACATTATTTTACATCTGTTTCTTTGTTCACATCAAATAAGTAACGAGATACGAAAACATATCTTAGCTTTTAAGTTTAAAATTTGAAGAAGCAATTCCTAGGAATACTACTATAGCAGGGGCCCCTGACCCTATGCCCGCGGGGCATGGCGCCCCCGAGCCTTTTGTGTCTTCCCCCACTTTTGACCACAGCTGAAAGTTCTTGATTAATAGTTTTAATCTGTTACTTTTCAGACCAAAATCAATTTTGTGCTTATCTCTAGGTATGCTGTTTCAAGAATTGGTGATTGAAGCCCCCCCCCCCCCTTTCCAATCCCTCCCTCTTCTCGTTCCTATTTCTTTACCGCTCATTTACAAAGTGTACTTTTACTCTGAACTACAATTTAATAGTTTTAAGCTGAATGATTTTGCTTTTTACTAATCTCAAAGCCTACCCCCTTCCATCAGCTCTCCCCACACCCAAAATCCATGCTAAACTTCCTATTTCCTTGTTAATATCTTGACATGAGTCTACCCAGCTTTTTGCCTGAATAAACATAGAATAAATATATATTTTAAAAATGTACTAAGCACCAAAATGGTGGTTAGTAGTTAAATATTACACTTTTCTTTATTTTGGTCTTGTTAAAACCGTAGATAAAGCAGATTTTTTAATGTATTTATTGTCAAGGATACGGCCTTGAGTATTACCCAAACCACATGTAACGTCACAACCTGTTGGAAACTTAACCTGGCAGTTGACCGGTCGTGTGTATAGCGTTGAGGCCGACCTCTGAGCCTGGCGGTAGTTAAAATTTGCCTTGAAAAAGTAATATTGGTGCCCGCCGCACTACCGTTAATGTTGAATGTGCTCTAAGGTAAAAAAAAAAAAAAGTTGGGGACCTCTGCTTTAGATTAATGTTCATCTTAATAAACAAAAATGGCTTGAACATTTCTTGATATTTTAATAAGTGTACTTCTCTCTTACTTTGCACTACAACATCAAAAAATTAGCGACTTAAAATAATCGAGTTGTTTATTTGTTGTTGGGACTCTCCCACCGCGGTATTTCTTATGGTAATTTGGCAGTCCCTGAATGTTTATTTCTGAGTTTACAATCATCATGCAACGAGATATAATATAAAGTGATAGTATACGAAGTCCATTAACAGTTTTTCCAGTTCAACGTTGCTTTTGTGCATAAAGAGCGGGAAAACAAAAGAATAAAGGGAATTGTTGTAGTACAGTATGAGAAACGATTCTGCACTACTTGCTGGTCCTAGAACTAGAGGTTCGCTTTGGCTCTCAAATGGCGGTTTTATTATTTCCATGTTAGAAGATTTTATCTCTAAATATTAAGAATTAAATTTGAACAAAGAACGAGAAAGCCATATGGAGGCTGTTCAATATCGACACGCAGTTAAAATGTCAGCACATATTCGTTATATGATTTATAGTATTTTGGAAGTCATGTGGTCAACATCGATTGTCGACAAACATCAATACATCTATCGACATGTATGAAAATGAAATTTCTCCCAAAATTAATACCAACATTGGTTAATAAACAATGTATTATAGATTCAGGCGGGTTTTAACGCGCCTAAATAGTTTAGGTAAAATGCGGTGGAAAGGTAGGCTTATACAAAAAAAAATTTTTTTGTTTAATGACAACATTTACTTAATTATCTTACTAGCATTAATACGCTTGTGATATTTGCAGGAAAAATTATTTGATGCACGAATATATTAAATAATCTTAATAATTTTTTGTAAAAGTTAAAAATTTCTACGTACCACTTCTACAATAGTATAATTTTGGTAAGAAGAATCCCTTTATAAAATAAGTACATTCTTTATATGGTCAGTATTTACAACATTTTAATATTTTATTAGTGTTGTTTTATAAGTATTGATACTTCTATCAAAAGTGTAGCTATGATAGCACTGACTTGAAAATATGAAAACGTTAAAGTAGATTATACGTGTAAGATAAGGTCATTCCTATAAAACGTGGAATGTAATTGTTATGATAATAGACATTAAATGTTGGTCTGTGTGGTATCCAACTTTACTTCATGGGTAACATTTTATTGTGTTTCAATACCAATAAAGGTGACCTGTGGTCTAGGGGTAAGGTGTCAGCTACTGTGCTGGGAGTTCGGGGTTCAATCCTTCGGTACCGGACACAGATTTATCTGATTGCCAAACCCTTCCTTCACCTCTGACAAGACGTGTATTAATCACAACTTGTGAATGTGAGGAATGCCAGGTCCCCTACCGTGGTTCGGATCCCACTTTAAATGTAGGTCATCAATTTCATCTCACATCACCCTACCATTACACATTAGCGTAAGTGCGTACAACCTAACGGGTAGTAAGACTGGTTAATAGTAATAAAATATATAATAATAATAAATTAATAATATATAACAGTCAATACGAGTAGAACACTATTCAAAGAACAAAAAAGTCTTATATGTCACATTCGTTAATAGAGCGTCGTTAATCCGTTCGGTAATATCCGATCAAATACGATCGCGATTGAGACTAGGTAAGTCTTGTGCAAGAAATTAAGGACTTTAACCCAGTAATTTCATAAAGTAACTGTAGATCTAGTTTTTTTTCGAATGAAGGTTACTCTAAAACTAATGACATGGTCTTAGTCAATATACTTGATTAAAATATTTAGTGTACTGATTTTCGAACCTTTACTTATTTGCAATACAGTAACTCCCGAGGTCATAGTAATCTACTATCAATAAATACTAATGTATACAGTTAAATTGAAAGCACAGTTGAAATACGGAAATCATAATCGGATTGTCCATGTCCCGATTAGATCAGGATTTAATAGACGTCCACTTGTATTTAATATAGTACAAATTGTTGAAATAACTAAATAATTGATACAATAGTGAGTGGCCACACATACTAAGTTTGACTCGCAGACAGACTTAGGTCTGGTTAATTGGGGGTAGTTTCCCAAGTGAGATTTTAACACAGCTTTTATTCAAAACTTTCTCCACGATACTAATGGGTATTTTCAATGCAACCTTCCTCATTTTCACTCGTATTCAATCGTTAGTAGGTCTTGTATCAAACGTAAAAATAAGATTAAACTTGATGAAGTAATTACTTAAATATAAGAGATTTGAAAGTTAAAACGTAAAGTGATCTATTTCTAAGCATTACCAGCTCATGATAAAAGTAAGAAAAAAACTATGAGAAGGGAAGCAAAATAGAAAGTTCAGATTATAGATCGAACTGGCAGGGAATAAGAAAGGAGGGGTTGGACTTAAGGTGGCGAAGGGGAGCTGTGCTGACAAGGAGCTGATGGAACCGCCAGAAACAGATCAACATCAGCTGGATGATCAGGAGAGGAAAAGATGGAAAGGGGGTTAAATCTCTCCCTCCCACCTACCTCTCCGGGAGTTCCTGTTACAAGCGCGTGGACAAATTAAACTACACAAAAAAAAGGTGGTGCGATAGAAACTGACATGGTAGTGACGTCTGTGAGAAATACAATTTGAACAAAATAGTTTTTTCCACTCCATTAAAAACAAACAATAAATCTTGTTTGAACTATAACATCTTACAAAACAATCTAATCATTTTAGTGAACATGTTAAACAATGCATCCCAAGCCAACGAGCTTTCATTAATGTTATGTTTAGAATATATATTGCTCGTCATTATGTGGTAACGAAATTAATTTTACAACCATATCTGTATTTTCTTCCTTTCTTTCTCTCTCTATACGTGTGTTTAAACGCCATTAATAACCTACTAAACAAACAAGTATATCAAACACACTTAGTTTTGATTTAATTCCTCACAATAACTTTGTAGTGTGAGTATATCCTGAACAGGTAGTAAGACCTGGTGCTAAAACAGCAACATTGTAGTGCTAGCTTTAACAGGGTTGCTTGAGCACACTACTTATGAAGGGACACCTTATAGTTAGTTCTCTTGGGACCCTATTAAAAAATTACGTTATGTGTTTGAGGAAGAATATTTTTGTTTCTAAACATTCGCTTTTTTTTAGCACCAACGTTTTACTTATGTTGTTTGGGTTAAACATTGATGTACTCATTACTGGGTTAAACACTTATGTACTCATGACTGGGTTAAACACTTATGTACTCATTACTGGGTTAAACACTTATGTACTCATTACTGGGTTAAACACTTATGTACTCATGACTGGGTTAAACACTTATGTACTCATGACTGGGTTAAACCTTTATGTACTCATGACTGGGTTAAACATTTATGTACTCATTACTCTAATGTGTTCGGGATTAAGAAGATTTCATTTAAATGAAGTGAACCCGCATTTGGGTGGAGGGAGAGTGGAAAAACATTTAGGAAAAAAATATTTCAGTCCACCCGACTGGTATCTTCAGCATTCCAGTATATTGCGAGAGTAGCGCTTTAGAACATGTGGCCACCGAAGCGGGTAACCATTCACCTTAAGTCGCTAAAGTATTTGAGTAGAGCTGCCCTGTAGTAGGAGAACAAACATTCGAGGATGGCAACACAAATGAAAATACAATATGTGCTGTGACCCCACCCCCATTAAATGATATCGTCGTTCGATTCATAAATATAAAGCCCTAGGCCTGCCTAGGCCTACCAGCTACCTTTCTCTTCCAAGGCATTTAGGTCTTAATGATCAACCAAAGTAGGACTATGTGGATAACTTGGACTTTTCAAAGTGAATTTTTTTTTACCTTTAAACTATTTTATACAAGAATATATTATATGTTTAGGGTTATAGAAAATGGTTTGGTTTTCATTCCAGTTAACACCACACTCATGTACTATTAAAGGTGATGTCAATATTTAACCTATAGCAGCACCTGATTGTCAATATCTCAGTTACCTAGTCGGCCTCTTTAATCTCAGAGCTGTGACATCTTGAGTTAAAAGTTGTAGAAAGTGTGCGGATTTCACCTTTTTATGATTTTTAAACTAAAAAACTTATAATGCAAGAGATCACCTCTTAAATGTTACAAAATATGTAGAAGTGTGCAATGCATCTCATAGCTATGGCTCTTGTTTACCCTGTTTATTTTTAGTGTGGCTCATTAATGAACACCTAGGCCATGGCCACAAACAAGTAAAATATAGACTCTCAACCTTACGGGGGTTTTGCTGCGCTTCTTTTACCAGCTTGAATCCTTCAACACTGGGCTTCGCTAGTGTCACTGCTGAATGATAATAGGACTAACCGCAGCGATCCTGGTGTTGAAGGATTCAAGCTGCCAAAAGGAGAGCAACCATTTTAACCTGGAGGGTGTGTCTGGGTATATTATTTGTCTGTGGCCTTGGACGAGGGCTAACAATATCTAATGTATTTTCTGGTTAGACGCAAGGGTTCTCAAACTTTAGTCACTCAAACCTCAATTGAGTAATAAATTAATCTGTTAAGCCTCACTTACATAGCACAATTAAAAAGCATTTTCATGATAAAATAAAAACAAAAATAAAACATCTAAATAATGCATCGATTGTTATATTTACTCAAATAAATTTCGTAGAGGCTGAAGTTATTAAATATAATCAAATTTTTGCAAGGTATCCATAAAATATTAATTTTAAAACATTACGGTTTTATATTTGATCATAAGTAAGTACTATACTATTGGTGCGAATGAAAGAAAAAAGATTATAAGCATTTGAAATGTTGTGCTACATAAGAAAGTTGAAAACATCATGGATGGATATAACATCAAATAAAGATGTGCTAAGAAAAGGAAATAAAGAAAGGAAATTTTAGAAAGGTATACAGCAAGGAAGAGTTATTATTATTAATTATTATTATTATTATTATTATTATTATTATTATTTTTTATTATTATTATTATTATTATTATTATTAGCACCGCGTCTTACTACCCGTTCGGGTTATACGCACTTACGCTAATGTGTAATGGTAGGGTGATTGTGGGATGAAATGGAGGACCTACAGTTTAACGTGGTATCCGAACCACGGTGGAGGCCTGGCATTCCTCATATTCACAAGTTGTGATTAATACACGTCTTGTCAGAGGTGAAGGAAGGGTTTGGCAATTAGATAAATCTGTGCCGGGACTGAGGATTGAACCCCGGACCCCCAGCACAGAAGTCTGACACCTAACCCCTAGACCACCAGGTCACCTAAGGAAGATTTAACATGGTAGGACATACACCGAGACATGATAGTTCGACGTAGATGATTATAGAAGATGTGGAAGGAAGAAATTCCAGAGGGAGACTAAGGCCGGTGACAGATTAACGTTTTGGCCGCTGCGACACAAACGCCGCTCTAGTGTATTGCATTGTTTCATTCGAGAGGGCTCCCTACGACCAAGAAACTCTCACATTGACGTTTTCAAATCTGTCGCTAGTCTGACCCCTCTCATATGAAACAATGCAATACACTAGAGCGATGTTTGTGTCGCAGAATCAAAACGCGACCAAAACGTCAGTCTGTCACCGGCCTTAGACTGGAGTACATGAATCGGCGAACGTTATTAGCAGAAGAAGGTAAAAAAACTAGTATAGGCAAAAGTGGAGAGCTGCAGAAAACCAATCGCAAGATTGATGGACCTAATGATGATGAGTATTATTCATGAAAATATATAAAACTGATTAGAAAATAATATTTAAAAAGTATGCTTACTACAATATTGAACTATTAATTGGAATAAGTTTTTTTTTTTATAACACAGAGATGCTTCGGTTAAAGTTATATTTTTGTGAAACACGGGTGAAGGCCATTTTAAACTGCCGGTTGATTTATGTAGTTTAGCTCAGTCGGTAGCATGTCTTGTCTATTGAGCTAAGAGTTCCGGGTTCGATTCCCAGCGTGGTCGAGAAATGATTCATTGGTGATGGGTGAGCCCCCTCTTTTAACAATGATAAATTAAATGCAGAGGTTTTGAAGTTATTCCTGTTATAGATTTAAGTGTTTTTTTTTATAAATAGTGAGCTACCCGTTTTAGTGGCCGGATTGTCTAACGTGCTACTCTCGCAATAGACTAGACTGCCGATGACGGGGAGATCAAGGTTTGAATTTCGGTCGGGTGTAATGAGGGTAGTTTTTACTAAATGGTTCCATGCAAATGCAGGTACACTTCTTATAAATATAACCTGATCAATCCCTAAAAAACATTAGCGTAATTAGTACATTAGCTTATGGTCCGAACGAATAGTAAGACGCGGTGCTAAGAAAAAAAACATAATATTGTTTTTATTCCTTTGTTTGAAAAAATGGCAACTGCCACACATATATTCAAACTGTAATTTTTTTATTGATTAATTTGACAAAGTAGAGCAATATTTTTTTTTTATAGTCCACACAAACTTCACCAAATCAGAGGAACTGAACAATTGCTCCAAAGATAAAACCATGCTGCATCTCTCCTGAAATCCTCCTCGCGCTTCACAGTTTAAGAACCCCTGGCTTAGAGGAATAGTATATTCACCAAACTAATGGATTTATTTTAGAATCCTACCCTAACTGTTCCCTCAGTCTAGTAGTCCAGTGTCCCCTTGCCTCCAGAGACGGTGTGTGCACAGCTATATCATGATAAGTTTCCCTCCGTATCATTTTCTATGCATTAGACAAGTTTTAACTGGCTTTCCCGAGATTTAAATTAAAAAGTTTGACTAGCCAAACACGCGTGGTTGTAGGAGGAAGGGTTAGGAATATTGGTAGGGAGCGGGTGGCTAGAGGGATGTTTAAGATGCAAGATACGTTGCTTTGATGTAATGAAACAAGTTAGGTAAACTCTCGAAGGGAAATAGCGTTCAATCTTAATACTTTTTCAATGTGGTTAAATTCGACATTTGGGTTGGGTTTTTTCTGACTAAGTACAAGCGTGAACCACGAAAGATATACTTAGCCCTTTATTTACTTAACCCTTTATTTATCCAAACAACTAGCCAGTGCATTAAATACTATCATATATACATGTATATATGTTTTTTAACGTGTGCAACCAGGGTTTGTAGGCCAGACAGACACTTCTGGTCTTCTACTGGCAGTGACTAATATGTAACCATCATCTGATGTTGTAAACACCGTGTAGGCGCGGTTACTTCAGCCCAATAAGATGATGGGATGATAATGATGATGATTATATGGTACCAGTAGAAGTCTTAAACATAGCTTACCATACCATCGCCACCATAGTAACGATTCACCTTCGGGAAACATACATATGGTAACACTGGGAGTCAAACTCGGGATATCTAGAGTAGCATCCGGGAATGCTAACCAAGAGGCTGGCCATCTTATTTAGTTCTAGTTGGGTCTAGCAGTATAACTTTTGTTGGATCACATCAAAATGTCAGCTTTTATTTAGCGCCGCGTCTTGTTAAACCGTTCTGGTTATATGCTTATGTACTAATTATTATTATTATTATTAGCACCGCGTCTTACTACCCGTTCGGGTTATACGCACTTACGCTAATGTGCAATGGTAGGGTGATTGTGAGATGAAATGGAGGACCTACAGTTTAACGTGGAATCCGAACCACGGTAGAGGCCTGGCATTCCTCACATTCACAAGTTGTGATTAATACACATCTTGTCAGAGGTGAAGGAAGGGTTTGGCAATCAGATAAATTTGTGCCGTGACCGAGGATTGAACCCCGGACCCTCAGCACAGAAGTCTGACACCTTACCCCTAGACCACCAGGTCACCTATGTACTAATTACGTTAGTGGTTTTAGGTATTGGGAAGGTTATATTTAAGTATATGTACACGCGTTTGCTTGGAGGGAGAGTTGAAAACCATTTTTTTTAAACTCAGTTCACCCTACCGAGATTCGAACTTCGATCTCCCCATCATCTGCAGTCAAGTATACTGCGAGAGCAGTGCGTTAGACCATGCGGCCATCGAATCGGGATATATTTTATTCATTACATTTAATAAATTATGGTTTAAGAACGACTTAATACAAGGGATAGAGATGAGAAAGTTTGTATCATATAATAAGCACCCGAATAAGCGTGGAGAAAGGAAATAGAAAAAACAATGCTAAGTGATAAAAGATAAATCACCATCAGTGAACCAAACAGAGATTCAAAACTCAAAACCCACGTCACTGTCAATTTAATTTAAAGGGTTCGCGGGTTCAAACCCAGCCAGGGTCGACGGATTCATCTTGAGTGATAAAAATCCGTAACACAACTTCCTTCGGAGGGGAAGTAAGGCCGTCGGTCCCATGTGGATTGTGCCATGTAAAATAACCCTGGAAGGTATGTGAAAACACCTATCTCGGCAAAATTGTAGAACCTTTCTCTCTCGCTCATAGAAATTCTCGTGTGCTGATATAATAGGCAGTTCAGAAAGTGCAAGTTGAATACCTCAAATATATTAAATGAAAAATGTAGTTTTTAATTACGTCATTTAAAACATTAGTTTTTGTAAAACATACATTATTTATAAAAAAAAAATTACGAAAAATTTTAAATTACGTATAAAAAAGGAAGCTGAATGGCAAGTCAACTATAAGCTGGCCTTTCAGTTGGATATTAAATGGCGAAAGACTGAATACATAAGACCGACTAGTTATGTTATAAGACCTACTTTTAAATCTAAAAGGTGTCCGTCCAGAAATTAGTTTTCAGACTTTAATAAATATTGTTTACAAGCTAAAAGTGTTTAGGAGAAAGGTTACGGAACGAGTTCCTTGCTAATCCAACAAAGACCTTGACACCTGAATCGTGGAGTTACTGGCCAGAGATCAGATGCAGATTATCTCTAGTTACTGCTCCTGCCTGTCAGAAGGCTACCGGTACATTCACACACAAAAGTAAGACTTTCATGATGGTAGCTCACACTCCTAAACTTACAATTTTCGTCGGTAAAACTTTCAACGTGTTTTGCTAATACGCTAACGTTTCCAAGAGATTATAAATCATAATAACCTTTTATTTTCTCATATAAACGAGAAATATTGTAATCGTGAGAAAAATGTATATAGAGATTATTATTTAGTATATTTTATATATTTGACTCACAATCAAAAGCTCTAAATAAATTAGATTAATAGTTATTAGAATTACATAATACTTTTATTATAAAAATTATTAATTATCATCAATATTATATTAAAAAACCAATCAATGATCGGGAAAAAAATACACACTTTGAATGTAATTTCGACTCTAAAGATCAGCTCAGTTACATTTCTCATTACTTTTATGTGAACCCGAACCCAAAAAAGTGGATTTTACCATTTTCTGTTTGCCTGTCTTGTCCGTCTGTTCCTGCCCATGGATACAATACGGTTTGATGGATTTTGTTCGGACTTGGAATTTTGATTTTATAGGGCTACACCTGGAACATTGTTTTTTTTTTTTTTTACCCGAGCCCTCAACCTAATGGTAGTTTAATAATAGTGATATTTTTCTTTTTAATTACAGATATTTTCGAAAAATGGTTATAGCAATTTTATTTAAAATTGATATCTAGGGAGTGTTTCACCTGACAAATAACACTGTATACTTTTTTTAGGGGAAAAATTCGTTTAAATGTAGATTACTGATGACTAATTTTTTTTTAAAATATAATATTTTAAGAAAATTTCTGAAACGATTTGGTTAAAAGTGAGTATATGTTACGTTTTTTCGTGTTTTAGCGTGGAACCCCCTTTTATCACTACTATTGGATTGCCCGAGAATCAAGCCCCGAACCCCACCATCATCGAATCAGTTTATTGTAATCCCAACGCCTTAGACCGTGCGACCTGTGGTGCTGGTAATAATCATATGTAAGCCTACAATAAACTACCAAATAGATGTTTTCATCAATCAACACAATTTATACCTGCTGAAAATATTCAGGAAGCACGAACACAATTTAAAAGGGACATTTTTACAGAATATTTCTAATTTAGCAGACCAAATACAGCAAATACACCTTAAAGCCCGCATTGTGGGCACGTGTGCTAAATGTATTTAGTATGGGTTTTTTTGGTGACGATGAGGTCGGGGTTTAAGTCCCGACCGGGTTTATTAAAGGTGGCCTTAACTTAATAGCTACCCGCTTCGGTGGCCGTGGTCTAACGCAGAGATCAAGGTTCAGATCTCGGTCGGTTGTACTGAGGGTAGTTTTCCCCTCTCCTTCCACGTAAATGCGGGTACACTTCCTATTAGTATAGCCTTCTTATTCTTAAAACCATTAGCGTTATCAGTATACAGGCGTATAATCCGAACGGGTAGTAAGAAGCGGTGATAAAAAAAAATCCACTAATTCATTTTCAAACATCACAAGAAAGCAAAACCCGGGTTCCTTTAGATCAGAAGACAGACAGACGTGCCTCTCGTTAAGCTAATGTATCTGGATAGTATCTACTTTCTAGTCTTAGAATAACATAATTTTGATCATGCCTGTACGGCCATGATTATCATCGCTAGCTGTCAAGAGTAAAGGATTTTGTTCTGCGAGTTGTCAGCAGATACTATAACCGAATAACTGCATCTTCAACCCGGATGCTCGTGATGTATTCTTCTAGTACTTGTTAGATTGAAGCTGGTGGATGAAGTTAACGTATACATACATTCTTGAACTTAGAGTTTTTTTTGCAGAGATTCCTAGTTCCGTACCAAGTTATGTTTCCATCAAGAAAATATTACATTCTTAAATAGCGAATGATACCGTAAACATTTTCGGCCTTGAGATTATGGTGAATAATGACGTTTTTTCTGCTTTCAATAAACGAAGATTTTTCTAGAAAAAAATACGCCCAAGGTATACACCCTCAGGTTTTCTAACGTTAAGATTCAGATTTCTTGAATTCTTAGTTTTGGAGTTCTCGTGTCAACAAATACACAGATTCACATTCTGATTTTATTTTTGGTAAGCAATGGAAAGCCATTAAAAAAAATTTTTTTAACGAAATTTATAAATTTGTAAGGCGATGGCTTCGTGTAAGTGTGTGTACGCCTTTATTATATTTAATAATAATCAACAAAAATCAACAAACGTAGCACATATACGACCAATTAATATGATTTTAAGAAGGCATACAAAGCTTTAGTACAGTGTTAGTCAAAGTGCAATCCTTAGACCACTGGTGGTCCGCGGTGGCCTATCAAGTGGTCCACATGATCCTAGGCCTAATAATAATAAAATATAAAAAATGTTGATCACATAAAAAATTGAAATTTGAAAGATTTAATATAAATATCCATACTATGCTGTATTTCATTTATATATACATACATACTTAATCACGCCATTTCCCTTACGGGGAAGGCAAGAAACTGTGCAAATGGCTCAAAAAACAACTTTGTACTTAATCCATCCTCACTAACTTTCTCCATACTTTCCTATACTCCCTTCGCCTCAACAACATCCATGCACCGAGTCACACGTGTTATTTTATTCTTAAAACTCTTTAAGTTTTTCTTTTTCCCACATTCATCTACAAAAATTTTCCACGGCCTACATGGCCTACCCCTTGGTTTTGATCCACACATTCTACCCTCATATATTTTATTCGTCCCTCAATCCACACTCATCATCTCAATATGCCCAAACCAACGTAGCACGCTTCTTTCACAATGAGCCACTGAATTCCCTTTCAAACCGCACTCCTTCAGCACCCATTAATTACCGACTGTCCATACGAGTTTTTCCACATACATTTCTTAGATATATTTCAACCGCATTCACCTTGCTCTTGATTTCTCCTGACAAACCTACACTTCACACCCATAAAACGATATTGGCATTAACTCACTTTTATATACTGCCATCTTTGCTTCATGATACTACTTCATTCTTTGCAATAGTCCATATACATCCAACTACTCTCCAAGATGCATTTACCCATTCACCCATTTTTACAGAAAATTCTGAGTAGATACATAAAATCATTCACTTTTCGTGTTTTCTGTTTCTGAACTAACATCAGTAAGTCGTATTAACTTTAGTAGTTGCCCGCCAAAGCTAGGCGTCCCTTTAATCCATCATCACATAGCACGCTCTCTTTCTGAACAAACGTCAGCGAGTGGTATTTGTCGTCCATCCATGATATAGCCTCCCATTGTTTCTCTCTAACTTTTAGCGTGGGATGGGACTAAGATAAAGCCACTCACGTCCAACACTGATGTTTTAGTACACCACTGTCGCGTTGAATAACCTTAACGACAAAACTGTATGCAAAAACTGAAAACAACACAAACATCCGCCCAGAACCGTCTGAAAAAAAAAATGCATTTCAACTCGCAAGGACAACGATAAAAAAAAAACACACGAAGAAAACAAAAGAATTATTTACAGTCGCAAAACTGAGGGCAAATAGACAGAACGTGTATCAACACACGTGTTCTACCTGAAGGTTTTACAACCCATGCTATAAAAACGTCAGATAAACAGAAGAATGAACATGTCAGGCGCTGTAGCAGACAGTCTTGTGAACATTTCATACTTTGCTTCCTCTCTCGTTGGTCCACTGCTCTAGTTATTTTTGTATTAGTATGCATTTGTGACGGTGTACTTAAGACAGTCCCATTTCATAGGAATATCCTTTATAGTTCCTTTACTTATAAATGGAGACATTATTTTAAATTCGTAGCTTGTTGCAAAAACATAACAGAAAAAAGAGCATCACATACCACCAAAGAGCCCTTGAGCAAACTACACTTAATTCTAGGGTTGGATATCTAATTCCAAAAACCCTCAGGGGAACCTCATGAAAACACTCGATACAAAGGTTTTTCTCGATTGGTAAAATGGTTTTGGCTCTAGACCGAGATACAGACACACAAATAGACAGATAGAGGTCATCGTGAAAACCATCTTTTCGTGTTCAGGGGGCCATGAAACGTCGACATCCATCAAATCTCGAATACACTTTTTTGGGAGATCACAGTACTTACTATCTTCTTGGGATCGCGAGAAAGTAAAAAAAAAAAGTATGTTTTTGTGGTCACATTTGACAACTAATTTATTAGTGAAATTTTATATGTAAAAGGTATACATGTAATTTCCATCAAAATTTACAGCTGCAGATCACATGACCTGACGTATGAACACATGAAAATCGTTAAAACAACTTTTTTAGATGCCCGATAAGGTAGGATAATCCTTTGAAAATTGGACTATAGAAGCAACAGTAAGCTCGTGGTCACACGATATAAAGCATCAAGCTCGTGATATTCTGCATTGCCGTTGACACGGAGGTCAACATTCAAATCTTGGGGGGTGTATTGAAGGTGTTTTTACCGATTGATTAGGGTGTTTGAAAACATGGTGCTTAAGAAAATGGATTAGTATACTGGGGAGTGGACGAAGTTACATAATGATAAAGTGATGAGTTGTATACCCTGTACTCACCACAAGAGATTATTAGGATAATCCAATCCCATATATTATGGTTCAAGGTATTTACTGGCAAACCCAATGGGAAGAGACCATTGGGAATACTTAGACGCAGATGGGGGATAAAATTAGAATGAACCTGAAAGATATAAGGTAACATAAAAGCTGTATTTTGTTCTTTCGCTAAGTTACAAAAAGGCCAATTATACAATAATCCTTAGGAGAGTATTATTAAAAGCGATTATTAACACTTTTGATTGATGATTTAGTATTACTATGAAAATATTAGTTATTTCTACATAGGTTAAAATTTGCGACATCCATCCAATGTTTTCAATTAAAATCTTCTGCTAGCTGTCAGTCACCATTACTCCATCCGTGAATCGACTCTAGTTTACCTGTCTGTAACACTTTCCTTCTTACACTGACGAGTATAAACACTCACTCTACTATATGTATCTTGAAAGTTCGACTTGCGTTTCACAATTATATTTTTTCTTGTTTCCTAGTCAAGATAGACATATACTTCAACGGAAATTTTAATCTACATCCTGGAAGGACTAGTCTTATAAGTCATTTTCAGAACAAAACAAAATAGCCAAAGTGATAGATGAGTTTTAAAAATGCATTTACAAAAACAACTACTACTTCAATATTTAAAAAAATAATCTTTTCATAATGTAAGAATATTTTAAGAATTATTTAAGAATGAATGGTTTTTGTTTCAATGTTATACCTTTAAAACTCGGTGGATAAAACGTAAATACAATAACAAGGGAGATCCTCCAACAGCGTCCCACCTCTCTCTCTCTAACTTTTAAATAAATAAATAGTAGTAGAACATACTGAATGGTCTCTAGTGACGGTAAGCCAAATGGAAAAGTGCCCGAAGCAGAGAATGAAAGAAAGGCAAAAAAAGACATATGTCTGGAAAAAAAAAACTTGTAAATTATTTCGAAACACAAAGAGAGCGCATCTTACCAGACCTTTGGGGGGGGGGGGGGGGGGGGTTTCCTTTCTTGAACGTAAAGGGAGCTTGCTTTATGGTCCGAAAGAGTTAATTAAATTGATAACTGTCCTGTTAATTTATTCGCGAGTTGGTTAAAGCAAGCCATTAGCTGACGAGTCTACCGTGGACAGAGGTCACAGAGAAGCTACAGAGCTGTCGGGTGGAGGGTTGGGAATGCCGGGGGTCGGAAGAAGAAAGATGTTGCCGGTGATGATTTTTTTTTGAAACGGGGTCAATGACTTTTTTTCAGGGCGCTAATTAAGGTAGTAAGGTAATAACTTTCTTGGTTTAAAGTTTATTTTTTGATTTTTCTTGGGTTTCTTTACTACCAAAATAAATTAAGTCTCTTACAGAAACCAGTAAAAACACTTTAATAGCGCGCACAAACAACACACCATTAATGGTTTTGTGTGTCAGAGTGATATTTAGCATTTTCTCTTTGAATTTATACATATAATTAGCTATACTCTAATACACGAATTGGCCTTAACCGTACTCATAAGCGTTATTCTATAAGTGGAGTTCTAAGCCGTCCTCACTCGGTCGAGGCGATTGTACACTATACGTAGTAAAACCAAAACAGTATTTAGTAAATGAGCGTTATCTACCGTTCTTTACTCTAAAGATTTGTAATTGGGTGGACTTCAAAAAACTCGCCTCGATGACCGAATGGCCAAAGGCCAACTCTCGTCATCGACTGGACTGCCGATGACAGGGGTATAGGGGTTCTAATCCTGGTAAGCTGTACTGAGGGTAATTTATTTAATACTTTTCCACTCAAAAATTCAACCTTCCTTAGTCCTAACACATTTACATAAGCTTTTAGCTCGAACGGGTAGTAGGGCGTAGTGCTATAAAAAAATACATAAAATATGTTCACAGTTAACTCGATTTGCAAGTTTATAAATAGCGATAGGTTTTATTTTCATTTCAACTTAATACCCGTTCCAAATATTCACATATGTACTACTATCTGTTCAGCGTAGGAATTGTTTCCTGAAAGGCCTTTTTTCCTACCAGAAAGCTATTATATAGTAGGATATTGATAGGAAAAAAGACCTTTCAGAGAGTATTTCATACCGTGAATGGAGTATATTTACGCTGTGTTAGGGATGGGGAAGGTTAAAATTAGAAGAAGTGTCCCCACGTGTGTGTGGCAGGACAGGAAAATGCGTTTAAAAAACTACTCTAAGTACACTCGACAAGGATCCGAACTCCTATATCCACATCATCGGCAGTACAGTCTATGGAGAGAGTGACGCCTTAAAGAAGTGGTCCCCAAACTCAGGGTCGCAAGGACATTCCTGAGGGTCGCGCTAAGGTCTCTAAGAAAGTTGTCGAAAATTGTGAAATACTATAATAACAAACACCTCATCAAACTGCAGTACTAATGAGAGGACCAGTGCAGAAACCCTCCTGTACTCGAGGAAAAGCCTATTCTGTCCCTTTTCTGGCAATATAGCCTGCCTCTGTGAGCAAGGATTTTCATGTCGTGTAAAGATAAAGATTAAAGCAAGGAATCGACTGGATCTTCAAGATGACTTGTGTTGTACTCTGTCAATCAAGATAGCAAAAAAATTCCAAGAACTAACCTAAAAAAAAAGCGGTAATACGGTCGTCATTGAAAAACTTTTTTTTTGTAATTTACAAATTTTGCATTGAAGTCACATTTTTATGACACAATATTATTTAATTTTTACTTTCTCTCTATCTTACAGGTAGAGAAAGTATGGTGATCGTCAAAAAAATCGAACTCGAGATTTTGATGAATTTTGACGTTTCATGACTCCCTGAATCCGAAAAAGTGGTTTTTGAATTTCCGTCTGTCTGTCTGTCTGTCTGTACCTCTGACTCGAGCCTAAACTATTTTACCGATTGAGCTGAAACTTGATATCTAGGGTTTTCATAAGGTTGCCCCGAGGGGTTTTTGGAATTGGATATCTACCCCTAAAATTAAGGGTAGTTTACAAAAGAGAAAAAAGAAAAAAAGTCGATTTTCTCAAAATCGGCTCTAACGATTTTGATTAAATTTCATTTATGAACATTAATAAATATTCCAAACAAAATGGCTACTCTCAATATTTCGGCAAAATGGCTTTAACAGCTCCGGTCTGATGCGTAAATTAACATTTTTTATAATAGCTCCGAAACTATTTGAGATATGAAATTACTTAGCTTTACAAATATGTATATATATTTATAATACAAATATTTTATTCGAAACATATTTTTATAAAACCAATAATTTTCAATCTATACGCAATTATATATATATTTTTAACTTTTTGGATCGTAAAAAACTATTTTTGCAAAATGGCTTTAAGGGCTACGGTCTGATGCATTAATTAACATTTTTTATAATAGCTCCGAAACTATTTGAGATATAAAATTACTTAGCATTATAAATATGTATATATATTTATAATACAGATATTTTATCCGAAACATATTTTTATAAAATCAATAACTTTCAATCTATACGCAATTATATGAATTTTTTAAATTTTTGGACATTAAAGTTTAAGTATTGCGACCGTAAAAAAAAAAACTAACCTGAAATGTTGATGGATGTCGACGTCTCATGACCCCCACAACCCTAAAAAATAGTCTTTGCAATGCCGTCTGTCTGTGTGTCTATAAAAACTTAAAATTAAGGGTAGTTTACTGAAGGGCGAAAAGAGAAAAATTTGGTTTTCTCAAAATCTGCTCAAACGATTTTGATTAAATTCGTATCTATGCGTTGATTAAGATTAGAAATAAACTGGCTATTTTCATTTTCCTATGAAAATGATTTTTAGGGTACTTTACAGAAGCGTTAATTTCCGTATCTCCACAACTATTGGAGAAACTAAACAACTTATCATTGCAAAATTGTAGGACTATTAGAAATATAAAACTTTTATTTGACATATATTTTTATAAAAGCAACAGTTTCTGAGATATTTGCAAATATATTAATACAATTTTGTGAGCTTTAGTTGTAAACATATACTACTTAAGTCTTAACGCAATAATTCTCCAATGCCATAGAGTAATTAAATATAAGTATCTAAAAAAGTATGTTATTTTTCCTTAAATCTCTTAGGAGAAATGTTTGCATAGCAATGATCTATCTCCATTTTAGACTCAATAGTCAATATTTACATTTTTTATTGGTCAAAATGTATAAATGAATAATTAAATATCAATGCGATGACTTGAAGATCTGCAACACCCTATAAAATGTTAAAACTTTAACCAGAAATTGAAATTTTAATACGAAGTGTTGACCCTTGTGGAAGACATTAAACTGTTTGAAATGTTCTTAGGTGGACAAAGATGCGCCTCTTTTCTCATTGATTATATATCATTGTATATTATTTAATGCGTGTTCTGATGTGGAGTGGTGATGATACAATGTACATTATTCCGTTCAGAAATCTTACGAGTTTATAGAAAGAGAGAGAAAGTCTGTGCGGTGCGCCGTACCATTTATTTACTTGTGAGATTACAAAGCTACCTAATTAAATTGATTCAAGTTTGTTCATAACACTTATCAATACAAAATAAACACTCAAAATAACTCAGTCACCCCAAGAATAAAACAGCACTTTAGTAGCCACTGAACCTGTCTTTTTTTGATCACATACCGTACATTTTAACAGTCATATTTTCATTAAAAATATTGCTTTAAATTTGGTTTGATTAAAAAGTAATTGAAATTAATTCTGTTGTTATTTAATTGTATTCAATTAAGTTAATTAAGTTAACTAATACGGACATTATCGGCAATTAAAATTACACTTAGGGTCGCCAGACCAGGAAAATGTTTTATTTAGGGTCGCGATCAAAAAAATTTGGGAAACTTTGACTTAGACCATGCGTCCACCGAAGCGGTCTTAACGGTAGTTAATCATTATGGACCTACTCATTATATCAGAACACAACTTAAAAGATAATTTTAATCCAACCGTCTTCGGTGGCCACATGGTCTAAGGCGTCATTCTCGTGTTAGACTAGACTGTCGATAACATGGAAATTGGGGTTGGAATCCAGGTCGGGTGCATTCGGGTGGTTTATCCTAATTGGTTTTCTACCATCCCTCCACGCAAATGTTGATATAGTTCCTCTAAATTCAAGCATCCTCATCCTTAACCCACTAACGTAAATAGTATATATGCGAATAACCTTAAGAGGTATTAAGACGCGGTGGTAAGAAAAAAACTTTACTTTGGACAAAGCATCCAGTCTCCTGAAGATTATTTATTCAATGTGAAAGTATCCCAATTTTCAGGCATTCTGGTAATCGATCCCAAGACCCTTACATCGGCAGATCTAGGCACTACCATTCAAGTCTAGGTGTTGTTTACATGCTTTATTTGCTAAAAAAAATGACTGATGGTCCTA
Source organism: Timema podura (assembly GCA_033556935.1). Classification (NCBI taxonomy): domain Eukaryota; kingdom Metazoa; phylum Arthropoda; class Insecta; order Phasmatodea; family Timematidae; genus Timema; species Timema podura. The sequence goes on along the minus strand of JAVRXN010000004.1, from coordinate 48,959,110 downwards.
GAAAGTTGATAGATGTATCCAAACATTTGGAAATACTGTGCAAAGTATCTATAACAAATTATAGATAGATTAAAATATAAATATATTAAACAAAAAAAGTTTAAAACGCTGTTCTTTAACAATAGAAGCTAATTTTATCGAGTTAGAACTACCATTTTTTTTTTTAATATTGAGGTTCTAACAAATGTTTCGTTGGTTATGATTCGTGGTGTATCAACACCTCAGATTTCATTCACCTTATGAAAACAAGAAATCACACGTTTGGAAACCGGTCAAAATCGAACCTCGGCTTCCCAGTTCGCTTGTCTAACCCTAGTCAATGGAAAGCTTCTCTGGCCCAAGATCTCACGGTAACACACGCGCGTGGGAGCGAAATTTAACTCTCGCGGGGTTAAGAAGAGGAAATGTTTAAAGGCCTCCGTCTACCCCTCGTGGTAAGTATCTATAAACCTTCATCATAATCACACACCAATGGACTCCCGTAAAACCTCCAGAGCATTATTTGGCCATTAAGTTCGGAGCCCATATGGCCATCGCACCATCACCATCATTATTATCACATTAGATAACAAGGCTTTGATACGCCTAAGCATTAACTTTTAATACGTAAATCACATAAACTTGGTTGGGTAGGAGTGAGGGGAAAGTGTTATAAACAAGAAACTGCATATAAAAATCGTTTGTTTTCATTTTAATGGCGCTTTAAATAAAACTATATTATAAAGGAAGGCAGTAGGTAGGATGATTATAAAGCTCTGGCTAAAGTCATATAAGCTAAAGATTGATGTGATGTAATATAAAATAATGTACACATAACGGATGATTTTAAAGTGTCATTAATTGTACTTATATTTTTTATGAAAAATATTTTGCGCTCCAAAATATAAACGTAATGGATATGAAAAATAAAAAAAATACTATCCCTTCTAGAAGTAATTTCACCCCTAAACCATATTCAGTATATTATTAAAGCCAAATACATACCAACTAAGTTGTAAAAAAAATGTTACGAGGGAAACTGTAGGCATATTTAGACCCATTTGACTCTATTAAAAGTGTAACCACCATTTTAATGGCAGCTGCTCTCAAAGAAACAGAAAATTTCATAGCAAGGTCTCGCTTGACCACAAAAAAGTATTAATATCTCTTAATTACAGTAATAATACTTTTTTTAACAGGATAAGCCTAGTTACATTAGTTTGGATAATCAAAATTTTCAATCGAGCCTTTTCCTACTAATGCTACAAAAGAAACTCTACCATTAAATTAAGATTAATCCAATTATATTACATTTTATTATTTTATTTTGCCGATCTTGGTTGACATTTTAAACAAGTAGGCTACCAAGCAATATGGTAGAAGTAGCTAAGAAATTACCTTTAATTCAGTTGTCTTCACTGTATAAGAGTCTTAACTGAAAATATCAAAGATAGTAAAATTTTACTTCTAGCAATTCAAAAAGTAATTTTATCCAGTAACATATTCGAGTCATTCAAAAGAAGTGGATTTGTTCCGGCGAGACCACACGAATGCAGGTCTGTGTACCCATCTGTGCCCGTGCCCAAGAAAATAGAATGTGGCGTGGTCAAACGATAAAAAGGACGTGTTCTTTAGAAGAAGCAAGAGCAGCTAGAAAATTATAGACATATATTGGAAGCAAATACACGATCATGTGTGTTCATTTTAGTTTAATTTCACTTGTTTTGCCTAGAGTATTCCCGTTATCAACACGAGTTTTAAAACCCCAATGAAATAAATATTCATTATTTGGTGGAGAGAAACCAAAAAACCGATACCATTTGCGTTTTAAGATTAAAATGCCTTTTATAAGGTACTTTTTATTTATTAACTGCATTGGTTATGTGTTCATCCGCTTTAACGTTCTGATTACAATGAATAAACTTTACTAATAATGTGAAAATTTAAGTAACACATTAAAAAAAAATACAGTCTTGTAATATTTTTAAAAATATGAACAAACAGTTTTATTTATAAATTGTCATATATTTTTTATCTGGAGCTTAATGTTTGGACAACAGGGCTTGGATTTACTAACGAGTGTAGTTCTGCTCCGGAGCAAGTCTAGAAATGGTGCAACTTTGCACCCAAGATAAGCCCAAAGATGCGCCTTATTATTTGCTCCATTTCCGTATTCACTAAACAAGGCGCAAACTGGTGGAAAGATTATGGTGACGTCACCATAAACCTCATCAAGTGGGCTCTTTTCGACCAATCCTTATGAAGAATTTCCTTTCAAAGTCAAGGCTACTTTATTTTAAATCTCTAATGTAAATTACATCAAATACAAATATTTCTAGACATTATGCTTATAAACTAGAGATAAAATTAGAGGCAGCCTCCTTCTTGCTGCTTTACAAAGACAATACTAATACATTATTTAATATTTAGTTATATTATTAGTTTAAAGTTAAGTTCCATTAATAAAACATTCATATAAACTTTTAAACTTATTTTAAAGCTACACTACCGCCATATTTAGTGACGAGATGTCTTTGGACTTTGAGGAATACAAACCTCTTTGGATCTAGACAAAGATTACACGACTCATGGTTTTGTTTGAAGTTTTGTTTTGTTTTGTAATAATGGAAGAAATGCCATCTCCTTCTTTGAAAGTAAAAATTCAACAATAAAAGGAGATTGCTTTGTTACCTCTATCTAAATTGAAACAAATATTGTGCTTGACAGACAGACCTATGTTACATTATTAATTGGAGTACAGTTAACTAATTGTATTTCAAGCTATTGCGATAATATTCCACCATTTAAATTAAATGAAGTGACAATCATGATTTAATAGTTGCGCCTACTATTGAGTGGTGGCAAATAAAAGGAGCAACTTTGCTCTCAAATTGCGCTTGCTTCTTTTAGTGAAGAGGGCTGTGGGCACATCTTTCAAACTTACGCCAGCGCAACTATTTGCTCCTGTTAGTGAATCCAGGCCCAGCTGTTTTACATATTCTGAATCATAATAAAACACTCGATTAATAAAACTTAAATAATGTTTTTGACTGAGTGATATTGAACATACATCATATTTAGCTTGACGTCTCAACATGTGGGGCCGGGTATCCAGCAAACGACGCGGATTCATATCAATTCCTACTAACATAATCAATGGTTGACATTTAAATTTTAAAAAATATTAGTATTTTCAAGAGTTAGTGATGGCTATAAGTGGCTTACTAATTAATAGGAGTAGCATGAGGAGGTTTAATACTAAGGAAGTGCACAGGAATGTTCACAGAGAGTGCAATGGGTGAGTAAAAATGATGAAACATGCCCCCCCCCTCTTCCCATTAAAAGGGCTTTTAAGACACCGTGTCTAAATTAGTTATAACATGAGCCTACTTATAAAACATAAGGAAACTATAATGTTATATGTTTGAATAGCGTAGTGCCAAAACTATGAAAATTGAAAATACAGTAGAACCTGAATAATTAGAAGTTGAACGACCAGAAAAAAATTCGAATTAAATATGTTTCTTAAAAGGAATTCCTTCTTCCACTTCTTTTATCTCCGCTAATTTTTCAGATAAAGTTAATGATTTATAGTACTGTTGCTTGGACAGTGACACCACGATACACACACACACACACACACACACACACACACACACACACACACACACACATACACAACCACTACTGTACAGTATGTGCTAGACAAAACTAAAACCAAACAACAAAACAAAATAAACTCGCACGTCACAAGAATATCGCTGCGACCAAATCACTAAGAACAGCGCATGTAACCGCTCGAGAGGTTCGACCTTGACTAACGGAGTACAGAACTGTACGTGCAAACAAAGTCGAATGGGTGAGCGGGGGAGGGGAGGGGCGTATTCCAACATCGCCTCACCTGTTAAAAAAACTAGAACAACATGGCGCCACAACTAGAAGTAGGATAATAATACTGCACAGTACTTTACAGCTTACGAAAAGTTCAAACTAACCAAAACAAAATTCGAATCATCCACGAATTTTTAACATTGTTTTAATACAAAAATCACGGGACCGGGTGAAAAAATCGAATTAAAGACGATTTAGAACTACGGAAGTTCTAATTAGTCAGGTTCCACTGTAGTTAAATTTATATTTGATGATATTTGGCGGGTAAACTCATCGAAAATGTATCATATGATAGAATAAGTTGAAAATATAATTGATAAAATGTAATATTACTTTTGATTTAGGTTTTGTAATATTAAGGTACGCATATTTTAGCAATGTGAAAGTGTATTATGATTAGAATAGAAAAAGTTAATAAATTGATGTCAAGCTAGTTAAGATTCTCAGGTAAGGTTACGTCAGATTAGGATGCCTTGGTAAGGCAAAGTCAAGTCAAGTTAAGTCAAAGTTATATCTCAAACTTTGAAAAATCATATCTAGATAAGGGAAACGAAACCAAGATCATTGGTAGCAAACCATTTAATTATGTTTGTTGAGGTTTAATGAAGTTGTTTTAAAAATAAGTTCAAGTGTAGTTAAGTTGATATTGGCTGCACTGAAGAGAATCAAGTTTTAATCATTAATTGATCCTCTATGAATCTATAGTTTGAGACCTCAGAATTTGAAAATATATAGGTGTGAAAGTAGGCGGTGGAACAGGAGATCATTATAATCAGGATCGTGGTTGTTAATAGTCCCACATGTTTCATTCAATTGTTAATATAGATAGCTAAGGTGGGAGTGTAGGAAACACGAATTAAGGTAAGTATTTTTTTTTTGCAATTCTTGTATCAAAAAATTCTCAGGGTCAAAATAAATCAGATAATTCTCCAGTAGAAACATAGTTCAATTTTATTCGCATGGTGACCTCACTGGTTTATTAATATCTGTCAAGTGTATTCTGGAATTGAATGACAACTTTTTCTCTTCATTTAAAAAAGGTGTCATTAAATTCTAGGACACCATTGAAAGAGATTAAAGAATTGTTGATGTCAACATGTGAAGAAAATTAAACTATTGATTGTTCAGGAGCAATATTTTATATAATATGTTGGTCAAAAAATGTTTTGCTACAAGAACTTTAAAAATACTGCCCTTAACTCGCATTCCCTAAGCTTCATCATTAAATGTATACCATGATTTTTATAGGAAGCCAACCAAAGGTGGACTGGGCCACTGGGAGATATTTCGGTGGGCCCGTTTTATTTAGGCTTCCGCATATACTTTAAACTAAAATAAATTCATACATTCTACATAAATAGCGGGTGGCAGATCATTTTACAAACTTAAGTAGTTTCAAAATAAGCTCCTCGCTACCGTCTAACCATTTAGGAGCATTTTTCTCATGTCCATAGAAAGTAAAATCCAATGTTTTTAAAAGTGGGCAGAATAACGACATTATCGTCGATAGTGTAACTGCTACTTTTCCTCTGTATGTGTCTGTGTGTATCATTTCATTAATGGTATTTAGTAGAGTGTTTCTGTAACAATGTATACTATCTCGTTTCACTTACGTTTTGAGTAAATATCTTCATTTTTAGGTAAAGGAGCGAAAAAGGTGAGTGTGGTGAACCGTGACATTTATTTTATTTACTCTACGTCTTATGGTGGGTCCTTATTACTGTAATGAGTTTTGAACAATTCTCAATTAATAAAACAAAGCTATAAAATAAGAAATAGGCTCAAGATAAATCCAACAAATACTAAGTGAAGCAATTAACAGTGAAAAAGTGTTAAAGCGAAGGGGTTAATGAAGAGAGAGTGGAGGGGTAACATTTCAAACCTTTCAATTAAGAGAAAAATGACAACTTGGATAAGGGAATCGAACCCAGGACCTTTTGTTTTGCATGCCAATGCTCTGCCACTGGGCCAAACTAGTTCTTCTCGTATCCATGGCCATTTTTCATTGGCGCGCAAAAGTCTAAGGTCCTGGGTTTGATTTCCGCATTCAAGCTGTCACTTTTCAATGTTTTTAATTTTATTCAGCTATCATGACTGATCCTGTAGATAGCCATTACATATCAATTTGTTTTACACATGAGTTAAAAATTTCAAAGATACATGATAGTCAAAGAAAAAACATCCTGTTTTTTACAAAATCTTAATTTTTGCGTATTATATAATATTATAGTCAAACCACAATCATACCAGATATAAACAATATTTTAATAAAACATTTTAACTGTCACGTTTTCAACAGTTGGTAACATATTTGACTTTAAAACGTTTAACTGGGTTTAGGAGAATAGAGTGATTCTATTATTCAAAATAACGAGACAATGTGTCTAGATTGACAGCAACAAATATCCCTTGGCATGAAACATTCTTTTTTTTTAAGCGCTACTTAAATCACGTCTCATGCAAACAATTAATCACTGTGATTTTAAGTTTAAAAAAAATGAACTGAGAAGAAGTTAGGGTGGGTAATCATATTAACTAAGCTCACGTTTAGCAATCAAAAGTGATGTTCACGGACAAGTACCAAAGCCAACACTTAAGAGCGAGCTAAAGGAGAGACACGTTGTTAAGATACGACACTATCGAAGAAAGCAGAGTAACATGGGATGGGATACGCTAATGTTGTTTGTAATACGGCTCCATTACGTCATTAATAGAGGTACGGTGGAAAAAACTAAGGGGAAGGAGAGGTTTGAGGGGAAGGGGGGGCAGAAGAGGAAGATAATGGAGAAGTTTCAGTGGACTAAACTAGTTGAAAAGTCTTTTAAACTTTAATTAAATATTCCTAACCAAAGGTAGTATTTTTTTTATTTTAATTATTTTTTCTTCGATGCCACGTTGTCTCAAAAAACTAGTTAAAGCTATCGTTTGGAGCAACTATTTTTATAATAATATTAGAGTTAACATCAACTAGTTAGTTACATAAGGTATTAAATTTAATCAAAGTTTTCTGATAAGAAACTTGAACAAGCTTGCTTTTAGATGCTTTGGGTGTCCTTAGGTTAAACGCTTATTAACTAACCCCAGAAGTCAAAGGTAAAGAAAGCCGTCTGGATTTAAAGTTTTTGTTTGGTTCGATCTTGACTTAGTTTAAATTGAGGTATTATGTGCACGAGCTCGTAATGTCACCTTGATTGAAAATTCTCGCTCCAAAATGTATGTTTGTTGAGCCATAATAAGCGAGCTGTTTTTTATGTTGATATTTGTCTTGTGGTGACACAATATTGATTGTAAAAGGATTATAATATTAAGAGCCCCAAAACAAATTAGAAATAATAAGTGTTATAATTATTTTTATTTTTTTGTGTGTGTCAAGTTTATAGCCCCCCCTTTATCATCATTCATAAATAATGGTCAGGGATGGTAAAAAGAGTGATTTTATTCAGGTAATAAACAAATACAGCTCAATGAGAGATTGAGACAGCATAAAGCGTTAGGCGCTCAAAATATATATAACTATTAGAAATGAACATGTATATAATTGACAAAACAGGTTTTATGAACCATATGACGCAGCCAATGTCCAAAAGCCATTATACAATATGATAACAACAAATAACCAACATCTGATATTTGTGGGACACCTTCTCATGCCCATAGTTGGCGATTCAAAATAGATAATATATTCTATAATTAAATTTACCTTCATTCTAAATTCCTATCAGCCTCTTCATAATAGCAATTAACAGTCAAATCAAAGATCCAAGTATTAACAATGAATCTAGTAAATATTAAATAGTTATTAAGTTGACCTTATCGGCGATCCCCAATCAATCCAAACAATAACAATGTGGTCCCATTTAGCAAACATCCTCCCAATTAAATCGTACATATTGAAATAATCTGCAAAAGTCCTAATTTTGGGACTTACGCCTCCAAACGGCTGTACAAACATTAAATATTAAAGCCAAAACTACAGTGTAAACTCGCTGACTCGCGGCCTCGTCTTTGACTAACATACAATAAACTTTCAACATATCGAACAATAGTAAACAATCTCCAAATTAATAACAAATGACTATAATCCCTCTAAAAATTAAAATAGAGCTGTAGGATGGCGCTATCTGTTTAATGACCGTCGTTAGGTGGATAAGTAAAAGGTTTCAAGCTAAAATACAGGAACCAAACGTTCTTCAAAATATCATAATATCAAAGGCAGACAAAAGGTTTGAACTAACCGCCAAAAGATATTAAACATTTTCATGGCTTTAAGAGCTATTTAACTAAGTTCATTTCGTGTCTAGAAAATTAAATATTACAAGTCCAGAACGATAATTTTGAATAGGATAACATTTTAAGCCCAAAGGGAATTTAGAATCTCCTAACGTTAAGTAGCCTCCGACAATGTCGCTCAGCTTGTAATCGGTGTGTAATGTGTGTCTACATCACAGATCCCTACCATTATACAACGTGTTTCTAAAACATTGCATCAAACTTTGACAGGATACTCCTTGGGTGAAATTAGAATAATTCACATCAGCAACCTAGGGTCCATCTTCAATATTAAGGGCGGTATACACCCCTAAAGACAGAGCTAAAAACGACTGTTGTGGTGAAATATTATGAAAACTGCTTAGGGTATTACAACGAATCTTTGTATACTACTTATTGAAACCTTGATCATTAATAAACTAAATGTGCTGTTACCGTTACTCACCCCCATCATGTAAAAAAGGGGGGGTTGTAACACATTTTTTCTAAAATAAAATATGTCAAAGTAAGTAATACCAATTTTTACTTAAGATTACAAAACAGGGAATCAAAATTAACAAAAAAGGTGTCTTGGAGAAACTGTCTAGCTTTCCCCGTTTCTGAGATAATCATGCATGTTTAATTTCAAAGACAAGTGTTAAAACCTGCCAGGTAGGGCAGGTATCCTTTCCTCCACTCTTATTATCACTATCTTCCCCTCCCTCCACGAGCAGACTGCATCAATCCACATGACTTCACTGAATGTTGCGCGTATTACTAGTCAAATGACAAAGTACACAAACGCAGAAATGACAGGCATGGTCATGCTGTACGGTGAAGCTAGAGGAAACGTAAGAGCAGCTGCACGGTTGTACCACGAGAGATATCCTGCGTGACGTCAACCTTATCACCGGACCTTCACCGATGTCACCAAGCGACTTCGTGAAACAGGTACATTTCAGCTACGAGGGGGAGCTGGTCACCCGAGGAATGTTCGCACTCCAATTGTCGAAGAAGAGGTATTGAATTATGTGGATGATAACGCGTCAACAAGCACACGTGCCATTGCGCATCAAACGAATGTGTCCAATTCCACAGTATGGCGTGTCATGCATGATCATCTGCTGCATCCGTACTACATGCGCAAGGTGCAGGCATTGGGGCCAGCAGATTATGCTCCTCGACATGAATTCTCCGACTGGTTTCTGCAGCAGTGCGGAGTGGTTCCTGATTTCTCCACTATACTATTGTTTTCCGATGAGGCAACATTCACCAGAGACGGCTATTTTAACAGTACAAATAGTCACATTTGGAATGACGTGAACCCTCATGCAACTATCATCATGGGCAACCAGCATAGATTTTCTGTCAACATCTGGGCAGGCATTGTGGGTAACCATCTCATTGGCCCTTACCTGATGCCTTGACGTTTGACTGGCCACATCTACTACCAATTTCTGAAATTTGCATTGCCACAGTTCCTCGAGAATGTACCACTCTCCGTTAGACAACGCATGTGGCTACAACATGACGGTGCCCCACCTCATTTCACAAGAGCTGTGCGTAACTATCTCAACACTGCATTTCCTGCCCGATGGATAGGAAGAGGTGGGCCTGTTGCGTGGCCACCACGCTCTCCTGAACTAAATCCGTTAGACTTCTTTCTGTGGGGCTTTGTCAAAGCTTTGGTGTACGAGACAGCTGTTGAATCTGAGGAAGAACTGTTAGCCAGGATAGTTGCTGCATGTGATAAGGTTCAAGAAACTCCACGTGTTTTCGAAAGAGTACGCCAGTCATTGATACGTCGCCTCAATTATTGCAATAACGTTAGGGGCCACCATTTTGAACACTTGCTATGAATCTGCTTTTGAAGCTAGGAACTAAAACATGCAATAACTACAATTTGTATTTCTTAATGTAGCTTTCAATATTCCAGTGAGTGTAATGAACAAAATCCCACCCAAGTGTGAACTGTGTAAGCATAACTCACTAATGTAATAAATAGCCACACATCGGAGCTTATGAAGAAGGAAAAGTATCAGAATTTCTCCATCATAACACACAAACCAGCCTTGTTTACCAAATGTACGTGATACATAGTCACACGTGCCGGTAAAAATGGTTAAACGACTGCATTGCGAAATAAAACTGCGATTCTGGCTGCCTACCTGGCAGGCATTTTCACTTGGCTCTGATCTCAAACTTGTGTGATTATCTCAGAAACGGGGAAAGCTAGACAGTTTCTCTAAGACACCTTTTTTGTTAATTTTGATTCCCTGTTTTGTAATCTTAAGTAAAAATTGGTAATACTTACTCTGACATATTTTATTTTAGATAAAATGTGTTACAACCCCTCTTTTTTACATGATGGGGGTGGGTAACGGTAACAGCCCATTTAGTTTATTAATGATCAAGGTTTCAATAAGTAGTATACAAAGATTCGTTGTAATACCCTAAACAGTTTTCATAATATTTCACACAATAGTCGTTTTTAGCTCTGTCTTTAGGGGTGCATACCGCCCTTAATATTGAAGATGGACCCTAGGTTGCTTATGAGAATTATTCTAATTTCACCCAAGGAGTATCCTGCCAAAGTTTGATGCAATGTTTTAGAAACACGTTGTATATACTAAGAATATGCCAGGGGCTCTCAAGGCGCGGAAACAAGAGGAGGGAGAGAGGGGTAAGGGTTAGCATGTTTCTAGAATATGCTCTAACGTTCCTGGCACCTTCAAACGCACGCGGAAGAACAGTTCTATGAGCTTTCAGAACATGGCTGACGGAGCGCATTGAGTTCGCGCATATCGTTCATTTTTCTTTGGGCGCGGCTCAGCTCTCATGACAAGGTGTGAACCTCGGGCCTCGAATCAGTCAAATATTAGTGCCACGATGTGTTGTAGACTGGTGGTCTTACCGATACGAGTTAACTGGGGCCAGGATGGTGAGTTAAACAACCTCTTAGTGTTCACATGTTGTAACAAGGCTACAATGTCTCCTCTGGGAAAAAAGATGAATATGTCCTCAGCTCTAGGTGAATGAGCAGGGGCGGGGGAGGTGGGGGGTGCGCCTCCGACGTTCATAGCTGGCTTCGAAGATAGTGACGGCTCTATTCTCATCTTAGGCCTTAACAGGCGGCCTCTACCAGGGTTGAAAACTCACCCATTGACCACGTCAGCAGACTCCATGGAAGACCCTCATTCCACATGCCCTCATCCAGAAAAAATATTCCCCATACAGGCCACACCGGTTGGTGACGACGTCAGCTGCAGTTCGGACCATCACGATATTTAGGGCGGCCCACGTCATGACTAGCTCGGGGATCTCTCGCAGTAGCTCAGCTTCCAGTTGCACAGATGGGGGGGGGGGGTAAGGGAAACAGGAGGCGTCTCTGAGAACACATCGCAGACACATATTCATTATATCCATTATCAAGCCCATGAGTCCATTATATCAGCCTTGCATGCCACTGTCACTGCCAAGTCCAACCGATCGCTCCGGCAGAAGCCACAGAAGTACCCACAACTCCGTGCTAGGTGGTAGCTCTCCACTAGTGTGGAAAGGTGGGTCTGCCACTATATTTGCCCTGAGTTGTAGTCCTTCCGGAGCGAGTACTCTTCACGTTATCTCTTGACTGAAGTGACGCACAAGCACAAGCTTCACATTTAGGCATTTAAACAAAAAGTTTCTGGCTGAGAGTTAGTCTCGACGCAAACATAACACCTTACAGGAAGAAAAGTGGAAGGGGCCCTCACCCTTATATATATATAATTTTTTATTCACAAATATATTCTTATGACAAAGTGACATCAATAAACTATACAGATATCAAAAATATATTTACACTAAAAAGGACGTCACATACATGAAGAAGGTCAATGACACATTACACTACTGCTTTCAAGTGGCTCACGTGTGCCCTACAGAACAAGGAAGGGTCAGCAACTTATTTTAACATCACAGATACAGGAGTGAGGAACCTGTCTATCGACCACGGACCACTCCACTTATAAGCCAGTTTTGCCGAAGATCTGTCGGCAGCCGAAAACTCTTTCACACAACCTTGTCTCCAAGCCTAAACATGACTGGTATATGTCCCCGGTTATAAGTGGACGCTACCTTCTTATGTGACCTTTGGAGGTTCTCAAAGGCCAGCTTGCATTTTTCTTCATACGGGTTGTTGCCAGCATCATTCAAAAGGGGGTCAGCATCCCAGTTGGCCAACAAGGGTGGTTCAAATCCTGTTGAGGAAAATCGATGAATGGGTGGCCTTGACTGACTCGTGAAACGCGCATTGAATGCAACGTTTAAAAGTTCAAGGTGCTGATCCCAGCGGGAGTTATCTTGGTGGTGGAAGATAGTGAGCGCGATATTCAAGTTAGGGTTGAATCGTTCCACATGGTTAAGTGACGGGTTACAGGGGCAAGTAGTCACATGCCTGATCCCCAAGAAAAACACATATCTCCAAAGGCCCTAGATTTGAAACATGGCCCATTGTCACTCACAACGACCCTCGGGGTTCCTAGGATTGCCCATACACGCCTAGACAAGGCATTTACAGTAGTCATCGCCTTCATATTCCTAATTGGATAAGAATAACAAATTTGGAAAAAGTGTCCATAGCAACCAGTATAGAAGTGTTACCCAGGGAGGAGCGAGTTATCGGACCCACAAAGTCGATAAAAACCTTTCCCCATGGCCACTTAGCTATTTCCTATTTTAGAGTTGCGAGCGAGTTTCGCTAACTGGCAAGGCTCAAACTTGAGCAACCAATCCCTAATGTCTCTAGCCAAGTGAGGCCAGAAAAACTCTTTCGAAATTTTACGCTCAGTTTTAAGAACGCCACAATGACCATAAAAAAGAGAGTCATGAAAATATGTTAGCATCATCGGCCTAAGTTTTTCGGAGACAAAATATTTAAGTTTATCTTTATTCTATATACAAGGAGGTTTTTATGGATGCCGTAACTACCCACTTTTTCTCTATTCTTAATCCATTGACAATCTGCACACAAAATTGGTTCTATAAATTATGGTCCCTAATAGAGATGAAAGATTCCGGGATGGTGTGTATGACGCATAGCCAACGGTGTCCTTATCCTATGACATACGTGACAACGCTTCGGCTACAACATTAAGTTTCCCGGTGATGTGGTGCGTAGTGAAGTTATACCTGGAAAATTTCCAAACCCAACGACCAATTTTCCCCAGCTGTTTAGGGTGGTTCCACATCCAGCTCAGAGCCATGTTGTGCGTATATAAGTCGAACTGACGGAGTTCTAGGTAATCCGTGAATTTCTCAACACCGTAGACGCTACTGAGACATTCTTTTTCGTAAACACTGTACTTCCTTTCCTTTTAATGCAATAATTATCCAATGCCATAGAGTAATTAAATATAAGTCTCTCCAAAAGTTTGTTATTTATCCTTAAACCTCTTAGGACAAATGTTTGTACAGCTATGATATATCTCTATTTTAGTCTCAATGATCAATATTTACATTTTTTTATTGGTCAAAATTTATAAATGAGGAATTTAATATCAATGCACTGACATGAATATGTGCAACACCTAATAAAATGTTGATCGGAAGTAGAAATTTAAATACGAAGTGTTGACCCTTGTGGACCCAATATTAATCTTTTTTATTGATCCAAACATACAAATGAGGACATTAATTCTTTAAAAATAAAAATTTAAAATTTAAAACCGGGACTCAAAAAATGTTTTGCATAAGTATAGTGCAATTTATGCTTGGGTTTGCTAGTGTATAATATTTAATTTCACATATATTACAAGTTATGAGTAAAATAATCCATTTTTAAACATTAGATCGAGAAAGTCCGTTCGGGGTTCCGTACCATTTATTTTAATATATGCATAGATGAATTTAAATCCTATCTCTCTTTAAAACTAATATCCTAGTCTATAAAATTAGCAAATTAATTTTAAGGTATTGTTGTTAGCAAGATGAAGGGATTGTTTAGCACATTTACACATCAATAATGTTTTCATTTATTACTTATTCCTATTGAATAAGAAGCTTATAATGGTAGTGTTACTCAACCCTCTATAGTACCGATACTTAACATGCAAGTTATACCATGCATCCAGTAAGAAAGCCTGCCTCTCATCCTAAAAGTTAGGGTTCGATTCCAAACTGATTATAATATGGATGATTGTTTCCTCAAAATGAACTCACACAAGTATTATCAGATGTAAGTTATTAGTAATTTTATTGCCTAATGTGAAGTCAGTAATTGCGATACAATAGGTTTACGAGAAAATATTTACTTTAATCTTTCTTATATTTGTAAAACCACTATTTGTTAGTTATTACATCAACCAATACCAGAATGTGTAGGTGTTTTATATAGTCCGATTTCCGAAGAAAGGGAGGTCTAGGTTCTAAATTCAGCCAGGTGCAGTGAGGTGGTTATTCCTTCAGTTTTTCCCCTCATCTTCTATGCATATGACGGTACACTTCCTCTAAATACTGCTTTTCTAATCACTACAACGGTAGTGTGAGTATTCGAATAGTCCAGACGAGTAGCGAAACGTGGTGAAAATGTACAAAATGTATTATCATGCGTTAGGATGGCGCAATGTACCTGGGTATTCATGTCAGATAATACTAAAAAAAAATATTTTCATAAAAAAATCAAAATAACTTTTTTTTTACAATCGAATAAACTTTTTAAAACTCATAGTTCCATTATTAATACTCAATATTCTTGAGACAAATCCTTTTTTTGACGTCAATTGGACTTTTATTATAAGTTCTACGCGGATAAATAGTTTAATTACATAACAAAATTTTTTATAAATCAAATAGATGGTATAGAAATGAATTTATTATCACATATCAATAGTTATTTGGGATAAATTATTTATAACTTGGTAAATAGCTGGTGATTCATCAATTTAAATAATTGAAATGAATCCGTATGGCCACATTACGAAATTACTCAAAATTAGACCAAAAATGCTAAACATATTTCGTAATTTTGATAATTATTTTTAAAAAGTTGACAAATGTTTAGTATGGCTTCCTATGAATTAGTGTTTTTTTTCTTGGTTTAGCCCGTATGATTGCGCACCTAATAGAAAACTAGACAAAAACATTTTATAATAATAATCATTTAAGTTAACATATCCGCCTCAAAATGGAAGCTAAAAGTTGATTAATGTGTACTTGAATTACTTTAAAATATTTTATATAAATCATGTCGAAAAATACTACCTTTGAAGATTCTATGATACCACAGCATTGTGCATAAATAATAATAATAATAATAATAATAATAATAATAATAATAATAATAATAATAATAATAATAATAATAATAATAATAATAATAATAATAATACAGTTAGTAAAAGTATGTGGCACGCTATTCAAATTGAGTGTGGAGGGCCTATATTTATTTTAGAATAAACATACACCCCAGGAAAAAATTCCAAAAGACAATATATTTCCATAACCTTAAAATAAAAATGTAGTCGCCTTTGCCATGGGCCAAATGTTACCCTGAAATTTTCGGAACCACTTCGTTTGGTTTATCTCCCGTAATGAGTGAATGGTCAGCGTCTTTAATTCTGAAATTATAGATAAAAGATGGCGTATTAAAAAGAAGTTAGCATGCAAATTAAACGTAGCCCTACAAAGGCGAAGCCTATACTTAAAATATCTTGTAAGTAGCCCTATCTATAAGCCATCATTTGTACGTGAAAGGAATTAAGTTAAGGTAGAATCAGACCATGGAATAGCAAGAGATGGATGTATTCTAACTTTGAAACGAAAACACAGTGTAAATAGACCCTGGAATAAATGGATGCATACAAACTTTGGAATAAAGGCAAGGTTTAACAAGATCATATAATAATAATAATAATAAATGGACGCCTACAAACTTTGGAATAAAGGCAAAGGCATAACAATACCATGGAATAAAAATAATGCATGTATATTAACTTAGGAATAAGGGTAATTGTAATCAGACCATGGAAAAGCAAGAAATTAATGTATATAACCTTGGAATAATGATAAGTGTAAACATACCATGGAATAGCAAGGAATATACGCAGTGGCGAGTTTTGAAAATTTTAACAATGGGCCAGCAGTTTTTTTAATTTTTAAATATATTTTAATATAAGAAAATATTTAAAAAAGATACAGGAAAATAGTTTAACGTTGTTTATTTGATACATATTAAATAAATGATACGGAACTCCGCATGGACTTTCTCAATCTATTGTTTAAAAATGGAGATATTTACTCAAAACTCATAATATATGTTAAACAAAATAGTATACACTAGCAAACCCAAGCATACATTGCACTATAATTTCATTAATCATTTTTTGAATACCGATTTTAAATTTTATAATTTTATTTATAAAGAATGTCCTCATGTGTATGTTTGGACAAATAAAAATGATCAATTTTCGACCTAAAAGGTTCAACACTTCGTATTAAAATTTCGACTTACGGTTAAAAATGTAACATTTTATTAGGTGTTTCACATCTTCAGGTCATCACATTGCTATTCAATTCCTCATTTATAAATTTTGACCAATAAAGAATGTAAATATTGACTATTGAGTCTAAAATGGAGAAGATAGATCATTGTTGTAAAAACATTTATCTTAAGAAGTTAAAGGAAAAATATCTAGCTTTTTGAGAGACTTATATTTAATTACTCTATGGCATTAAAGAATTATTGCGTTAAAACTTAAGTAGTATAACTTTACAATTTAAGCTCACCAAATTGTATTAATATATTTGCCAATATCTCAGAAACTGTTGGTTTTATAAAAATGTATTTCGTATAAAAGTTTTTTGTTTTTAATAGTACTACAATTTTGCAATGATAAGTTATTTATTATCTCAAATATTAGCGGAGATAGGGAAATTTCCGCTTCTGTAAAGTACCCTAAAAGTTATTTTCATGGGAAAATGAAAATAGCCCGTTTATTTATAAACTTAATCAACGCCTAGATACGAATTTTAATCAAAATCGTTAGAGCCGAGTTTGGGAAAATAATTTTTTTCTCTTTTCGCCCTTTATAAAACTACTCTTAATTTTAAGTTTTAACATACACACAGACAGACGGCATTGCAAAGACCATTTTTAAGGGTTGGGGGATCATGAGACGTCAACATGCATCAACATTTCAGGTTAGATTTTTTTTTACGGTCGCAATACTTAGCCTTTAGTGTTCGAAAAGTTAAAAAATATATATATTTGCATATAGTTTGAAAGTTATTTTTTATAAAAATATGTTTCGAATAAAATATTTGTATTGTAAATAGATCTACATATTTGTAATGATAAGTAATTTCATATCTCAAATAGTTTCGGAGATATGATAAAAAAATGAGAATTTACGCATCAGACTGGAGCCCTTAAAGTCATTTTGCCGAATTATTGAGCGTAGCAATTTTGTTTGGAAAAACCCTAGATATCTAGTTTTAGCCCGATCGGTAAAATAGTTTAGGCTCTATTCTGAGGTACAGACAGACAGGCGGAAATTCAAAAACCCCCTTTACAGATTCGGGTGGGGGTGGGGTGGGGGGGGGGGGGGGGAGGGGTCATGAAACTTCGAGCTTCATCAAAATCTCAAGTTCAATTTTTTTGACGATCATAATATTTTATCTACCTGTAAAATAGCTAGAAAGTAAAAACTATCGATACTATTCTAAATTATTATTTGCACCGCACCTTACTACCCGTTCTGGTTATACGTACTTACGCTAATGTATAGTGTTAGGGTGAATGTGAGATGAAATGGAGGACCTACAGTTTAACGTGGGATCCGAACCACGGTGGAGGCCTGGCATTCCACACATTCACAAGTTGTGATTAATACACGTCTTGTCAGAGGTTAAGGAAGGGTCTGGCAATCAGATAAATCTGTGCTGGGACCGAGGATTTAACCTGGACCCCCAGCACAGAAATCTGACACCCTAGCCATAGACCCCCAGGTCACCCTTTATTATTCTAAATATTCAACTCTGTGGTCATGAATAGATTGAACTAGTGGCTTCACCTTTAAATTGATTGTCATAAAATAAGAAATGTGTTTTAGGTTCTTTTACAAGCCACAATCAACCAGGGATCAACGGTTTACTTCCTTTCCAAAGAAGTTGAGCTTCGTATTCCTGTCGCTCAAGGAAAATCCGCCGATCCCAGCTGGGTTAGAACCCACGAACATCGGACCCTGAGGTGAGCACTTTATCTCAAGACCACCGAGGTCTACTTCTTCAGAAGAACAGAGTTTAATTTTCTACACATAATAATATCCAACAGTTCTTAAATATTTGTAATAATACATTAACATTTGATGATAGGCTTTTTTAATCACGTGAAATAATTCTCATCAATTTCTAGGACACGATAGACCAATAATTAAACAATTATTTGTTAGGAAAATTAAATTCTATGTTTCTAATTGGAAAATGTTTTATTCAATTCACTGATATATATATATATATATATATATATATATAGAGAGAGAGAGAGAGAGAGAAGAGAGAACTATAAAAACTGCAAAAATACTTCCTTAACTCTCAATCCTTACCATCCAACCTTAAGAAATGAAGTTAAGTGTTCTTTAAACGGGACCTAGAGTAGATAGATACATCCATCTCGACTTCCGAGTGAGTGATCGGTTGAAAGCTGAGACCCTATAACAAAATTGGGTGTGGGTAAAACTAGAAAGAATGGAGGTAAAGGAGGGGATAGTTTTCGAAATTACAGGGTTGAGGTAAACGTGTAACAAGATGTAAACGGCGGTGACTGGTTGAGCCACCATAGCCTGTTATTGTCCAATGTTCTACTCCCCTGGAGCAAAGGGGGGCTACATACGCACATGAATACATACACCTGGATATTCTACCGTAAACCTTTAATTACCAGATACATACAGCATTGTCCAGAAATACAGACACCACGTCCAACCATGTAGAAACCTTTTCTCAGTTGATATCACGTTCCTTGGTAATCTGAGAATCACTGGTTCGATTCTTAACAAGCATAGTATATTAATTACAAAGAAATAGTTTTAATGACATACACACACACACACGCCGTTCCCTTACAGGGTAGGCAAGAAACTGAGCATACAGCTCAACAAACAACAACTTCGTAATTAATCCATCCTCACTAACTTTCTCCACACTTCCCTAGCCTTGAAAACTCCCTTCATTTCAACAACATCCATACACAGAGTCATGCATGCTCTTTTTCACACATTCGTCTACAACATTTAGCCGTATGGATTAAGAATTTTTACGTAATTTCAGACGAACCAATTCCCTATTTGACCCTATGTGAGTGCAGACAGCTTGTAGGGGGCATATAGGCAGTATATGTGTACATACACTCTATTATCCTTCTCTCACCTTTTTTAATTTAGTCACCTCAGTTATAATATAAAATTTTATTTGGGTTTTCTGTTGTGGTTTTATTACCTAAATGATTTTCCATGGTGAGCATTTCACGCACATTTCCTCCAAATTTCTGTCATACTAGCCCCCTCTCCATTAGTGAAAACATGCCCATAGATTGGATGGGTAGTAAGATACGGTGCAAACACGAAGTAAACGGGCAGTTGAACCGAAGAACATTTTACTCACCCACTTCGGTGGCCGCGTGGTCTATACTCTAGACTGCCGATGACGGGGAGATTGAGGTTCGAATCTCGGTCGGTGTACTAAGGGTGGCTTTTCCTATGTTTTTTCAACTCTCCCTCCACGTACATGCGGCTACACTTCCTCGGAATATAACTTTCCTAATCCCTGAAACATTAGCGTAATTAGTACATAAGCGCATAACCCGAACGGGTAGTAAGACGCCAGTTATATTTCTTAAAGGTCAATACAGAGTTGAGTTAGATTCTCCAATTCTGTAAATTATGATGCTCAGCATATTAAGTATTTTAATGTGAAAGTTAAGCTGGGAATCCTTAAGATAGGATTATAAGCCTAACCTCCACGGCGTCAGCTCACAATCGAGCCATACCGAATGAGCGGGCGCCATTTAATGGCGAGGATCATCCCAAGATATGCGGATAGAGGGTGTAATGTTGTATTTACAACGAACGCTTCCACCATTAATCTCAATTTTCTATACCAAGGTTGCTACTTTCTTATTCGATTAACTCCTCATTTTTCCTCACGGGGCTGAGTTCAAGACCCACTGCTTCACCTCTTGACAATATCTCTGCCCACCACTAGACCATAGAGGCGGTAAATAAACGAAGAACGAAGAAAGCACCCTCGCTAAAAAACCCACGACCGTAGCGCAAAAATATGAAAACAAATAATACAAATATCTTAGGTATCCTTTTGGGATCAAACCAAATTATTCTAAAAGTATTCTGGGTTTCTCTAAACACTCGACCACGTATATGGAGCTAGTAAAAAACGTAGGCCTACTTTCAGAGTGAGTACAGTCGTAAAAACTTTGGCTGGGTATGCTGAAAGGACAGTGCTTATCAAGCACCTGTAAACTCCAACCAATTTCCTCGATATTTTTTCTACCTAAATAATAATTAGCTACTGAACTACCGCCCTTGTTACGTGAGGTCCATGCTAACTCGGTCCAATAAGGGCCGGCCCTGGGAAGACATCAACAATATAATGGACATAAATCGTGATATTTTGGGAAACTTTGTTTACTGGCCATAACCTTAATGAAAATTGAAACTTTCCATCATAAAATAATAATTTAAAGAAACAAAAAAACTCACAGCCTAATTAGACTTTCCCGTACAGAAAAGAAATCGGGAAGTTTGGAAACAACTATTGTAAATATAACGCTCGAAAATCTAAGTTTCCATAGTTATGAAATCGTCCTGTGTTTGAATATGTCCATTGGATTTGTTATACCTTTAATTGTTTTATTTTTTTATTCACCATTATATTCGCTAGCTTAACATTTTACGCAGCAGCTTACCATTTGCTTTGCATTTTATCACTTGACTCGCCAGTTAAGCACTTGACTCAGAAACGTACACATGACTGGGCAATTACACATTTACTCGGTGACTTACAATCCATTGACAGTTTAGAGCTGACCCGTTCGCTTAAATCTCAAAATTCGTATAGTGGTAAAAAAAACTGGAAAAAAACTAACAAACTGGGTAACTTATCCACCTTACTCGGCAACTTTATCATTTACTCCAGCAAATTGCCACTTGACTCGGCAAATGTCACTTTATTCTGAGACTTTCCACTTTACTCGATCAAACTTGTCCGCTTTTCTGAACAACTTCATTCGCCGCTTCTGGCAGCACGCCACTTCCTTGGAAGCATGCCACTTCATTTGGCAGCAGCCACTTTCACTTGGCAAGCACGCCACTTCATTGAAGAACGCCACTTATGGACACGCCACTTTATTGGAAGCACCGCCACTTCATTGGAAGCATGCCCTTCCCTCGGCAGTATGCGCCTTGCAGCGCCGCTTCACTTGGCAGCATGCCACTTCACTTGGCAACTTGTAACTTTAGCTGGCATCTTACTTCGTTAGTTTACCACTTTAATTTGTAACTTAACTAATTTACTTTTCCCCTTAAAACATAACTCGGGAAAACTATCACTTTACTCTGCATGTTATGTTTTATTTCCAAGAAAGTAGTGGGCTCGTAGTATTTTAATCCACGTGGCTGAATTGAAAAAAGGACGGGTTTTAATGTTATCCATTTTTCATTGTATTGAACACAAGACCTTATGTGTTATATTAAGAAACAAACTTAGTAAGAAAAAGTTTTCTTCATTTAAAATACTACACTGCAAAAGGGCCAGAGGCATAGTCACATTTACAATCTTATATGTAGAGCCCATTCCACCGTTTTTACTATGGAGGCTCTTAAATATGTTCATAAATAATTCGAACATAACTATTCAACTTTTAAAACACGTCCGGCTTAAACATTAATAGTTTCATAAAATAATCAAAAGGAACATACGATTGGCACTAATGATTTTTAGTGCTGATACTGCATATCTGCGACAAACCATTAAACCTAGATGAGCATTAAGACAAGAGTGAGTTTATAACCAATCACGAGAGCATGTACCTGTAGAGGGTTGAGTGAATGCCGCTTGTGAGCCAAAACCTGCCGAGTACTTCCAGTCGTGTTCATACTCCAATCCGACTGCCCAAATCAGTTTCAAACAGAGATGTAAGTGGAAAATAATCAAATTTGGAAAATTTCTAGGTGAATTCTCTCTTAACTTTGACCAGAAAATTTTTTGATCTACTTTTTATTGAAAAATTACAGATAGTGTAGTTACCAGTTTGAATTATTTCACTTCGTTTAATTCCTCTCAAACCCGTTTCAGTGGCTGCATGGTCTAAGACGCTAAAATCGCAATAGACTAGACCACCGATGACGGGGTATCGTGTTTCGAACCCAGTCGGTCGTATTGAGGGCTATTTTTCCAAAATGATATACCACCCTCTCTCCACGGAAATGCGGGACATTTAATCTAAATTCAACCTTGTTCATACCTAACCAATTAGTGTAATTAGTAAATAAGTGTATAGCCCACATATGTAGTAAACGCTGTGTCCAAAATAAATATATGAAGGACGTTAACATTAGAAATATTATCAAATGGATCCCCATAAAGCAAAATAACCATTCAATTTCTCTGCTCACACTCACGTATTGACTCACGGTAGTTTAATGTGTTAATAAATACGTTCAATATTTTAATCAAGGCCTTAAACATTAAACAATACACTTCCTTCCCTGGAAATTTAATGATCTAAAAGTTTACCAAAATTTGCTTAATCTCTAATCCATAAAGTGTTTGTATTATATTTTCAGTATATCTTGAGTAAAATAATGTTTATGTTGGCAAACTCGTCTCCAAACACGATATATGAAGATGTATGTATATATACTTTGAATATCAATCTCTATGAGGGAAATAAAGTTATTATGGAGAAATGCTTTATATTCGCTCTATCGACATATCAACCTTGAAAACAAAAATTTCTGTTCTAAAAAATGATGAAACTACTTGTGGCTGATCTTCAATAAATCAAAATTAGTTATTCCTTTATTGCATAGCCCTTGCGAGCTATGCGAGACTAGGGCCACAGTGACCCAATTAAATGAAATCCAAATCAAGATATGAAAATTCTCTGACAATCATTCCATGAAACATGAATCCCTTGCGCGAAATCCTAACTTCCAGTGGAATAATTCGTAGTGTGGCAGAGAAATCCCCTTGATTAGTGCTACTGACCCTAGTCTGAAAACTTATAACATCACAGGTTACAAACTTGTTTAGTCCTAGGGCAGTAATGTAAATATATTTAGAAGCCCCTACACAGAACCGAACCAGAATCCCTTGAATTTGTAGGCCACTTTATATCACTTATCCTATTAGTTTTAAGGAGTCTAGAGTACTTGAGAAAATGCAATCAGAGGGATTGTTTTAAAATTAAAATAATCGTTCAAGGCGTGATGATAAAGCGCGAGTAATCTTAATTCTTGAAATTTTGTATAATAAAAACCCTTTTTCGACCAAAATACAAAAGATACTGCTTCAGTTATTCCATTAATTTAATTTTATACAAATTCAAATGATCGTGGGCATAACGTAATTTTTATCAGGATTTTTCATCTTAATTTAAAAATTTTTGTTCAAGTTACACTATGCTTTTGACAGATATTCAAGAAGTTTTGATAATAATTCAATATATTGAAAATTAAACCAAAAGTATTTACTTGAATCTATACTTATTTATATTTTCAAAACAAAAAAAATAATATAAAATCTGTAAAATACTTAGCTTAACTCGAGTTCTGTTCCATCTCACCTTAACGTGGCTAAATTAAATATCACACAAATAAAAATTCGTAAAAGGAGAATACATCAAACCAACAACCATTTAAATAATGTATTGCCTATTTTGTTTTTACTTTAAGTTATTATTTTGTTTCTGTTCTCAAGTACAATGTACCATCTTTTAGAGTTTTCCGTATTAGCCATATCATATTATTCCTCAAACACGCTCTCCCCTTTCCTCATTTCTTCCCCACTTGGTATAATTAAGAGCACTTACTGATTATGACAGGCGGACAAAGAGACGATGCAAGTGATCAGTGCTCCCTCCGCCTAGGAGGCTAGACAAGGATCCTTCAACGTGGTTCTCCCTTGCAGGTCTCCAAATTATTGCCAATTAATCTGTGTGAGCTGTTGTTGGTATTACAGTGAGACGAGGAGTTGGGGAAGAAACAGAGAGATAGTCTGTTACAGTAGAATACGGTCACCTTCCTCTCAAAGATCCACTGAGTAGACAAATGGCAGTTATGTTCTCGTGTTCCGACAAGCGAAAAGTGCTGATCTCGTTTATTGAAAGGAAACGCATTTTATTTTAAGTTATATTCTAAATATCCACCATATTGCGATAAATATAAGATTTATACTAAAAGAGAAAATCACAATATTTTTCAACCATCGCCATTATCATAAAAAATAAATAGGATAAATTTAACCTTATATTCATATCGCCACATAATTTAGTTTAGATTCAAATAAACTATTAATTAAAAACCTAAAATAATGTTTGTTTCGGAAAACAATTTGCCCCTATGCTAGTTCTCGACTCAGTTGCCACATTTTTGGGGCGATTTTGACTAGCTTTACTTGATCCAGATCTGACAGTGAATGCAATCATTATTTTTAAAAGTAAACGCCTCATTTAAATCGCGTTTCAAAAAATAGTCATCGTTTTCATAGTTATTTTGGCCAAAAATTAATTATTTTTTTAGCACCACGTCTTATTACCCGTTCGGGCTATACGCCTATGTACAAATTACACTAATGGGTCAGGGATTAGAAAGGTTTTAATTTAGAGGAAATGCACCCATATTTGCAATGAGGGAGAGTGGAAAAACATTTAGGAAGAACCACCATCAGTGCACATGACCGGGATAAAATCCCAATCTCCCCGTCATCGGCAGTCTAGTCTACTGTAAGAGTAGAGCATTTGACCTGTAGCATGTTAAACCAGCTGTTTAACATCTACAATAAAAATACCATAAATATTACTAACACAATTATTACAAGTGCTAGTATATTCAAATAATATGTGGCAGGTGTTAACTCACTGTTGACTTAATGTTGCCGGGAAGCGCCCTAGCTCCAGAAAAGTTGCCCCAGCTGACCATGCCGGCATCATCAGCAATTCGACGTCTTACTCACAAGCCACGCTTTCAAGAAAAAGCAGATAATTTTCTCTGGGTGCCACACAATCAAAGAGCGCTAGTGGTAATTCAGTGCAATTATCGTGTAACCATGTTACAAAAAGAAAAAGAAGCTCTATCAAATGGGAGAACACTCACCCTCTGCCCTGTTGAACTGGGGTCACAGTGCTCAGTCGTAAGGCACCGGCCCGACGTATAGGTCATCTGTATGTGAGGGGCGAGGCTCCTGGACATACACTAAGCGGTTGGTAGTGCGTACCCGTGTAGCGGGGATAGCTGGTCAGGGCACCTCCACGAGGTCCCCACTGGGCTACTCCGGGGAGTCAGGCTCAAGAAGTGTGCTGAAGGGGCGGCAGTCACAGTACGAGGAAATGAAAGAAAGGCCTGGGGCAGTATAAACGGAATGAGGGGACGACTGTTCGGAGGCTGAGTTCCTGACTTCCTCGTGACGGAGCAGTCACTAGGAGGAGCCAACTCCTCGCTCCATCCGGTCCCAGTGGAGTGGGGGATTTTCTCAAGTAACCCAAGGCAGACTGGCATGGGGGTGCTGGTACTGGACTTTTTGGGTGCCCTAGTACCCGGAAAGGCAATCATGGACTTCGGTCCATGTCCGGTGAAAAGGTTCAGTTGCCGATGGCATATAGTGGTTGCACCATAAAAGGCCTCTAAGCCCGGGGATGGTGTAGCTGGAAAGCCCTTCGGGGGATCTCTTCGTAGGTTTATCGGATACGAGTGCCCTGTTGAACTTAAACACTGGAGCACATGTGCCACGTCCTCTTCTCCCTAGAACTCAATCCCACGAACTAAATGGAGATACGATCCAACGGTCTGCTCATGAAGTAAGCCCCGCCCAAAAACAAACGAGTGACGGCAACTCCACAAGTTAAGTTTTCGTTTCCGCCGCCTGGATGGTTCCAGGCCTTTCTACGAGTTCCTAGAGTCACCGCAATCCTTCCTATGCGCTGCTTGTCTCCCCTCTTCCACTCCATTTTCCCCCTCCCTTTTCCCCTCTCTCTGTGAGCATGTCATGTATTCGTGCCGGCTATATATTGCGATGTTTCCTTTACATGGGCACTCATTGTATCACTGGCTTACTAGGTGAGAGCGGCAAATTAAGCTTAGACTTAATTATATTCTTCATAATTCTCTTTCGGTTATATTATGGGGAATTTTCCAAATTATTATTTTCGGACTTATTAATTTAAATTTCTATTACAGGATGGGTTTTTTTTTTAGTTAATTTGTAACCACGTATCTATTAGTATTTTTCCTAATAGGGGAACTTTACCATTCTCCTATGAAACGTAACTTCTGTTTCGCCGCTCTGCGGCTTGCGTCTAATTGCGCTCTTGCCGTCTGTCTGATTAGGAGTTGATTTTTTTTTTAATATTTTGAGTATGTTTTACTTAGATAGTTTAAATTTACTTATTGTTATGTGGGGACCGAGCACTTTAACATTCAGATATGTGCTTTTAACTTTAACTTTTTCAAACTTTTGCTATGTTGTGGTGATTAAACCAAATAGGTTTGGTGTGAGTAAATAATTCCTTGATAGACTAAATTTACATTTTATCATGTAGGGATCGAGGACTTTGACTATAAGCAATATGCTCATTACAATTATTGCTTGTGAATTAATATT
The DNA here is from genome assembly GCA_033556935.1 of Timema podura. Classification (NCBI taxonomy): domain Eukaryota; kingdom Metazoa; phylum Arthropoda; class Insecta; order Phasmatodea; family Timematidae; genus Timema; species Timema podura. The sequence continues at coordinate 48,932,122 of JAVRXN010000004.1, read as the reverse complement.
TGATAGCACGAGAAGGAAGCTCTTTAACTATTAGCGTAGCGCTTTGTATCTTTGAGAGCTCTCAATTACATTAGATTGCTATGAGAAAGCGGAACAGTTTGGTTCCTTAGATTTATGGCTTATTACTGAATTTCTTTAAACTCCAGTTTGAGCTGAGCACATGTATAGTTAGTACTGTTCTATTAAACTTTGATGTATTTGAACATTGTTAGGATTGTAAGATATCTCCAAGACTAGCATTCATTATGTATCTTAACTTCAGTTACGTTAGAGTACGTATTATTTGCGCATGAGTATAAGGCGCTTAGTAAATGATGCTGACATTGCGTCCTTTTGGGACTTTAATTATTGTACAGTCCAAAAAACCTTAGCCGTTAGGAAGAGGATTTATTATATTTGGAAGTTGTTGCTTTTTCTCAAAAAACATTATGATAGTATAAATGATTGTCACCAGGTGAATAAATATTTTAAATAGAGTTCAATTTATATTTAGACCGTTGAGTCGTAACTTATTGTTCGCTATCCTTGATGGTAGTTATAGTTGTCTCTCAACTTAAACTCGACTTTACGAGCATACTAATTAAATAATATGTTTATATTGAATTCTAGTCATTTTTATTATATATTATATTTAACGTCAAATCTTCGACTTCACTCGCTTTGGGCGTTACCACGGCATTTTTAATATTTATTGTGTACCATCTATTTCTAATATGTCGAATAAAATATTTACTATTATTCTCTGGTAGTTCCTTAGCTGTTATTTATCACGCTTCCATGCAAGTTAAAGTAGTTTCAATTGCAACTTTACCCCCTTCCCCCTTAGATGTCCAGATGCTAACCTGTCACCGACTTTGTCAGTTCTGTTACTATATTAGCGTCATTCCTCGCTTCTCACACATATATATATATATATATATTCTATCTAATCAATTCGACGGAGGAAGAACTAGGACGTAGATCTACATCACCGAAGAATCAACAAGTGACTACGATGTGTCAGCCGTCGGTCTCATCGCCCCGTCGCAGAGGAAGCCTTTTCTGAGACTTTAAGTATCTACAATTTATAATCTGGATTAGATTCTAAACTCCTCTTTGCTATGTCCATCAGACATAGTTTTTTGTGTCAGAAAGTCTGACTTTATTATATATGTCCATCAGACATAGTTTTTGTGTCAGAATGTCTGACTATTTTCGTATAACCATATGGCATAGTTAAGATTCAAGGGCTTAATGCTCTATTTAACTAGGTCCAGATGACTTTTATATACTGGGTCAGTGTGTCTGATTTCTTTTTCTAAGTCCTTAAGAAATAGTTACATATGTTAGGAAACAATAATGACTCCCTAAACGGTATGACCATGTTTAGAATCGTTTTATGGCGAGTATAAGTTTATCTAATGTTTTCTTTAATGACCTCGTTAGGTTAGTGACAGATAGCAGTCACTATAGTCTCTTTTTAGTGTGTCTATTTACGGTGCGCAACCTGTGGGAGCACTACTAGGTCGTAGTAGTGGCCCGCGGGGATAGTGTTTTGTCTCCGGCCCCTTCAGATGCTGTTTGTATCAAGTAAAATAAATATTGTTTGTACTATGTATTGAGTTCCCAAGAATGGGTGGAAGTATTAATATACTATTGAATGTCCAGGCAGTACCTATTAGGAATTAACCGGCCATACTATTTTAACCGTGTAGATTCCTGACAGCTCGCCATTTACTATTTGTAAAATGCTGGTTCCTTTTCAAGGAAATTATTCTTAGGTTTTTGTAACTCTCTATGGAGTTAACTCAAGCTAGCTAGCTTTTATAACTATCCTCATAGTAACTCTATAAATTTAGGATTAAATAGCCCTTGTTTTCATTCACTAAAATTTCACTATTGTTCATGAATAGACCTTTCAGGTCTTAGTCTTGGATTAGCTAGGCTGGATTGTCTTTATGTATTGTGGCTTAACCTTAAATTAATAGTTGTTGCCAATCTGTGACTGCCGTTGTGTTGAGGCAGACGCTCCTTCGTAGGAGAATGAGCGTTGATCCTCATTTTAAGAATTACTTAACTAAACTATATATTCAATCTTACTTATGTTAGTTCCTAGTCATCAAGGTGCTCATTTATATTTCTGCCTATCAGGAAGTATACGTCCATGGTAACTGAATAAAGTTATATTTAATAACAATGGAGTGTTTGATCTAAAATCTATCTAAAACGTAGCTTTTCTAGCCGCAGAGCTGCCACAATTTTCTTGATACAAAATTCCTTATTTTTCCCAGGTTTTCCAGGTGGAATATTCATTTCTCCAGACCCTCAAAAAAAGTAGTGTAAGCTAAGTAAGTTTATTTATTTAAAAAAATACTACTGTGAGGTTCAGCCATTGATGTTTAGTAGAACATAATGATTTAACCCTGATGGGTAAATGTATGTAGTTGCCACGCAGCTCAATGTTTCAGGGATAAAAGGGGATGGGGGAGGTAAGGGTAAGAAATATGGTCTAATCAACGTTCTTAGTTCTTCAATTCTATGCCAAGGCCTGCTATTTAAAGCTTTAAGTTTAATGTTCCAAATAAACAAATAGTAGCTCTGTAGTTGTCTGATAAAGAAAGTCTTTCCTGTGAAATTTGGAATGTGTATAATATTTCTAAGAGCTAAATCAATGTATTGCCGTTTCTTCTATTACTTACATTCTATTCTGAATATCTTTAGACTACGCTTCCAAGATAGCATTGCTAAGAGATACTTATTCTGTATTAGCGTGAATATTTTTAGACATTGCTACCAAGTGTAGAACATTAATAAGAAATGAATGAAAGTCTTGATCGTTTTTTCTTACATATTTGTGTGAATACCTTTAGACTACGCTGAACGCTTTAACATTCACAACTTTATAACAGGATATCTAACATTGGACAACATATTAAGTCTATGTGTATAAGTAGACTAACAGGATATCTAACATTGGACAACATATTAAGTCTATGTGTATAAGTAGACTATATAAGGGTTTTGTTTAAGAACTTTTTTTTTATTAATTTTGTGGCTGTGGTTGAGTATCTAAGGGAGCTGAATACATATTTAAATGGATTAAGTTTGAAACTAATGTGCACTTTAAAAAGAATTTCAACTTCATGTGTGACCTAAACATTTTTTTTAACGGAAATTTAATCGTAGGTTTTATCTCATTACGTTTTACTAACTGTACAGGATCTATGCATTTAATTACACCAATTGAGTAATGATGAGGATGGAAAATATAAAACACCAATTGAGTAATGATGAGGATGGAAAATATAAAACACCAATTGAGTAATGATGAGGATGGAAAATATAAAACACCAATTGAGTAATGATGAGGATGGAAAATATAAAACACCAATTGAGTGATGATGAGGATGGAAAATATAAAACACCAATTGAGTAATGATGAGGATGGAAAATATAAAATGGATGGTACTTTAGTCTGCAAGGACACCGGTACAGGTAAATGTATTATTTTATGTAGACTATATATAGAGGGGACATGCTAATTCACGCTTAAACTCGAGTTACCTAATCCAACTCAACATTAAGAAAATACCTTAAAATAAATGGAACTTTACGAAAAATACCAGTCCCTATTAATGGGATCCGAAATACTTAGAAAATAAATAAGTCTTAGTTCATCCATTTGTCGATAGAGGTAGCCCGATGCAAAGTGAACAGACGGCCATTCTTTAAAAAAAAAAAAGTTAAAAGACTTCGCATTAGAGCAATCGCTTCTTCTGAGATCTTTAATTTTTATATTTTTATTTTTTTCCTCTTTGACCACTTCGCTGGAAAATTGCATGTTTGCCAGATGACATCGTCACTTAAATGGACTTTTGATTAAACAGATACATCCCTCCATTTTCCATTCTTGTTAAACATAGAGCAACCAGAAAAATAAAGAGGGGGGAATAGTTTTCTTGTGGGATGTGTTCTTCAAGTTTATGTTTTGCACTTAAAATACCGGCCAAAAAAAAAAAAAAGACCGGTGAGCTCACCCAAGAAGATGAGGCCCCAAGTAGCCTCAACCAGCTGTCTGCAAGATTTTTAGGATTGGTATAGGGAGATTAAGGGGGCGGGTTTAAACATAGCTTCAGTAAACCAAACTCAAATTTAAAATACTAATCAATGATATTTATGTGTTTTTTTCAATATTTTTTTCTGGAAATAATATTGTCTAAATCATTAGATTCACAATAATAACCAATAAAATGTTATAACTAAAAAGTAACAATACATTAAATTATTTCTCCAATTAAAATATGTTAGCATAATAAGTAGTCACATTATATAAAAAAAGGATATTCAAAGAAAATGATCTAAATTGGGTGTGTCATTTAATGAACAAAAATAAAACTAGTCTTGTTTTAGAAAATTGTAACATGGCCTATCCCTTCATAAGGAGCAAATGAAATCAAATAATGAAAATATAATCTATTTTACAGGGATAATGAGATTCTCATACAGTAATTATGGTTTCTATTTTATGTCGAAAGTGAAACGAAGGTCCTAGTTGTTTTTTTTACTTCTTACTGACTAAAGTTTGTTTGTAATTACCAGTAATCCTAAAAATGAAAGCTTTAAATTAGTTTCTCAACAACTGGAGTTTGTTTTTGGTTTGGTAAGGTATGAGGTTATATGAGCTTAAGGCAAGATTCAAGTTATGTAATAGATTTTATTTTGTCTCTCTTACAGGGTAGGCAAGAAACTAAGCATACAGCTCAACAAACAACAACTCTGTACTTAATCCATCCTCACTAATTTACTCCACACTTAACTATCCTTGCATACTCCCTTCGCTTCAACAACATCCATACACCGAGTCATGCATGCTCTTTTTCACACATTCGTCTACAACATTTAGCCGTATGGTATATGAATTTTTACGTAATTTCAGACGAGCCAATTCCCTATTTGACCCTATGTGAGTGCAGACAGCTTGTAGGGGGCATATAGGCAGTATATGTGTACATACACTCTATTATCCTTCTCTCACCCCTTTTAATTTAGTCACCTCAGTTATAATATAAAATTTTGTTTGGGTTTTCTGTTGTGGTTTTATTACCTAAATGGTTTTCCATGGTGAGCATTTCAGGCACATTTCCTCCAAATTTCTGTCATACTAGCCCCTTCTCCATTAGTGAAAACATGCCCATAGATTGGATGGGTAGTAAGACACGGTGCAAACACGAAGTAAACGGGCAGTTGAACCGAAGAACATTTTACTCACCCACTTCGGTGGCCGCATGGTCTAATACGCTACTCTAGACTGCCGATGACGGGAAGATTGAGGTTCGAATCTCGGTCGGTGTACTAAGGGTGGCTTTTCCTATGTTTTTTCAACTCTCCCTCCACGTACATGCGGCTACACTTCCTCGGAATATAACTTTCCTAATCCCTGAAACATTAGCGTTATTAGTACATAAGCGCATAACCCGAACGGGTAGTAAGACGCCAGTTATATTTCTTAAAGGTCAATACAGAGTTGAGTTAGATTCTCCAATTCTGTAAATTATGATGCTCAGCATATTAAGTATTTTAATGTGAAAGTTAAGCTGGGAATCCTTAAGATAGGATTATAAGCCTAACCTCCACGGCGTCAGCTCACAATCGAGCCATACCGAATGAGCGGCCGCCATTTAATGGCGAGGATCATCCCAAGATATGCGGATAGAGGGTGTAATGTTGTATTTACAACGAACGCTTCCACCATTAATCTCAATTTTCTATACCAAGGTTGCTACTTTCTTATTCGATTAACTCCTCATTTTTCCTCACGGGGCTGAGTTCAAGACCCACTGCTTCACCTCTTGACAATATCTCTGCCCACCACTAGACCAGAGAGGCGGTCAACTAAACGAAGAACGAAGAAAGCACCCTCGATAGAAAAACCCACGACCGTAGCGCAAAAATATGAAAACAAATAATACAAGTATATTAGGTATCCTTTTGGGATCAAACCAAATTATTCTAAAAGTATTTCTGGGGTTTCTCTAAACACTCGACCACGTATATGGAGCTAGTAAAAAACGTAGGCCTACTTTCAGATGTGAGTACAGTCGTAAAACTTATCGCCATTTTGGCTGGGTAATGCTGAAAGGACAGTGCTTATCAAGCACCCTGTAAACTCCAACCAATTTCCTCGATTATTTTTTCTACCTAAATAATAATTAGCTACTGAACTACCGCCCTTGTTACGTGAGGTTCATGCTAACTCGGTCCAATAAGGGCCGGCCCTGGGAAGACATCAACAATATAATGGACATAAATCGTGATATTTTGGGAAACTTTGTTTACTGGCCATAACCTTAATGAAAATTGAAACTTTCCATCATAAAATAATAATTTAAAAGAAACAAAAAAAACTCACAGCCTAATTAGACTTTGCCGTACAGAAAAGAAATCGGGAAGTTTGGAAACAACTATTGTAAATATAACCGCATCGAAAATCTAAGTTTCCATAGTTATGAAATCGTCCTAGTGTTTGAATATGTCCATTGGATTTGTTTATACCTTTTAATTTTTTTATTTTTTTATTCACCATTATATTCGCTAGCTTAACATTTTACGCAGCAGCTTACCATTTTGCTTTGCATTTTATCACTTGACTCGACCGGTTAGCACTTGACTCGGAAACGTAGCACATGACTGGGCAATTACACATTTTTACTCGGTGACTTACAATCCAGTTGACAGTTTAGAGCTTGACCCGTTCGCTTAAATCTCAAAATGCGTATGAGTGGTATAAAAAAACTGGGAAAAATCTAACAAACTGGGTAACTTATCCACCTTACTCGGCAACTTTATCATTTACTCCAGCAAATTGCCACTTGACTCGGTCAAATGTCACTTTATTCTGAGACTTTCCACTTTACTCGACAACTCACCACTTCGCTTGGCAGCACGCCGCTTCATTTGGAAGCACGCCACTTCATTTGGAAGCAGGCCGCTTCACTCGGCAGTACGCCACTTCCCTTGGCAGCATGCCGCTTCACTTGGCAGCATGCCACTTTACTTGGCAGCACGCCACTTCACTTGGAAGCACGCCACTTTATTTGGAAGCACGCCACTTTATTTGGAAGCACGCCACTTCATTTGGAAGCATGCCGCTTCCCTCGGCAGTATGCCGCTTCCCTTGGCAGCATGCCGCTTCACTTGGCAGCATGCCGCTTCACTTGGCAACTTGTAACTTTAGCTGGCATCTTATTCGTTAGTTTACCACTTTAATTTGTAACTTAACTAATTTACTTTTCCCCTTAAAACATAACTCGGGAAAACTATCACTTTACTCTGCAATGTTATGTTTTATTTCCAAGAAAGTAGTGGGCTCGTGGTATTTTAATCCACGTGGCTGAATTGAAAAAAGGACGGGTTTTAATGTTATCCATTTTTCATTGTATTGAACACAAGACCTTATGTGTTATATTAAGAAACAAACTTAGTAAGAAAAAGTTTTCTTCATTTAAAATACTAGCACTGCAAAAGGGCCAGAGGCACTAGTCACATTTACAATCTTATATGTAGAGCCCATTCCACCGTTTTTACTATGGAGGCTCTTAAATATGTTCATAAATAATTCGAACATAACTATTCAACTTTTAAAACACGTCCGGCTTAAACATTAATAGTTTCATAAAATAATCAAAAGGAACATACGATTGGCACTAATGATTTTTAGTGCTGATACTGCATATCTGCGACAAACCATTAAACCTAGATGAGCATTAAGACAAGAGTGAGTTTATAACCAATCACGAGAGCATGTACCTGTAGAGGGGTTGAGTGAATGCCGCTTGTGAGCCAAAACCTGCCGAGTACTTCCAGTCGTGTTCATACTCTAATCCGACTGCCCAAATCAGTTTCAAACAGAGATGTTAAGTGGAAAATAATCAAATTTGGAAAATTTCTAGGTGAATTCTCTCTTAACTTTGACCAGAAATTTTTTTATCTACTTTTTATTGAAAAATTACAGATAGTGTAGTTACCAGTTTTGAATTATTTCACTTCCGTTTAATTCCTCTCAAACCCGTTTCAGTGGCTGCATGGTCTAAGACGCTAAAATCGCAATAGACTAGACCACCGATGACGGGGTATCGTGTTTCGAACCCAGTCGGTCGTATTGAGGGCTATTTTTCCAAAATGATATACCACCCTCTCTCCACGGAAATGCGGGACATTTAATCTAAATTCAACCTTGTTCATACCTAACCAATTAGTGTAATTAGTAAATAAGTGTATAGCCCACATATGTAGTAAGACGCTGTGCCAAAATAAATATATGAAGGACGTTAACATTAGAAATATTATCAAATGGATCCCCATAAAGCTAAAATAGCCATTCAATTTCTCTGCTCACACTCACGTATTGACTCACGGTAGTTTAATGTGTTAATAAATACTTCAATATTTTAATCAAGGCCTTAAACATTAAACAATACACTTCCTTCCCCTGGAAATTTAATTATCTAAAAGTTTACCAAAATTTGCTAATCTCTAACTGCCATAAAGTGTTTGTATTATATTTTCAGTATATCTTGAGTAAAATAATGTTTATGTTGGCAAACTCGTCTCCAAACACGATATATGATAGATGTATGTATATATACTTTGAATATCATCTATGAGGGAAATAATGTTATTATGGAGAAATGCTTTATATTCGCTCTATCGACATATCAACCTTGAAAACAAAAATTTCTGTTCTAAAAAATGATGAAACTACTTGTGGCTGATCTTCAGATAAATCAAAATTAGTTATTCCTTTATTGCATAGCCCTTGCGAGCTATGCGAGACTAGGGCCACAGTGACCCAATTAAATGAAATCCAAATCAAGATATGAAAATTCTCTGACAATCATTCCATGAAACATGAATCCCTTGCGCGAAATCCTAACTTCCAGTGGAATAATTCGTAGTGTGGCAGAGAAATCCCCTTGATTAGTGCTACTGACCCTAGTCTGAAAACTTATAACATCACATGGTTTACAAACTTGTTTAGTCTAGGGCAGTAATGTAAATATATTTAGAAGCCCTACACAGAACCGAACCAGAATCCCTTGAATTTGTAGGCCATCTTTATATCCACTTATCCTATTAGTTTTAAGGAGTCTAGAGTACTTGAGAAAATGCAATCAGAGGGATTGTTTTAAAATTAAAATAATCGTTCAAGGCGTGATGATAAAGACGCGAGTAATTCTTAATTCTTGAAATTTTGTATAATAAAAACCCTTTTTCGACCAAAATACAAAAGATACTGCTTCAGTTATTCCAGTTAATTTAATTTTATACAAATTCAAATGATCGTGGGCATAACGTAATTTTTATCAGGATTTTTCATCTTAATTTAAAAATTTGTTGTTCAAGTTACACTATGCTTTTGACAGATATTCAAGAAGTTTTGATAATAATTCAATATATTGAAAATTAAACCAAAAGTATTTACTGAATCTATACTTATTTATATTTTCAAAACAAAAAAAATTAATATAAAATCTGCTAAAATACTTAGCTTAACTCGAGTTCTGTTCCATCTCACCTTAACGTGGCTAAATTAAATATCACACAAATAAAAATTCGTAAAAGGAGAATACATCAAACCAACAACCATTTAAATAATGTATTGCCTATTTTGTTTTTACTTTAAGTTATTATTTTGTTTCTGTTCTCAAGTACAATGTACACGTCTTTTAGAGTTTTCCGTATTAGCCATATCATATTATTCCTCAAACACGCTCTCCCCTTTCCTCATTTCTTCCCCACTTGGTATAATTAAGAGCACTTACTGATTATGACAGGCGGACAAAGAGACGATGCAAGTGATCAGTGCTCCCTCCGCCTAGGAGGCTAGACAAGGATCCTTCAACGTGGTTCTCCCTTGCAGGTCTCCAAATTATTGCCAATTAATCTGTGTGAGCTGTTGTTGGTATTACAGTGAGACGAGGAGTTGGGGAAGAAACAGAGAGATAGTCTGTTACAGTAGAATACGGTCACCTTCCTCTCAAAGATCCACTGAGTAGACAAATGGCAGTTATGTTCTCGTGTTCCGACAAGCGAAAAGTGCTGATCTCGTTTATTGAAAGAAACGCATTTTATTTTAAGTTATATTTAAATATCCACCATATTGCGATAAATATATAGATTTATACTAAAAGAGAAAATCACAATATTTTTCAACCATCGCCATTATCATAATAAATAAATAGGATAAATTTAACTTATATTCATATCGCCACATAATTTAGTTTAGATTCAAATAAACTATTAATTAAAAACCTAAAATAGATGTTTGTTTCGGAAAACAATTTGCCCTATGCTAGTTCTCGACTCAGTTGCCACATTTTTGGGGCGATTTTGACTAGCTTTACTTGATCCAGATCTGACAGTGAATGCAATCATTATATTTTAAAAGTAAACGCCTCATTTAAATCGCGTTTCAAAAAATAGTCATCGTTTTCATAGTTATTTTGCCAAAAATTAATTTTTTTTTTGCACCACGTCTTATTACCCTTCGGGCTTATACGCCTATGTAAAATTACACTAATGGGTCAGGGATTAGAAAGGTTTTAATTTAGAGGAAATGCACCCATATTTGCAATGAGGGAGAGTGGAAAACATTTAGGAAGAAACCACCATCAGTGCACAGACCGGATAAAATCCCAATCTCCCCGTCATTTGGCAGTCTAGTCTACTGTAAGAGTAGAGCATTTGACCTGTAGCATGTTAAACCAGCTGTTTAACATCTACAATAAAAATACCATAAATATTACTTAACACAATTATTACAAGTGCTAGTATATTCAAATAATATGTGGCAGGTGTTAACTCACTGTGACTTAATGTTGCCGGGAAGCGCCCTAGCTCCAGAAAAGTTGCCCCAGCTGACCATGCCGGCATCATCAGCAATTCGACGTCTTACTCACAAGCCACGCTTTCAAGAAAAAGCAGATAATTTTCTCTGGGTGCCACACAATAAAGAGCGCTAGTGGTAATTCAGTGCAATTATCGTGTAACCATGTTACAAAAAGAAAAAGAAGCTCTATCAAATGGGAGAACACTCACCCTCTGCCCTGTTGAACTTGGGTCACAGTGCTCAGTCGTAAGGCACGCACCGGGCCGACGTATAGGTCATCTGTATGTGAGGGGCGAGGCTCCTCATGGACATACACTAAGCGGTTGGTAGTGGCGTACCCTGTAATAGCGGGGATAGTGGTCCAGGGCAACCTGCACGACGAGGTCCCCACTGGGCTACTCCGGGAGTCAGGCTCAAGAAGTGTGCTGAAGGGGCGGCAGTCACAGTACGAGGAAATGAAAGAAAGGCCTGGGCAGTATTAAACGGAATGAGGGGACGACTGTTCGGAGGCTGAGTTCCTGACTTCCTCGTGACGGAGCAGTCACTAGGAGGAGCCAACTCCTCGCTCCATCCGGTCCCAGTGGAGTGGGGGATTTTCTCAAGTAACCCAAGGCAGACTGGCATGGGGGTGCTGGTACTGGACTTTTTGGGTGCCCTAGTACCCGGAAAGGCAATCATGGACTTCGGTCCATGTCCGGTGAAAAGGTTCCGTTGCCGATGGCATATAGTGGTTGCACCATAAAAGGCCTCTAAGCCCGGGGATGGTGTAGCTGGAAAGCCCTTCGGGGGATCTCTTCGTAGGTTTACGGATACGAGTGCCCTGTTGAACTTAAACACTGGAGCACATGTGCCACGTCCTCTTCTCCCTAGAACTCAATCCCACGAACTAAATGGAGATACGATCCAACGGTCTGCTCATGAAGTAAGCCCCGCCCAAAACAAACGAGTGACGGCAACTCCACAAGTTAAGTTTTCGTTTCCGCCGCCTGGATGGTTCCAGGCCTTTCTACGAGTTCCTAGAGTCACCGCAATCCTTCCTATGCGCTGCTTGTCTCCCCTCTTCCACTCCATTTTCCCCCTCCCTTTTCCCCTCTCTCTGTGAGCATGTCATGTATTCGTGCCGGCTATATATTGCGATGTTTCCTTTACATGGGCACTCATTGTATCACTGGCTTACTAGGTGAGAGCGGCAAATTAAGCTTAGACTTAATTATATTCTTCATAATTCTCTTTCGGTTATATTATGGGGAATTTTCCAAATTATTATTTTCGGACTTATTAATTTAAATTTCTATTACAGGATGGGTTTTTTTTTTAGTTAATTTGTAACCACGTATCTATTAGTATTTTTCCTAATAGGGGAACTTTACCATTCTCCTATGAAACGTAACTTCTGTTTCGCCGCTCTGCGGCTTGCGTCTAATTGCGCTCTTGCCGTCTGTCTGATTAGGAGTTGATTTTTTTTTTAATATTTTGAGTATGTTTTACTTAGATAGTTTAAATTTACTTATTGTTATGTGGGGACCGAGCACTTTAACATTCAGATATGTGCTTTTAACTTTAACTTTTTCAAACTTTTGCTATGTTGTGGTGATTAAACCAAATAGGTTTGGTGTGAGTAAATAATTCCTTGATAGACTAAATTTACATTTTATCATGTAGGGATCGAGGACTTTGACTATAAGCAATATGCTCATTACAATTATTGCTTGTGAATTAATATTTGATAGCACGAGAAGGAAGCTCTTTAACTATTAGCGTAGCGCTTTGTATCTTTGAGAGCTCTCAATTACATTAGATTGCTATGAGAAAGCGGAACAGTTTGGTTCCTTAGATTTATGGCTTATTACTGAATTTCTTTAAACTCCAGTTTGAGCTGAGCACATGTATAGTTAGTACTGTTCTATTAAACTTTGATGTATTTGAACATTGTTAGGATTGTAAGATATCTCCAAGACTAGCATTCATTATGTATCTTAACTTCAGTTACGTTAGAGTACGTATTATTTGCGCATGAGTATAAGGCGCTTAGTAAATGATGCTGACATTGCGTCCTTTTGGGACTTTAATTATTGTACAGTCCAAAAAACCTTAGCCGTTAGGAAGAGGATTTATTATATTTGGAAGTTGTTGCTTTTTCTCAAAAAACATTATGATAGTATAAATGATTGTCACCAGGTGAATAAATATTTTAAATAGAGTTCAATTTATATTTAGACCGTTGAGTCGTAACTTATTGTTCGCTATCCTTGATGGTAGTTATAGTTGTCTCTCAACTTAAACTCGACTTTACGAGCATACTAATTAAATAATATGTTTATATTGAATTCTAGTCATTTTTATTATATATTATATTTAACGTCAAATCTTCGACTTCACTCGCTTTGGGCGTTACCACGGCATTTTTAATATTTATTGTGTACCATCTATTTCTAATATGTCGAATAAAATATTTACTATTATTCTCTGGTAGTTCCTTAGCTGTTATTTATCACGCTTCCATGCAAGTTAAAGTAGTTTCAATTGCAACTTTACCCCCTTCCCCCTTAGATGTCCAGATGCTAACCTGTCACCGACTTTGTCAGTTCTGTTACTATATTAGCGTCATTCCTCGCTTCTCACACATATATATATATATATATATTCTATCTAATCAATTCGAAGGAGGAAGAACTAGGACGTAGATCTACATCACCGAAGAATCAACAAGTGACTACGATGTGTCAGCCGTCGGTCTCATCGCCCCGTCGCAGAGGAAGCCTTTTCTGAGACTTTAAGTATCTACAATTTATAATCTGGATTAGATTCTAAACTCCTCTTTGCTATGTCCATCAGACATAGTTTTTTGTGTCAGAAAGTCTGACTTTATTATATATGTCCATCAGACATAGTTTTTGTGTCAGAATGTCTGACTATTTTCGTATAACCATATGGCATAGTTAAGATTCAAGGGCTTAATGCTCTATTTAACTAGGTCCAGATGACTTTTATATACTGGGTCAGTGTGTCTGATTTCTTTTTCTAAGTCCTTAAGAAATAGTTACATATGTTAGGAAACAATAATGACTCCCTAAACGGTATGACCATGTTTAGAATCGTTTTATGGCGAGTATAAGGTTATCTAATGTTTTCTTTAATGACCTCGTTAGGTTAGTGACAGATAGCAGTCACTATAGTCTCTTTTTAGTGTGTCTATTTACGGTGCGCAACCTGTGGGAGCACTACTAGGTCGTAGTAGTGGCCCGCGGGGATAGTGTTTTGTCTCCGGCCCCTTCAGATGCTGTTTGTATCAAGTAAAATAAATATTGTTTGTACTATGTATTGAGTTCCCAAGAATGGGTGGAAGTATTAATATACTATTGAATGTCCAGGCAGTACCTATTAGGAATTAACCGGCCATACTATTTTAACCGTGTAGATTCCTGACAGCTCGCCATTTACTATTTGTAAAATGCTGGTTCCTTTTCAAGGAAATTATTCTTAGGTTTTTGTAACTCTCTATGGAGTTAACTCAAGCTAGCTAGCTTTTATAACTATCCTCATAGTAACTCTATAAATTTAGGATTAAATAGCCCTTGTTTTCATTCACTAAAATTTCACTATTGTTCATGAATAGACCTTTCAGGTCTTAGTCTTGGATTAGCTAGGCTGGATTGTCTTTATGTATTGTGGCTTAACCTTAAATTAATAGTTGTTGCCAATCTGTGACTGCCGTTGTGTTGAGGCAGACGCTCCTTCGTAGGAGAATGAGCGTTGATCCTCATTTTAAGAATTACTTAACTAAACTATATATTCAATCTTACTTATGTTAGTTCCTAGTCATCAAGGTGCTCATTTATATTTCTGCCTATCAGGAAGTATACGTCCATGGTAACTGAATAAAGTTATTTTAATAACAATGGAGTGTTTGATCTAAAATCTATCTAAAACGTAGCTTTTCTAGCCGCAGAGCTGCCACAATTTTCTTGATACAAAATTCCTTATTTTTCCCAGGTTTTCCAGGTGGAATATTCATTTCTCCAGACCCTCAAAAAAAGTAGTGTAAGCTAAGTAAGTTTATTTATTTAAAAAAATACTACTGTGAGGTTCAGCCATTGATGTTTAGTAGAACATAATGATTTAACCTGATGGGTAAATGTATGTAGTTGCCACGCAGCTCAATGTTTCAGGGATAAAAGGGGATGGGGGAGGTAAGGGTAAGAAATATGGTCTAATCAACGTTCTTAGTTCTTCAATTCTATGCCAAGGCCTGCTATTTAAAGCTTTAAGTTTAATGTTCCAAATAAACAAATAGTAGCTCTGTAGTTGTCTGATAAAGAAAGTCTTTCCTGTGAAATTTGGAATGTGTATAATATTTCTAAGAGCTAAATCAATGTATTGCCGTTTTTCTATTACTTACATTCTATTCTGAATATCTTTAGACTACGCTTCCAAGATAGCATTGCTAAGAGATACTTATTCTGTATTAGCGTGAATATTTTTAGACATTGCTACCAAGTGTAGAAACATTAATAAGAAATGAATGAAAGTCTTGATCGTTTTTTCTTACATATTTGTGTGAATACCTTTAGACTACGCTGAACGCTTTAACATTCACAACTTTATAACAGGATATCTACATTGGACAACAATTAAGTCTATGTGTATAAGTAGACTAAACAGGATATCTAACATTGGACAACATATTAAGTCTATGTGTATAAGTAGACTATATAAGGGTTTTGTTTAAGAACTTTTTTTTTATTAATTTTGTGGCTGTGGTTGAGTATCTAAGGGAGCTGAATACATATTTAAATGGATTAAGTTTGAAACTAATGTGCACTTTAAAAAGAATTTCAACTTCATGTGTGACCTAAACATTTTTTTAACGGAAATTTAATCGTAGGTTTTATCTCATTACGTTTTATAACTGTACAGGATCTATGCATTTAATTACACCAATTGAGTAATGATGAGGATGGAAAATATAAAACACCAATTGAGTAATGATGAGGATGGAAAATATAAAACACCAATTGAGTAATGATGAGGATGGAAAATATAAAACACCAATTGAGTAATGATGAGGATGGAAAATATAAAACACCAATTGAGTGATGATGAGGATGGAAAATATAAAACACAATTGAGTAATGATGAGGATGGAAAATATAAAATGGATGGTACTTTAGTCTGCAAGGACACCGGTACAGGTAAATGTATTATTTTATGTAGACTATATATAGAGGGGACATGCTAATTCACGCTTAAACTCGAGTTACCTAATCCAACTCAACATTAAGAAAATACCTTAAAATAAATGGAACTTTACGAAAAATACCAGTCCCTATTAATGGGATCCGAAATACTTAGAAAATAAATAAGTCTTAGTTCATCCATTTGTCGATAGAGGTAGCCCGATGCAAAGTGAACAGACGGCCATTCTTTAAAAAAAAAAAAGTTAAAAGACTTCGCATTAGAGCAATCGCTTCTTCTGAGATCTTTAATTTTTATATTTTTATTTTTTTCCTCTTTGACCACTTCGCTGGAAAATTGCATGTTTGCCAGATGACATCGTCACTTAAATGGACTTTTGATTAAACAGATACATCCCTCCATTTTCCATTCTTGTTAAACATAGAGCAACCAGAAAAATAAAGAGGGGGGAATAGTTTTCTTGTGGGATGTGTTCTTCAAGTTTATGTTTTGCACTTAAAATACCGGCCAAAAAAAAAAAAAAGACCGGTGAGCTCACCCAAGAAGATGAGGCCCCAAGTAGCCTCAACCAGCTGTCTGCAAGATTTTTAGGATTGGTATAGGGAGATTAAGGGGGCGGGTTTTAAACATAGCTTCAGTAAACCAAACTCAAATTTAAAATACTAATCAATGATATTTATGTGTTTTTTTCAATATTTTTTTCTGGAAATAATATTGTCTAAATCATTAGATTCACAATAATAACCAATAAAATGTTATAACTAAAAAGTAACAATACATTAAATTATTTCTCCAATTAAAATATGTTAGCATAATAAGTAGTCACATTATATAAAAAAAGGATATTCAAAGAAAATGATCTAAATTGGGTGTGTCATTTAATGAACAAAAATAAAACTAGTCTTGTTTTAGAAAATTGTAACATGGCCTATCCCTTCATAAGGAGCAAATGAAATCAAATAATGAAAATATAATCTATTTTACAGGGATAATGAGATTCTCATACAGTAATTATGGTTTCTATTTTATGTCGAAAGTGAAACGAAGGTCCTAGTTGTTTTTTTTACTTCTTACTGACTAAAGTTTGTTTGTAATTACCAGTAATCCTAAAAATGAAAGCTTTAAATTAGTTTCTCAACAACTGGAGTTTGTTTTTGGTTTGGTAAGGTATGAGGTTATATGAGCCTAAGGCAAGATTCAAGTTATGTAATAGATTTTATTTTGTCTCTCTTTCAAAAGTTATTTATGATATATTATGAAGAATTAGACTGGGTGATTTCACTGAATTTTACATTAACGATTGATGTAGTGATAGATTATCTTAAAACCCTACCCTTTTGTTTTAGTCAGTACTAGAAATACTGAAGCATATATTTCTATAGACTAACCTAACCCTAAAACAGAACCTGATAGAAAACCCAATTCTTAAAGCCAAGCGGAACCTAGATACCACCCAAGGGCACCAAGCAAGTTTAATTTTTTATAGAAAATTTAAAAAATCGCTCTTACATAGGAATAACATTTTTGTAAGGTTGTAGCGGCCAACTATAACATCGAGTACAAATGTGAGGAATGAGGAATGAGGAAAATAGCTACACGGAACTTTAGCTTATTAATGTTTCTTGGTAATCCCAACAACAAATATTATTTCTTTCGATGACAAAACCAATTATTCTCGTCAAGAAAATTCATGATGGAATGATTTGAAATTATTTTGATTAGGAAAATAAGTGGTGCTGAATCACCTCCAAATATATTTTCACAAAAAGAGGGATAGGTGGTCTAGTTTTTATTTGTTATATTCGATAGACCATTTTAATACGATATAACCTTCATTTTAAAACGTTATATTTCCTTTTTTTTAAACCTAAAAACTATATTGTAAAGAGTTAAACCTAAAATATTTTATAGTGAAATAAAGCAATTAAAATTCTAGTGATAAATTTCACAACGATTTTAAGTAGGATCCAAAGAAAATGGCTCATACTTATTTTTTAGCACTACGTTTACTACCTTTTCGGGGTTTACACCTATGTACTAAGTACACTAATGTGTTTGGTATTAGAAGGTTTAGTTTAGAGGAAGTGCATCCCCATTTGTGTGGAAGGAGAGTGAAAACCCATTAAGGAAAAAAAACTCAGAGCATCTGACCGGGATCGAACCTCAATTCTCCGTCTTCGAGGCCTAGTCTATTGCGAGAGTAGCGTCTTAAACCATGTAGCCACTGAAGCAGGTAATGCATACTTGAGGAGGATGTGATTTTTATGTACCCTATATTAAATAATTCAGTATTTTCTTTCATTTGATGATTCTATGTAAGCTATATTATCTTAACGATCACTAGCTTGTACTTAAAGCTATAACCACTACTGATCACATATAAACCAAAGACGTCAAGTATAGAGATAAAAAGTAAATTCCTAGGATTTATTTCGACCTACTAAGCTACTTTTATTATTGACTTGAATTTTCTTTAACAAGTCTTTCTTATAAATAAAAAAAGAAATTTAACACAGTGAAAACTGCAATACAAAAACAACATGACCATAATAATTTAACCCAACAGACGAACTATTCATAAATAAAAAATAAATTGCCAGCCAATATTTCTAGATATCACTACAATTATTTCATAATTGAGGAGGTTGAGGCAAAAACATGATAGCCACATTGATTTATATAGAATATATTTACTATTAAGGTGGATGAGGAGGACTCGAGAAAAAGTCAGTGTTTTTGCAGTTTTTACGGCAAAACTTTTTTTTTTGCAAAAATAAATAAAATATAAATAATAGCTAGAAGTGAAAATGGAACGTCAGGATTTTCTTTGGCTTAATCAGTTAAGCAAATAGTTTGTTTAAATAAGTAAATTAAAAAGTAGGTAAGAATATATACTTTTACTAAAAGTGCATTACATTTCAATCTAAATGTGGGAAAAAGCTTTTGGTATGTGGTCAGATCCCGGCTGCTAAACTAGAGGTCCCTGGTTCGATTCCAGGCTGGTACCAAGTGAATTTTCTCTAAAGGAGAATAGTTCCCATAACCACCAGGGTTTGGTTAATTAGGCTTAAGTTTGATTAATATCGTCATTGGCTCCACCCCATTTATTCACTATCGATATATCCTCATCTCATCGGGACATGGAAAGACCTCCACGAAAACGAATGTACGATTAGTACATTCGGTAGTACCCTGGGAACGGCACATTAGTAATGGATAATCTTTCCACAAACTGGGCTAGGATCAATTTGCCCAAACAAGCCATCATCATCATCATCATCTAATCGTGACAAACAAAGTCAAAGGCGAGAGTTTTTCGGCAAAATGTAGCTTTAAAACGCAACGCCTAGGAATGTTCAGTAAATATTCCTGCCGAGGACATTAAATTAATGAATATGAGAACATTTACGTTTATATTCAACTCAAGTACAGTACCAACGCAAAAAGAAAACACAATTATGTCATGTAAAGCAGCGAAAAGAGAAACACATAAGCGGATAGGTTTTCATCACCCCCCTTTCTTCACGGCAATATTTCGAACGAGTCTTTGAACGAGTCTTCAAGCAACTTTGCCACTCGAAACTGACTTTTATGTGTTAATGTGCCTGCGGTCTACTCCGGCACACATAATATAGTCGCTCCCACCACCCTCACTCTTCTTTAGAAACTCGTCAAATGCCAAAGACCAACGCAAAAAAAGAACATAAAATCCACACCAAGACAAACCGTCGGATAAATTATCAAAGGCCACCTGAAGAAGCACATAAAACTTAATATAAATTAAGAATGTTAGTTAAAAAAAAACCAATTCTTAACCAATCGAAGTAAACATACACCACGAAAAGAACGAGCCTAAATTGTCCGCGAAGACATAAAGTTGTGAGCAAGGTAAGGCCACCGACAATATGGCAAACTTTAAACTAAATCTCATCCCCCTAGCTCTCAAAACTAAGAATAGTCAGACCAATAAATCTTGTCGCGATCTTTATTAGCCCTTCTCTGGAGTTAATTAAGACAAAGTTTTGTTTCAGACCATTAACGTTTGGCTAATAACGTTTTACGACTCAAGGTAAGATGAGGTTAGTCGTGCCGTGTTTATGGTCCGAAATCCCCGTTTTATCAATAGAGCTGAGCGGTCGAAAGTGGGTGCGTTTTGACATTCCTTACTGTAAATCCATTCTTTTAACGAGCTCACGGGATATATAAGTATTTACACTGGAGGGGGAGAATCAGAAAGGTAAGGTTTTATTAAATGTTCTCGCATCTACGTGTGAGGAAAATGGTGGTGGTATGGTGGTGTGGTGGTGGTGTGGTGGTGGGAAAACAGCCCTCAGAAAATAAATTCAAATTTATCCGTCACCGGGAAACCAGACAAAAATAAAACGACGACTTTTTCTGCGTGCTCATCGATTCGAGTGAGGGAGAGGATTATTTTCAGGGCAGCGGATCAGTTATTTGTGTGTCTGCATTAAACATTCTGACTCCAGCCAGGAGTATTATACAAGTGTATTTTGTTTAGAAAAAAAAAGCGTATCGACTATTTTATTTTCCTTAATAAAACGAGCAGTGCGGGTGTTATAGGCGCGTATATATTATTGAATTTCGGGATGGTAGGGTGTTTGGGGAAACATAAAACTCACTTATATCTATAACATATGGTATAAAAAAATAAAAAAGAGGTTTGTAAAGAACAAGTCCATGCTGTATGGACTCGTGAAGTCACAGGCCGCAAATATCCATCCGCAGTCAACTTGACTATACGACTCAAGACCAACATTTCCACTCAATGTAGCATCGACTGTAATAGTTAACAAATAATAATATGATAATTTATGGCTCAATAAATAGCTACTCTTTATTTTTCATTTAATATATTTTACAATTGAATCCAACTAAATCTGGTATTTGATGAGATCACGGAAGGGGAGCAGATCCCAAAATACTACCGATTACGTACCTGAGATGTGTTTGGTTTCTGCATAGATTTGAAAAAATGAGATATTTTCACCAAACTTGGACACACAAAGTAACAAATTTTATCCATATCTTATGATGTATATAACAACATTTATTTGGGGGGACAGTAAATAAAATATCGCTTAACCAAATGCTTTCATTTTGTTATAGCCTTTGAAAATAGTAATCTTAACAAGTACCTATGTGTGTATGTATGTATGTGGTATATGTACCTACTCAACCTGAAAGTTTTTTGGATCCTCAACAGTTCCACCAGTCAGCTTTAAAGAGACGTACTAGGGAAATGAGGAGTGAGGTAGTCTCCCGACCCTTTCCTCACTGAGACAGAAGGTACTACTGCACGTCATAATCCAAACAGATCTTTAATATTTGTCATGGGTATCCTGGGCCTTCAATTGATTTGAGTCCTTTCTTCTTCGATCATAAGTTCATCATCAAGTGCCAATATGCTGAAGAATTGAATACACCCGATCTCCATCTTCACCGACCACCCTGTCTATAGAGAGTGCGCCTTGTATATAAGACCACCAGAGCGAGTTCAGCCTTCAATCCATCTATAGAGATTGGCGCCTTGTAGTATAAGACCACCAGAGCGAGTTCAGCTTTCAATACAAGTCTATAGAGAATGACGCCTTGTAGTATAAGACCACCAGAACGAGCTTAGCCTTCAATCCAGTCTATAGAAAGTTATGATTTGTACTATAAGACCACCACAACGAGTTCGGCCTTCAATACAGTCTATAAAGAGTGACGCCTCAGACCCTGAGACCCCAAAGTGGGTTAAGCCTTTTTTGTGTGTGTAAAAACTGCAAAAAATACTGACCCTTAAATCGCGTTCCCCTGTTTCTCACCTCAAAAACTGGTTGCTACATACAACAGTTGACAAATTCAAGAGTCAATTATTGGTGACCTGGCGGTCTAGGGGTAAGGTGTCAGACTTCTGTGCTGGGGGTCCGGGTTTCAATCCTCAGTCCCAGCACAGATTTATCTGAATGCCAAACCCTTCCTTCACCTCTGACAAGACGTGTATTAATCACAACTTGTGAACGTGAGAATGCCAGGCCTCCACCGTGGTTCGGATACCACGTTAAACTGTAGGTCCTCCATTTCATCTTACAATCATCCTACCATTACACATTAGCGTAAGTGCGTATGAGCCGAACGGGTAGTAAGACGCGGTGCTAATAATAATAATAAGAGTCAATTATTCTTGCCCCTGTTCCAACCGATCTTGACGCCTTCGTTCCGCGACGAGATCCATCTCAACTATTCTACGAGATAAAAACAGTTCCGCATCGGAATTTCCACTGGGAGCAAATCCAGAATCGATTCAATACTCTCTCAGACAGAACCATAACAGAAGGAAGGAAAGTTTTTCATTGTCTGAATGGAATAGTTAGTTATGTTTTAGAAACGTGTTCTGGAATTCTCGGCAGCGACGTAAGCTCGGTGAGCATTCGGCGTATGTGTGTGCACGCGGTCAGATGGGAGGATTAAGTACAAGTTAAGTTCGAATTCAGCAGTTTAAGGAATGTTACGCCTAACCAGTGGCGTGTCGTGAAGTGTTTCAAGGGTAAGAAGTATTAGTTTAAACTGTACCTGTGAAATGTTCAAACCCCTCAGTATAACACTCATTGGTCAGGTATCGAGGGGAATACATTCCCATGTGAGGTATGAAGAGCAGAGAATATGTATGAATGGTCAAATAGGGCCCAAGTGGGTGAGGACATATGACAGGTACAGTTTTAACAAGGTCTGATTCCCTTGCAACACTCCACGACACGCCACTGTGCCTAACGGTAGATAATACCGGAATGTACTCTAGTCTAGACGTCTCAAACTCTTGTATATCCATCTTTCTGCTATAAACTCGCGCCGATATAATGATAAAAACAGTGTGTGTGAGATATTGCGACTTGGACATATTCCATATTCCTTAAGCGTTTTTCCATGGGTGGCAGAGGAAGGGTAGTGGGTAGAGAGCATCATCATATGGAGCAAGAAATAGTCAAAAAGCAATGTGACGTATGAATATTTCAAAATTGATCTAGTGGCTTTTCTATCTGTAAGGCAAGGTTTCTCTCGAATAAAATAGGACTATACATTTATCAGGAATTCCTAAAGGACCCAGGGGGTTTGGGGCAATGTGATTTTTGGGAGATCCCTTTCATACCGAATAATTAACTTAATTACTCTGTTTTATTAGCTTATATTAACATTATATATATACACTCTATTTACCTGAAAGATAGCATTTACCTTGACGACTACACTCCTGTCCTATATTATAAGCTGCGCCATAGTGGAATCATACTAGGTAAGCTTGCTACCTATCAAGGTAAACGAAGTGTACATAAAAGAGGTAAAAGTTTCCTTAAATTACAAATCTAAAATTATTTTAACACCAACCTTAAAAAAAACGGTTAAATCCGTTTAAAAAAAAACATTATCTCGTATCCAGTGTTGTGATTACGGAATACGTGCTTGCGTTTTGGGTTTAAAAAAAACTTTTTCCTCATCTTTATCTTTGGGAAGGCTAGTTGTTGATAAGGTATGGTCACAACCGGGACAATCGTGTGCCCCATAGTGGTCTTTCGGACCCCGGAATGTCATCTAAAAAACAGGACTGGCAACCCTAGTTTAATTAACAATGAAAGAAAATTAACAGTACTACATGAGGAAAAATAAATCAAATGAGACATTTTTAGAATGCACATTTTAGTTACTTGTGATCAAATTCTTATAAAAATCAGGGTTTATATAAGCTTTACTTTAGTTGACGTAATCACCAATGCGAGTTCGATTCGATTTGAAAAATGTCGTTAAAGACACACAACAGAGAAAAAACTACGAATAGATAAGGCTTTTACTAAAAGTACATGAAAAAGACCAAAGATTTATTCTGTAAAAAGAAAATAAAAAAATCCAGGCAAAACAAGTACATAGAGGGAGACAGTAAAAATGTAGTCTATAAGAGTAAACTAAAGCAGCTGAAGGTATGCTTGAAGGGCAATGTTAGTTTTATAGCTTTGGTGTTATTTACAGCCCGATAAACACCCAAACACTATACAAGCCTGGCTTGCAAATATCCTGCTATATGGCCATGTATGCACACACACAACAACCTCGGTACATTACAACATGCCTTGTCTGGAGTGATGATGCTTTCTCTAGACGTACAAATACGCTCTCTTTATTACATCGAGAGTGGTTTGCGAGCTGATCTGATGTGGCGTGATGTCGCCATTACGTCATATTTCACCAACATAACATGTTGTTATTTATAAAATCATTATTAAACTATCATGATATGTTTTACTTGGTTTTAATCTTTTTTGATCATTAATAATGCAAAACTCAGACTTGGACTGTGAAAAACGCTCAACAGTATTGAAACAGCTCAGGTTTGAGGGATATTTAAGACAAAAGGAGGCGTGTGAACACGTGCCGTTTAATATAGAAAAAATATAAATACACACACACATCACCATCATCACCACTGCCAAGTGACATTAAAAGGATCATTAAAAAAATCAAATTACTCCCCTCCAAAAATTGAGCTTGTTTCATGCTTCTTAGCTCTTTTAGTGGTCAAATTAAAACCTGCAATTTTTACTATGTATTGTATTTTAACCCGCCTTGGTGGCGTAGTTGGCTAACGCGCTAGTCGTGTTGAGCTCGACTGCCGAGGACGGGGAGATCGAGGTTCGAATCTCGGTCGGGTGAACTGGGGGTGGTTTTTCCTAAATGGTTTTCCACTCTCCCTCCACGCAAGTGCGGGTTCACTTCCTCTAAATTCAACCCTCCCAATTCCTAACCATTAGCGTAGTTAGTACTTAAGCGTATAACCCGAACGGGTAGTAAGACGCGGTGCTAAATATTTTATTATTACTGTATTTTGTATAGTGGTTTCTTAGTTCCAGCAAAAGTTTTTCATCTTTATTAATGTTCCTTTTTTTTTTCTGTTCCTGGTTTCAGGGCAGAATTTTTGTCGTGCTGAAATAGGATTGATTAAATAGACTGAGAAGCATTTTCTTATGTAACTCAACATCCCAAAAGTGTTGATGGAGATCGATAAAGCCGTTTTTAAGATATGTGGTAGCAAATATGAGGCTACAAGCCCTCCAGCTAAACGCTAATCTTCCTTTATTTTTGGGGAAGTTGAACAAATAAAGTAATGGCATCATGCATTTGATACAACTATAGAAGATATTTTAGCCAAGATTCTGAACATTAATAAAATTCGAGCTAAGGAAAAATAAATATACATGTAAAAATAATTATTATTGTAAGAAACAACAAACTTTATACAAGAGTCGCATCGGTGGTAGATGCTTTAAGGCAGAGGAGGGCAAAATTATTTTTCAAAAGAAGCCGCAGGTGTGGCGAATGAGAAGTGAAATTCGCCACCCCATGTAAAAATTGAAAAAAACCAAACCGATTGCTCAATTGAAAATTTAAAACAACACACACTATTTGAAGAAGTTCATTAAAAACATGTACACTTTGAATTCTATGATGCAAGTGATCTAAAATATTCAAATTGAAAATGTAAGACAGATTAAAGCGAAATTTGACAATCCTTTTGTCTGAGAGATTTCAGAAACATTAGCTGAATATCTGCACTGAATGAACTTGAGGATTGCTTCCACTGGAAACAAAGTTGCAACCAGCACATGCCGTCAGGAAAAAGTGTATTTCACTGTGAAGGCTGACAAACTTAAACTAGCTACACTTTCATAGTCACTTCGTCTTAATTTTATGGCCATTAGCCACTGTGTGGCGATTGGCGACAAGGTTGCCCAACCCAGGTATGCGGGGATACATAATTAGGCAAAAATTGGTTGAAATGCGTTACTATTCACAATAATACGTTGGGCCCAGTTTTAAAATATCCATTCTAATTCATGTGTGTGTATTTTGTTTTAAAAAAAACCCTTCCTAACGTGATTTTACCATTTGATAAACAAACGTGCGATGTTGTCTTACTTAATCAAATAGATACACCTCTAATGGAATAAATATGGCAGTTATTACAACATAGACACCAAAGTTGCTGCTACGAAATATAATATGCGCATTCACACAGTCATTTTTTCCACCCTGGTTATGTGAAAGTTGTTAATAAAAGCATCACTGAAAGCTATAACTTGCACTTTTTTTCAAATTTCGCACAACATTCAATGGTTGTTAATTGTTTTACATACAGCCGACATCATAGTTTATCGTATACAAGTCAATAATTTACTTGCACTGATTTTAAGTATAAAAACTTGGCCAATGTTTACGGGTCATTAGAGGCCCCGACCACACAACATTACAGAGTTTGTTGACAATGATAAACACAATTCGTAGAGGTCAAAGCCGTAAAGAAACCCCCCATCGCTTTAAAATCTGTCTGTGAGCAAACCAAACAAACAAGATAAGTTGCACACAGTAGAGAGCGCGTCACAAAACAATCGTGCAGACAAAAGAGCTGCGCAACTTTACGACGAGAAGTGAAGGAGGAGGTTTGTCTGTTGTTATCCCAACAGGTCTTGCTTGAGACAGTGGGCGCAAGGAGATGAGTTACCGTAGAGTGTGCCTTCAAGTCTCCCAGACTCGTAAACACTGAGATCTTATGTACGGCCAAATGAAGCCAATGGGCTTCTTACTCACAGTTTCGCTGTCAGACTGGGAACGTACTTAGCAGTAGAGCTTTCGACCTCTTGAGATAAAGGGAACGAGTTCGATTTCTAGCAGATCCGCACCAGCGGTTTAATGGTCTAGTGTAGGCATGTCAAAATTTAAGCCTGATCCATGATTATGTGCGGCCCAAGGGCCTTCTGATGAATGCAATCCGACTATGCTTTATACACATATTGTAGAAATACATCAATTGGGATGGGGACATTTAGAAATTGGTCATTACTTAGAGTAGGTAATCTAGAAAGTAGTGGGTTTTTTAGTACCACGTTTTACTATCCATTCGAGCTATACTTATGCCACCCGCCTCGGTGGCGTAGTTGGCTAACGCGCTAGTCGTGTTGAGCTCGACTTCCGAGGACGGGGAGATTGAGGTTCGAATCTCGGTCGGGTGAACTGAGGGAGGTTTTTCCTAAATGGTTTTCTACTCTCCCTCCACGCAAATGCGGGTTCACTTCCTCTAAATTCAACCTTCCCAATTCCTAATCCATTAGTGTAATTAGTACTTAAGCGTATAACCGAACGGGTAGTAAGACGCGGTGCTAAGTATTATAGTATTATTATTATACTTATGCCAGTGTACTATTTATGTCGATGTGATAGCGATGAGGAAGGTTGAATTTAAAGTAAGTGTACCCACAGTTGCGTGGAGGGATAGTAGAAACATATTTAGGAAAAATCCTCCTCGGTACACCCAACCAGGATTCTAACCCCAATCTCCCCGTCATCGGTAGGCCATCATTATGTTGCTAGAGTTCCATGTGGCCACCTAAGCGGTTAGCAGGTATAGTTGGTGTACCAATTTTTTAAAATGTATTTCCTATTATGTTTGTACCATAATTCATAATTAGCAGGAAATTGATTGTGTCAAAATAGAATTTTCTCCGGTATTTGGGCTCTGTTTAATTATTTCAAGGGCAATTCAATGTTGTTCTACCCATTAATATAGCTGGGTTACATCACGGAAAAAACAAAAACAATAGTTATCAATACCTCAATACTTAAGCTTCAAGCGCGAATAAAATAGTCTGAGTAGCCTCGAATACAACATACATCCATAGCATGTATTCAAATAAAGGTATAAAATGAAGATATTCCAACTAATAAAGGTGTGTTGGACGCCATCTATTAGTGCAAACACCGAGGGTGGTTGCAAGGGGATTAATAAGAGAGGATATTTAAATAAAACTTGGTGCGAGTTTTTTAATAGCGGGCAAGTAAACTGAAATTCAACCAACTATGTGACGAAACGCCACAGTATTTGGACTTATCTTATAAATACATCAAATATTTTTCCCCCACCCATTTCACAACACGTTTAGAATTTCAAGTTCCATGTTTTTAAATTAAGAACAAGTCAATACCATCTTGACAGACACATTGAAATGAAGAGAAAATAAAAGTAGTAAAATGCATATGTATCAATGAAATAATTAACATTAAAAGACAAAACAACTTCATAGTTTTACAAGAACAATTGTCAGTTACTAGAAAGACACACAGCGTTTAACAACTGTCCTGGGTAGGGGAATTTCTCTTTCAACGAGGATACAGGCTGCAAATCAATTAAGAAGGCTTCTCTAGGGTACCCTCCCCCTGTCCTTCTCTCACACACATTTCGAATGGCAAAGAAGAGAAGCGCCACTTCCCTCCGACCCCCCCGGGAGTCATAGTTAATTTGTTACATCCCTCCAGACTGTATAGGATCTACATATAAACATAAGACACAATGATGGCCTGACGCAACAGACTTAACATGGAACCTAATAACCATTGTCTGGGGAATAGAAGGGGGAAAGGAAGGGGGGGGAACGTTTAGTGTCCTCAAATACTTGCCACATTCGTTAGGGGTGTACAAAAAAACACTGTTTTATATCAAGGTAAGTCCTTAGATGATGTCCGTTTGACTTTGACGGTAAAGTTGCAGGATTCAACTATAATCCAATTTTCATAGGAAGGGCCTTTTGACAATAATTTTTATAGTAATTCACTAAACTGTTAGTGATAATTTATTGGTAGTGATATCAACTGCAGATCACAAAATGACCTGATGTACAAATATGTGAAATTAGATCTAGTTACGCCAGAAACTATGAAAATTGGACTAAGAGCTATGGATTAAATTAATACTGTCTCAGACTGACCCTGATATTAGTTTTAGGCGAGGGGCACTGATATTAGTTTTTGGATAGGTTACGTCTATTTTTAAAATATCTTTCCCGTGTAGTGGTTTCCTATCCTTTATTTTTTAATAAGAAATGAATATACTTTTTAAGAAATCACCTTTCTTATCCTGTTCACTAAGATATTGCAGTTTTATCAGCTGTTTGCAGGACTACCAGATTTCCTTATTTATTTTTTAATTGGTTATGGTAAGGGTGCCATGGATTTTTTTAAAACATTGGATTTGAACTAGCAGAAGCTGGTAATTTTTATGGGGTTTTGGAGGTATAATATAAATCATATATGATTAATATTATTATTATTATTAGCACCGCGTCTTACTACCCGTTCAGTTTATACGCACTTACGCTAATGTGTAATGGTATGGTGATTGTGAGATGAAATGGAGGACCTACAGTTTAACGTGGAATCCGAACCACGGTGGAGGCCTGGCATTCCTCACATTCACAAGTTGTGATTAATACACGTCTTGTCAGAGGTGAAGGAAGGGTTTGGCAATCGGATAAATCTGTGCCAGGACCGAGGATTGAACCCCGGATCCCCAGCACAGAAGTCTGACACATTACCCCTTGACCGCCAGTTCACCTACTGTGATTAATAAAATTATATGGTAAAATGTTTAATGAGGTATAACAACAGTGTCTTTAAGATCCAACTTACCGACCAAACTAGTGGAGTATGGATCTATATGCAAGCTTTAGTAAAATGCGGAAATCAGGAACGGGTAGTAAGACAGGGTACAGAAACAAAACTCTCGAAATGGAAGAGTATGGAATAAAAAATCGACTAGAATTCCTGCAGAAAAAGTGTTGTCTGGGGACTGAGGATCCCAACATGCTAAACGTGGCAGCTCCGTCAAAAATTGGACGGTTGGCAGCACTACCCAGCTCATTACTAGCGCTGGTTCATTTTGGTAAACGGTTATAAAAAGAGACTGTGGTTACATCTCAACAACATTTTGCAAATATGATGTTATATTTGTGCATTAGCTAATGGACTTTAGTGGGATGGTAATAGGAAGATATGTATCCAAAAAATTAATAGTCTGTAATTTAGTAGAGCAACTGACAAAATATACCCTATCCATACGCCACCTGCAAATTATAACTTTTGAACGGTCCTAATTACCTTTGTGTCGACGGGCCTATAAAACCCAACAAATAATAATATAACTTTTGACAAATCGAATAGATACCTATAAAACAATACAAATAATGCTGTTGAATAGTGTTACTATTGAGAGAAAATTTTTTTAACATGCCTTCCTAATGCAATTTCAATGTTGATTTACTAAAATTACCCACTATTGCGATTCAACTTTAGATGCTCTTAACTTACCTTACCATCGGGATTCCAATATATATATGCTCTAAACTTACCTTACAGTCGCAATTCCACTATATATGCTCTAAACTTACATTACTATTGTGATTCCAAACTAGATGCTCTAAACTTAGCTCAATATCGCTATTCCACTATAGATGCTCTAAGCTTACCTTACAGTCGCAATTCCACTATATATGCTCTAAAGTTACATTACTATTGTGATTCCAAACTAGATACTCTAAACTTATCTCACTATTACTATTCCACTATAGATGCTCTAAACTTACATTACTATTGTGATTCCAAACTAGATGCTCTAAACTTATCTCACTATTGCTATTCCACTATATATGCTCTAAAGTTACATTAATATTGTGATTCCAAACTAGATGCTCTAAACTTATCTCAATATTACTATTCCACTATAGATGCTCTAAACTTACATTACTATTGTGATTCTAAACTAGATGCTCTAAACTTATCTCACTATTGCTATTCCACTATAAATGCTCTAAAGTTACATTAATATTGTGATTCCAAACTAGATGCTCTAAACTTATCTCACTATTACTATTCCACTATAGATGCTCTAAACTTACATTACTATTGTGATTCCAAACTAGATGCTCTAGGTGACCTGGTGGTCTAGGGGTAAGGTGTCGGACTTCTGAGCTGGCGTCCGGGGTTCAATCCTCGGTCCCGGCACAGATTTATCTGATTACCAAACCCTTCCTTCACCTCTGACAAGATGTGTATTAATCACAACTTGTGAATGTGAGGAATGCCAGGCCTCCACCGTGGTTCGGATTCCACGTTAAACTGTAGGTCCTCCATTTCACCTCACAATCACCCTACCATACACATTAGCGTAAGTGCGTATAACCCGAACGGGTAGTAAGACGCGGTGCTAATAATAATAGATGCTCTAAACTTATCTCACTATTGCTATTCCACTATATATGCTCTAAAGTTACATTAATATTGTGATTCCAAACTAGATGCTCTAAACTTATCTCACTATTACTATTCCACTATAGATGCTATAAACTTACATTAATATTGTGATTCCAAACTAGATGCTCTAAACTTATCTCACTATCGCTATTCCACTATAAATGCTCTAAGATCACCTTAGAATTCCGATTTCACAATATATGCTTTAAGTAGCTAGTTAAGTAAGATGCTCACCTTACTATTGCGATTACACTATAAATACTCAACTAAATTCAAATCATATCCCCTGAATTTTGATAGTATAACTAGATTTGCACATGCAGATTCTAGCTTCTAATATGGTCATGATGACTATTTATGGGTTTTCCTGTGCGTCTAGTATAATCTAATATGGTCACTATTATGATAAGGACTAGATTTACATATATAATTTATAGCATATAGTATGGACACGATGATCATATGAGTTTGCCTGTGCAGCTCGTAGTGGATAGTAAGGCGTCGTGACGCTGATTCTGCATAGATGTTCTCGTCTTTTGTAAGTGCTCGATGATTAACATGTTTAAATTAACATGTGTAACAGTGTAGTACCATTCACACGAATATATTAAAATATATATACATGTATGCATACACATAAGTGCAGTCTATAGCTTCTCATATGGCAATGATAATGATCATGAAAGGGTATGATTGTACAGATCGTAGATACCATATACGGCCAAGATACTAATCACGCATGAGTTTTCTTCTACGGTTTGTAGAGCTCCAAATCTGTCCCCTATGGTGATGACACATGGATTTGCTTCTGTAGCTCGTAGTAGGACCACACACAGATGGAGATGTCGTACTGTAGTCAAGTTGCGAGGCACTTTGTCCAGCCTTGTCAAACAATCACACCCAGACGTAGCCAGATAATGGCCACCCCGTATTTACACGCAACACATACCACCACTGCGACAAATAATACACCCACGAGACAGGCACATATTTTCCGAGAGTCTGAAACAAGCCAACTGACAGGACGCAGTAAAGTGCAAGAGCTCATCTACATAAGAATAAAACAAACCTTATATCTTCTTCTCCGGGACGTATTCGCGTAATTTCTCACCTCCTGGGATCACTCTAACAGCGAGAGGGATATTAACATAGCTGGTGTATTTGGTTATTTTGATTAGAACTGTGTTGTCTAGTGAACGCAAGCTCCTAACTGTTGCATACAAATATATTTAATTGTGCTGATGCTATCCGGCATGGTTACAGTTCATATGAGATATTATCTGATACCCGAGTCATTGGTCACACAATTTTAGATATAAGAATCGCATTTTTTTTTTCCCCCAGCGCGTTATAGTACCCGTTTGGAGTGTATTCATACACAAATTACGATAATTTAGCTATGGACGAAGGTTGGATTTTATATTAAACATAATTGCATCTGCATGGATAGAGAAAGTGGGAAACCATTAAGGAAAGATACATCCTCACCTATAACCGACCGGGATTCGACCTCAAACTCAACATCACAGGCAATCCAGTATAACACGAATGACGACCATGCGACCATTGAATGGTGAGTGGTGAGAATGTGTGCTTAGTCGACTGAACTACCCGAAATAATAGACAAGGGGTCAAAGGTTTCAACATCATCTGATCTGGTTTGGCGGCTCTAACGCCAGGCAAACGCAGGTACATTAAATTTATATAAATGAGTGTTAATTAGCAATGAGAGTTACTAAGCGTTTGGGGTTATACGATGAGGAAGGTTTAATTTAGTGAAAATGTGACATAGTTTAATTCTACCTGTAGTGTTGGGCATGTGGTATAAAGCATCAGGGTGGTTGTAGACTCGGTTGTCGGTGACGGGGAGGGGAGGTCACGGTTTCAATTTCAACCGAGGGTTGTTTTCTCATCCTATATTCTCGCCTATAATATCTTCTTCTAAATAACCTTTCTCATTCCTGCTGCTTGAGATAAAGCTGTTAAAAACCCCAGAGTTTATTGAATTGATTTTTTTAAATATGGCCCGTATCGATGGTCTTATGGTATAAGGCATAACTCTCGTGTATTGTCGGTGATGTGGAAATCGAGATCCGAATCTCGGTTGAGGGTAGCGAGGGTAGTTTTTCCTATAAATCTCCCATTCTCTCTCTCTCTCTCTCTCTCTCTGTGTCTCTCTTCACAAATTCGGGTGGATTTAACTCAAAACTCTACCTTCCTCATCAGTATTCTATTAATGCAACTAACGCAAATGAGAAACAATATATGCTGTACTAGGTGACCTGGTGGTCTAGGGGTAAGGTGTCAGACTTCTGTGCTGAGGGTCCGGGGTTCAATCCTAGGTCCCGGTACAGATTTATCTGATTATCAAACTCTTCCTTCACCTCTGACAAGATGTGTATTAATCACAATTTGTGAATGTGAGGAATGCCAGGCCTCTACCGTGGTTTGGATTCCACGTTAAACTGTAAGTCCTCCATTTCATCACACAATCACCCTACCATTACACATTAGCGTAAGTGCGTATAACCCGGACGGGTAGTAAGACGCGGTGCTAATAATAATAATAATAATAATAATAATAATAATAATAATAATAATAATAATAACATATTCTGTATTTTAAGCACAGCAACCAGACTACCGATCGTAAACATAATCCTCATCAAAACGGATCAAACCCAATTTCACGATGATAAATTTTAGTCCCTCCCAAGAATCGAACTTAGTATCACTAAATAATTAGGAAGACACATCAATGAAAGAGTTAAGGCATCAGACATTTTGCATAAGTTAAAACAATGACGTAACTGGTCGAGCTAAGGCGTCGGAATCATTGAAACGGTTAACTAATTTAATCTCATGTATACGACTTCAAGGTTAAACCACCGAACATATGTTCAAATCGCCTTACAAGTAACGCCAACGAGTCAAGAAGTACCGCCCATAAGTAACCATATTATATCGTATTTTGTATTGATCCTTGTATTACCCCGAGTAAATCCAGAAACACCCACACTACCCCATCGGCAAAAAGCTCTTAATAACATCCGACAAAACAATAAACTGTTTAATTGAAAGTCTACCGGCCATAATATTTTATAGCCTCCTTCCCCCCAACTCTAACCTATATTGTGGAGCGACTATGATAAATATACAACCATGCAAATCAACTATTCCAGTCTTGCGCGAAGAAACAAACAGTGCTTATGCCAACGGAGAATACTGTTTTTACACCCTGCCATTCTACGCAACTTACTAACCTCCTTGATATATCCACATATTTACACTAAGGATGTATGGGTTAGGGAGGTGTAGTCTATAGAAACACATAACAATATTTTCATGGAATAAAAGGGGTAGGAGGGGGAAAAAATTAGTACATCGAGCTGGGATTCCAAACTCCGCGATCTTCCTATCACCGTAAAATAAGACTAGATGGTTCCAAAGTAATATTCGTCTACGTTCCCGCCTGTGCAGGATTCAAAAATAATTAATCTAAGGCGACAACACATTCAACGATAAAAAATCAAACCCTCAAAACAAGAATGTAATACAAGACCATAAATATATATATATATATATATATATATATATATATATATATATATATATATATATATATATATATATATATATATATATATATATATAGGCCCTATATATTAAAAAATTATCATCACATTTTTTTTAGCACCGCGTTTTACTACCCACCCGGGGTATACGCTTGTGTGATAGTTACGTTGATAGCTTAGGTATGAGTAAGGTTGAATTTAGAGAAAGGGTACCAGTATATGCGTGGAGAGAGAGTGGGAAACCATTTAGGGAAAACCACCCTCTATACATCCAACCGGGACCAAACTACGATCTACCTGTCATCGATAGTCCTGTACATCTCAAGAGTAGCGTCTAAGACCATGTGGCCACCAAAGCGGGTAAATATATATATTAATCTCGTAGGTATCAGCTGAGTTCAAACCAAGGTCCCCTTGCCACATGGCCAAGATGCTAGACAAGAAAGGTGGTAAAGTTCGGTACGGCTTTATTTATATTCGTAAATAGTTAATTTTCTTATAGTTCCCGAAATCAATCATAACCAAATGATGTTAAAATGTTGCTCCTTAGTGAATGGAAGGTCGCACTTCCATCTCCAATTCTGGAGCACAAAGTTTAATCTCCTCTCAGCTTGTGCAATGGAGTTTCATTTTACAACATGGGGTTTCTATTATTCTTTCCAGGCAAACAACAATTTATTTCCCTTAAAATTCATCCTTCTCATATTGTGTTTTTATATTAGTTCATAGGAAGAAGGATAAGTAAGACTAAAATAAATAAAACATTGTGTAAAAAAGTAAATGAGATACAATACTTATTTGCGTAGTTATGTAAGAGAATTGAGTTTAGTTTTATAGTAAAAATTAGCTAGATATTTAAAAAAATTGACCTCCCCTCCCATCTCACGCGCACGCACATACACACACACACATTCATACTAACAGTAGGATTATGTTGAACTATATCCAATCTATAGGTATTAATAAACATTAATGTGTTATTTATAATACATACATATCTAATCACGCCGTTCCCTTACAAAATAGTCAAGAAACTCTGCATATAGCTAAAAAAAAACATATCCGTACTTAATCCATCCTCACTAACTTTCTTCACATTTCCCTATCCTTGCATACTTCCTTTACTTCAACAAAATCCATACACCGAGTCATAGCACATATGCGCTTTCATTCTTAAAATTGTTCATGTTTCTCTTTTTCCACACATTCTACAACATTTAGCCACATCTTAGTTGGCCTAACCCTTCCTTTTGAAAGAGATACAATGAATTGAAAATAAATAAATATATATATATATGCTATATCTTTACCAACATCAAAATAAACGAAAGGAAATAAAAATTATTCAGATTTAAAATAAAAATCTTATATTAAGTTGATCGAGAAAAATTATTTACTACCTAGCATGACAACCAATGATGTATTTATTGCGATACATCACACAATGAATATTGTATTAAGTAATATACAAACAGTTATTAATGTTGTCATTTAACAAAAAATAATGTTTAATAAACTTCAACACAACTTGATGTTGGACTAAATCATTCTTTAATTATATTTACTTAGGTTCCAACCTCGAAGTGGATACTAATTTACATTTCTAGCATGTAAATACTTTAATTTTAATTATTTAAAAAAAACTTAAGATGGTTTAGTGGTTGCATAGCTTACATTTCTAAAAATAAATAAGTAAATAATCACCCAATACCATGTGGAGCATAACATATATTTCGTGTTAACTTTAGTAGGACTTATGAGTTTTGGTGAAGGGTGTACTAAAGCGTCATTTGGCCTCACTTTCTAAATTAGGGACAGAATACATATTGTGTTTGTTTAGTATTTACGATCCTTAAAAGCTATCAGCAAGAAGCCCTCACGGCAGCCATTGTAAAAACACTCGAGATAGCACCAGCAAACACAGTGGACGTGTATTCAACACTCGCGATAACACCAGCAAACACAGTGGACGTGTATTCAACACTCGCGATAACACCAGCAAACACAGTGGACGTGTATTCAACACTCACGATAACACCAGCAAACACAGTGAACGTGTATTCAACACTCACGATAACACCAGCAAACACAGTGGACGTGTATTCAACACTCGCGATAACACCAGCAAACACAGTGGACGTGTATTCAACACTCGCGATAACACCAGCAAACACAGTGGACGTGTATTCAACACTCGCGATAACACCAGCAAACACAGTGGACGTGTATTCAACACTCACGATAACACCAGCAAACACAGTGGACGTGTATTCAACACTCGCGATAACACCAGCAAACACAGTGGACGTGTATTCAACACTCGCGATAACACCAGCAAACACAGTGGACGTGTATTCAACACTCGCGATAACACCAGCAAACACAGTGGACGTGTATTCAACACTCGCGATAACACCAGCAAACACAGTGGACGTGTATTCAACACTCGCGATAACACCAGCAAACACAGTGGACGTGTATTCAACACTCGCGATAACACCAGCAAACACAGTGGACGTGTATTCAACACTCGCGATAACACCAGCAAACACAGTGGACGTGTATTCAACACTCACGATAACACCACAAACACAGTGGACGTGTATTCAACACTCGCGATAACACCAGCAAACACAGTGGACGTGTATTCAACACTCGCGATAACACCAGCAAACACAGTGGACGTGTATTCAACACTCGCGATAATACCAGCAAACACAGTGGACGTGTATTCAACACTCGCGATAACACCAGCAAACACAGTGGACGTGTATTCAACACTCGCGATAACACCAGCAAACACAGTGGACGTGTATTCAACACTCGCGATAACACAGCAAACACAGTGGACGTGTATTCAACACTCACGATAACACCAGCAAACACAGTGGACGTGTATTCAACACTCGAGATAACACCAGCAAACAAAAGTGGACGTGTATTCAACACTCACGATAACACCAGCAAACACAGTGGACGTGTATTCAACACTCGCGATAACACCAGCAAACACAGTGGACGTGTATTCAACACTCACGATAACACCAGCAAACACAGTGGACGTGTAATTCAACACTCGCGATAACACCAGCAAACACAGTGGACGTGTATTCAACATGCATGATAACACCAGCAAACACAGTGGACGTGTATTCAAACACTCGCGATAACACCAGCAAACACAGTGGACGGTGTATTCAACATGCATGATAACACCAGCAAACACAGTGGACGTGTATTCAACACTCACGATAACACCAGCAAACACAGTGGACGTGTATTCAACACTCGCGATAACACCAGCAAACACAGTGGACGTGTATTCAACACTCGCGATAACACCAGCAAACACAGTGGACGTGTATTCAACACTCACGATAACACCAGCAAACACAGTGGACGTGTATTCAACTCGCGAACAAATAAATGAATTTATAAACGATATTTACGAGTAGCAAATAAATTAAAATGAAAGAATTTTAATATATAAATACCATTTTATACACAACATCCTATAAACCATTCAGGCTATTTGATAATTTTCACTAATGGGGTAGAGGCGGGGGCAGGGGGGACGATAGTGGGATGGAAGGGTTCGCGAGAAAAAGTAATTGTTTTTGCAGTTTTTATGGCAAAACATTATTTTGGCCAAAATAGATCAAATATTTCTCCAGTAAAAACATAGAATTTAATGACCATTTTTTATCTTAATTTAAAGAGTTTGTCAGATAATGCCACCATGCTCATGACAGATATCCAACAACTGTTGATATCAACATGTGGAGAAAATCAAACCCTTTGTATTGGAGCAATATTTTATTTATTTTAGCCAAAAATGTTTTTTGCCATAAAAACTGCAAAAGCACTGGCCTTGTCTTGCATCCCATTCCATCCCACCTTAATTTATTTAGATTGAATGTAATACCCTCTTTTTATTTTTAAATGAAATAGTGGGAAGCTATCTAGGAAAATCCTTTTTAAAACATTCGGTCAGGATTCTTGCCGTGACCTTACCGTTACCGGCAAATCAAACAGTACAAGGACACCTTTGCTTCTCCATTTTATATTTGTGTCTAACATCTACGTTTTTCTACTGATTTATTAACATTTATTTGAAATGGATGTGGCTACCGTTCATGTTGTTGTTTTTGTTGTTGTAAGGTTTACACAAGCAAAAATATTGCGTACCGAACATGCAGGGACGAGTGGACAGCCATTATTATAAGTCTTATTACTGCGTGAGGTATAATGCCAGGTCGCGACACCTATACGTGATGGCCAGATTAGAAATCGCGAAAAATAATATTTCAGCTAACAGTGGACAGGTAAGAGAGAACAATCGTTAATAAAGCACAGTTCATTCTACTAAGAAAAATAAGTACTTGACATTTTCTTGGTAGCTTTCCAAGATATTAGCTCATTCAGTATCCCCCACGTAATGTAATTTGTTTTAACCACGCAAGATATACGAGTATTATACGTCTATTTTTTTATTTTTGCTTAACGTGTACAAAAACTATCCTTCATTATTTGCTATCGTTTTGTATTTGTAGAATTAAAGATATAGCATTTGTTTGATTAAATAAATTAGGTTTTCAGTTTTAATGCTGAGGTGAGTAGGTAAAGGTGGAGAAACACACACACACAAAAAGTGGCAGTTGCAGTCAAACTTAACTTGATCTGTACAAACTGTTACATAATAAAAATGTCAAAAGGGACGCGCGCCAGTGAAGATAGGCAATACCCTTGAGGTGAATACTGTGCAGGATTAGTCCGTTTAACCTGAATGTGTTTGTACTATTGACAGTTTTTCAGCTGTGTACACTTCGCTTACACTGAAAGGTATCCTTCATGGATTACACTAGGGTCCTCCTAACTTATACACAATTAAATAATGGAAGCAATTGGAAGCTTACTACATTTCAGGGTAATAATAATAATAATAATAATAATAATAATAATAATAATAATAATATTGTGTTTGTGCTACATCAATCTGTAGCTCAGTTTTTGGAAAGATTATCCAGTTCTAATGTACCGTTGACCAGGGGACGCCAGAATGTACTAATTATATATCCTTTCCGTGGAGGCTCTTTCCATATCCAGATTGAAATGAGGGGATGATAGCGACCATGACGGGGTGGAGCTTATGAAGATCTTAACCTAACGTAAGACTAACTAACCAAACCCTGGTGACCATGGGAGCTACTCCCTTTTCGAGGAAAATCCCCCAGTACCAGCTGGAGATCGAACCCAGGACCTGTAGGTCATCAGCCAGGGGCTCTAACCACTATACCACGAGGACGGTTCCCTTCCAAGGTAGTTAACATTAATAGTGGTCAGTGCACCTGGCTACGAGTCTAGGGATCCCGGGTTCGATTCACGGCTCGTATCATTTGGTATTTTTCCCTTTAAAAGAATAATCCCAATGGTTACCAGGGTTTGGATAGCTAGACTTAAGTTAGGTTAAGACTCACCCCGGCTCCAAAACTCCATGATAACCATCATAATATCATCTCATTACGGGTACTACGTGTAGACTAGGGTGTACCCTGGACAACGTTCTGTGATAACAGAGAGGCTGTCTAAAGTTTGTTCAGCGTAGGAATTGTTTTCTGAAAGGTCTTTTTCCCTACCAGAAATCTATTATATAGTAGGATATTGGTAGGAAAAAAGGCCTTTCGGAGAATAATTCCTACTGTGAATGGAGTATACATATAATGCGACCGAACCTTGATGTAATGTCCCTCCCGAGAAAATGTGCCAAACGATAGAAAAAAATTACTCTGAGATCCTTAACTATTTTGATAGTTTTGATATCTAACGGGATTATTGAGTTTGATCTAATCTTTAGATATTGATTCTTAAATATTAGTATTTACTCTTCTATACATTTACTGTGATACAAAAACGGTTCATATACTTCTATTGTAACATTCTCAACTATAGCTAAATTAACTTTTTAGAATTTATTTTCGTTGTATTTTCCATTTTATTAGCGGATTTTTTTTTTTGAACAACAAAATATAATCTTACAGTCTCTGTTCACAATACCAGTTTAGAAAATAGGGGTAATTTCCCAGCTCACAGCTATTTATTCTTTAGGACTGCTTTAATATTCACCAAGATATTTATTTTCTTTTAATTACATGGTACTGTTATTTCTCCTTCTTCTCTTCAAGAAGTTCTTCTCGACATTCCTACCGTAGATGAGGAAAGTTAGTGACGTAGTATCCGTGTCCCTCCTTCATCACGATTTTCCTTTTTCCGAGTATTTCTGAAGAGGAGGAAAAGCTACCCTCGCTAGGAAAGCCGAAGTCAAATTAGCTCTCTTAAAGAGACGCAAGGGAAAGAAAAATTGAAAGGGGGTGTGGGGAAGGTAGAGAATAAAGTAGAAGGACAAAAGGAGATTAAAATATTAGCGAGCCATAGAAGACGAAGTTGAGAAGTTTAGGAATTGGCTGCCACCATGTCACAAAAGAAAATAAATTTAAGGTGGAGCGAGACGATGGGTGATAATAAGGAAATGTTGCACTTCAACTCAAGATAGTTATATACATTTTAAAGTTAGCATACTCATTCTGTACTGCTCATAGCTCTCTTCTTCCGTCGCAATTCTATATCTCGTGTTTTCTCTTCACACATCATGTCAAATGTTTGCTCGACGATCAAGCATTTTGCATGTTGGGCGAGTTTTTAAATGTTATAATAAACATTATTTAATTTGCGGATATAATACAAATCAGGATGCTATGGAAACATTTATATTAGATGCAGGTTTAAGATCTATTTGATCAGATCGACCAATGTTTACATTTTCATCTATTTCTACATTCAAAATATCCCTAAAAAGTGACACCTACAGAAACACAGATAAATGGATACAAAAAGGTATATTTTGTAACTTTGTGTAATTTCGAACAAGTACAACTATGACATCTAGACCCAAAATAATCTTGCGATTTATCTTACAACATTGGGCAGGAATGATCGAATAAATGTAGTGGTAGAATATCAACGAGGTTATGGTAATGAACCAAAAGACTTAATGGATCTACATTATGTTCTCTTCTTTGGTTGGCTGGTTTCTGCGAAACATCGCTAGGAGGAAGTATCAGGCGATATACTACTAGTTTAATTGCTCTCCTTTCTATTAATCTTCGACATAACGTTACAGAGAAAAATTGCCACGAATGAAGAAAAAGAACATTTATAATCGTGCCTTTCTAAGTATTATTACTGAGTGACCTTTTTCTAGTAGTTGCCTTAGTGTGGAGATCCCTATTTTCAATAAATAGCACACCTGTATAAATGGACTTCAGATCATCACTTGATCTACCGAATCAATAAGGCACACACACACTAAGTGTATGGTAAGTCATCTAATTAAATATCACTTGCAAATAGGTTTGTTTTTTTTCAGTTTGAGATAGTTGAATCTATTTTATACGTACAAGAAAGAATTTGCTAATTCAGAGAATATTCTTTATGCAACGTCAAATCCTTCCGTCTTTCTTTTCCCTAAATAAGAACTTAAATCACTTTGTTATGGGTGGTAGGGACAGTTAAGATTACTCCATTGGCGGTACACAGTATATAATTCCATCCTCCAAGCTAGTGAGGATTTTTGGATTTATTTTATTATTTATCTGAACTTTGGTTGTTTCATATTGTCCTTGAGGAAATCACGCCTCCTTAATTGTGTTAGCTTTCCTATCTGTCGATTTTTGATTCAAGTTTTTTCATTTGAGAAGCAATAGAATCACAGATACAAATTAACATTCAGGCGATTAAGTTACATTAACATTTTATAAAAATAAATACATTATTTTACAGTAAATTCTCAATAAATGCCAAGTTAGTGTGTTCCTATTGGGGTTTTCCTTAGACATAATATAATAAAATATAGTTAAATCAAAAGGGCACAATCTAAAATTATATTAATTTTAAAAATCTGAAACAATAAATATAGAATTCAAATGTATTCAGATACATATATACAGTATCTTAAAAAAATAAACTTTACTTCAAAATTAGAAATAGAAGATTATTTTTTAATATTTATATCAAAATAAACTAGATAAGGAAATCGGTAGCCCACACAGGTGGTCGCATGGTCTAATGCGTCACTCTAGTCTTATACTGTATTGTCAGGGGGCGGTGAGGTTGGGGTTCAAATCTCGGTCAAGTGTAATGATTTTTTTAATAAATTATTTTCCATTCACTCAACACGTAAATTCGGGTACACTTCCTTTAAAACGCTAACTTCCTAATTCTTATTCCAATAGCGTATTTAATGTATGCG
This sequence comes from Timema podura, assembly GCA_033556935.1. Taxonomy (NCBI): domain Eukaryota; kingdom Metazoa; phylum Arthropoda; class Insecta; order Phasmatodea; family Timematidae; genus Timema; species Timema podura. The sequence continues at coordinate 48,889,053 of JAVRXN010000004.1, read as the reverse complement.
GTTAAAGTGAACGGGTTTTAACACGCGGCGAAAGATTACAACAAAACTGTAAATATAATACTCTAATAACTGTTAGCAGTTCTAACCCACCTTATAAAGAGCAACCCAAGATTAAATGATAAAAAAATAGAACATCAAAAAGAAAGAGCGAGCGTAAAAAAAAAAGAAGAAAAAAAACCCTTGATGAAAATTGAATGTCAAAAGAAACTTTAGAAGAAAAAGAGACACAGTATGAACGTAAGAGTCAACGATGATACGACGGAAACGAAAATGAAAAGAAGAAGGGAAATAAATATACAGAATAAGATAAAAAGAGAGAATTAAATACCAAAGAACGGACACTGCTGAATTGAAGGAAGACAGTCAGGAAGCGTCTAATTGGCCAACCTCTGAGTAATCCCTGACTCAATTAAATATATAGGGCATAACCGACTTACGGGGCCAACTGACAGTTTTACAAACACACAATATATCATATTATTTTGTGTCTCCAGCAACACAAAACAGATCATATTACCTCCAGGGCACCGCTATATTTCCTCAGAAATAGACGCAGAACCTCTAACTCTAGACCAATAAGAGGGTAATTGGTGAGTCCTATTCAAAAGAAAAGAAATAGTATTGTCATCGTCCGCAGACAACTATGGGAACTTGACCAAATACTGGGTTTGACTGTAAACAGGTATTCATCCGAGACGCGAAATGTATATCATCAGGGTGCAATTATCTGCACACAATCGTATAGCTGTCCACCCTCTGGCGATGTGTGTGGCATGATGTAAACAACAAGGGAAGTCTACTATACAAAACTGGACTGTCGAACATTTAAGTCACACAAGACTCTTAAAACTGAGATTTTTCTTTCCCAATTCACTCATTTTTTGTGAAGGATCTGTTAAAAATACCTTATTGATAGAAGGCACATCCCTCCCTTTTCCTTGCCAAAACACTTTTAAAAAAAAATCATATTTTGATTTATAAATAATCTCTTTACGCGGACAATACAACAATCAATTTTTTGAACTTTAGTTTGAGTGAAAGTCATTGCTTCCAGGTTTTTTTTCAAATCCATATTTAAAAATAGTAAATTATTAAAATGGATGAATGTATCTCGTACTTGGGTAGGTCTCCAGGTGGTTCAGGATGTCAAAGCAATACCACGTTCAAATCTAGGTCAAGGTAGAGTTTTCAATTAGTTTATGCCATTCCAGCATATCGGTATTTTTTGAATAAATCACATAAGAAAAATATCCTTTGTAAACCCTAATGGAATTGAATCCTAACCTACTATAACCAGAAATTCAGACCAAGAGAGGTAGACGCTTTAACCCACAGCTCAGTGACGTGGGTGTTATCTTTTTCACCGCATGTTTGTACCCGTTGGGCTCTATATATATAAAATTATTAAACCACGCTAATGGGGATGGGAGTGAGGAGGTTTAATTAGGAGGAAATGTACCCGCATGGCTTGGAGGGAGAGTGGTAAACCTTTTAGTATAAATCACCCTCAATTCACCCGACCGGTTTTATGAATCCAGACTGCCCCATAGTTGACAGTTAAGTCTATTGCGAGATTGACGCCTTAGACCATTCGGCCACCGAAGCAGGTACCTGATATTTACCAACTAAATTGAAGATTTCCCAAAACGTGTACACCACAGCATACTTTTTTTATTTATATGAGGTATTAACGTGCACTTTCTGAACCGACTGATTATATTAGACGATAATTTCTATAGCGAGAGCGAAACGACCTACCAATTTTGCCGATAATGCTATTTTCACATATCTTCCAGGGATCTTATACATACCACAATCGACATGTAACAAAGGGTTTACTTCCCCTCCGAAAGAAGTTGTGCTAAGGATTTTTATCGCTCAAGAAAAATCCGTCGACCATGGCTGGGTTCAAACCCACAAACATCGGATCTTGATGCTAAGAACTTTACCCCAAGACCCTGAGGTCAACAACCTTCAGAAACTCGAACAGTTTACGAGAGGAGTTGACACTGTACTAGCTTTCTAATGGCATAATTTGACCTGTGAACTTCCCAAATGTCGGTCATTTGTCAATGCAGAGAGTACCGGAACCAAGACTCGACCCCATCCCTTGCTGGCCTCAGCATCGTGCATTATGGAGTAAGGCCACCAATACAACACTGGGCCTCTCCTACAATTGATTCTATGCCACATATTCGATTGTGTGATGGTAAATCACAACGTAAAAGGTATTTAACAACGAAGCTCAGATCTCAACTTGAAATACCCGAGAGATGTACAGTCTGATTAAGATAAAGCAATTTTTTTAGCACCACGTCTTACTACCCATTCGGACTATACGCCTATGTACTAATTACACTAATGGGTTAGGGATTATGAAGGATTAATTTAGAGGAAATGCACCCGCATTTGCAAGGAAGGGGAGTAGAATTTTTTTTAGGAAACCCACCCTCAGTGCACCCGACCGGAATCAAACCCGATTTCCCCGTCATCGGCAGTCTAATCCAACATGAGGGTAGCGCGTGAGTGACAAATCAATTGAAAACCATAATGGTATAGCTCTACTTCACATAGTGAGTTAATCTTTCATCCAATTTTCATTATAAGGGCCTTATCCGACAGCTATAAGAGTTATTAAATCTACTTTCACATATTCATAAGTCAATTCATGTGACATGTAGATGCCACTTTTGATAGATATTATCAAAGACCTGAAAGAAAACTAATAATATAATAAATTGATATCAATGTTATTATTTTTAAGGGTACTCAAAAATTCAAGTTTGAGTCGAGTTTTAGAAGCTTTTCGAAAGCGAAGATATATCGAACTCGAAAAATTTGAGTACTCAGAATTTTCAATCTTTTTTCTAAAAAATTCTTAGTTTGATTAATTTTATTAAATTTTTTAAGATATAAATTCATAACATATAGAGTTCCTCAATATTTACGTTTAACTAGTTAAAAATAAATGTCCAAATTTAATTAAATTTATTTAAAAATCAGAATTTTAGTGATTATAAATTTTTTTCACAAAAAAAATAAAATTCTAAATAAAATCTGTTTGTACTTATGATGTTTGCATGGAATCTATTTCAGTAAATTAAACTTGAAATATTTCTTGTACAAATATTGACCAATACTTCTCGAAATTGGAAATAATTCGATATTTTCAATCAAACTCGAGTCGAATAGAGAAATTCCTTCTCGTATGCCCTTGATTTTTTTTTACATTCGTATCCTAGTATCTGTCCAGACTATAAGCATTACATTACACTAATTAGGTATATGGAGGTAAAAATCAAAAGAAATGTGCTCAAATTTGCGTGGAAGGGAAGCTATTTAGGGAAAAAAAAAAGAAAGAACACCTCAGTACATCCGAATTTGAACTCCGGCTTTCTAGTCACCTGTAAATCTAGATAGTTAAGCATGACATTAGTCTATGTGCCAACCGATGCAGTTGATCTTCTTAATCCGTTAACTATGTTACTATACAAGTTATATTAAATATCAAAAGTATAGAGAGAAAATAAAGAGAGTTTATCCAATCCACACAAATCCCTGAGCACTGCCAGAAACACGACAGGCGTGTATAACTTGAAGGAGGAAGTACGACCGAGGTGTTCCGTAAATCCCCTGAAGGCTCGTCAAGAATAATAACCATTTCACAGCTAGCATCGGCCCGGCCTATTTGGCTATCACGTTCATCTGGTGGAGGGAGCAGCTACCACAAAACTGGTCCTCCTGCCAACAGCGGCTTCAAACCAACACTTTACATTAGCGGCAACTCTACAGTCAGATTTAGACAGGAAGAAACTTTTCTTTTTTTTGCAGGTAAAAAAAAAAGCTAATAAACAATTTGTAAATATTCATAATTCAAGTAATGTGTTCTTCAACTGTACATTTTGATACATAATATCAATAACTATAAAATTAGACTAATGGTAAATTAAAATGTTTTCAATGCCAGCCGAAAAAAATTAAAAGGTTTATATTATCTAAAATTTGATTTTTTTTATTGATTTTTCTGCATTTCTATCATCTGTTGAGGCTATACGCATATTATATAATAATTACTCTGACGGGGTAGGGATGAGAAATTTATTAATCAAGGTGCCCACCTAGTATACCAAGCCATATGTAGTTGGGTGGCACGTTGAATCATATAATTTGTAAATATTCAAATCTTGACCTCCTAGTCACCGATAATCCGATATAGAGTGCGAGCTTAGCGCCTTATACTGTGCGGCCACCAATGCGGGTCATTTCCTTTGGGTGGAGGTTAAGCCAGATGTCAGTCAAACGGTAATAAAACCCCGTGTTTGGAAATTGCACGTTATATTTTATAATAATATTCTTGATAAACCTGTTTTAAGATTCTTGCTATACTGTATGTTTGAGAGAGAATTAAAATACTCTCGGACTCAAGAGAGGCTACAGTAAAAATGTTTTACAGAAAATCTTGCTACATGGACATTATATATATATATATATATATAATAATAAATTAAAATAGGCATATATCTCTCATAAACGTATTTCTAGGAAACTTAAAATGAATTCCTGACAGCGAATAATTCGACAGTGGCCGTTACTTAAAAAGTTTCTGACACAACAAACGCCTACCTTTGTCTTACCTTTCCCTCTTCCTTTACCCCTCCACAGTCTAAAAACAAAAGCGCTGGCAGTAATTTGTCTAGCCGCATCATTACCGCGTCAAGATGTATAATGAGCTTGGCCCCATATGGCATATGTAGATCGCGCCTTGCAGCCATACCAAAGGGGGGAGATAGACATATTGAAGAATCTCACTCACGGATCGACTCACGACAATTAGAGGCAAGTAAATTGAAAACAAACAGTTAAGTGAATCCTGGAAACTATAAAAACAAATGGTGCTATTTATCAATGGATCAGCATCAAACATACCATGTGGTTTATTCACTACAACTTCAATGAATTGAACGCTCTCCATTTAACAAAGGAGAAATGATAGTAAAACAACAAATATACCGAGAACATACAATACACTCTTCTAAGCCATTTGTGTTTATATTTTATTGAGAGAATTATTTAGTCCACAGCGGTGGCTATGCAGTCCAAGGCATCACTCCCACCATATATTGTTTTGCTGTTGATAGAGAGGTCGGGGTTCAAATCCCATCCAAGTGTTCCGAGAGTGTTTTTAACGTAAATTGTTTTCCACTCTCTCCAAATTTAATTTAGTTTAGAGATTAAATATAATCAAACTGGTGTGATGTAAATAAAAAAAACGTATGTTTTCTCAATATGAGCTATAAACAAACCGTTGATGAAACAAACACATGTGTTTCCTTTGGATTATATTCAAAATATTGTTAAAACACATTGATTTCAATAATAAAACTAGTATTTTAATAAATCATAAGAGATTAAGATGTTAAATGATTTTTTTATTTTTTTTTTTTTTTGCGAATAACAATTGGCTTTTGATTTTAGTTGAGATTAAAATTGGTTTGAAAATAAAATTTTAAGCTTTTCAAAGCATGAATAACTTTTTTGAAGAAAATTATAATCAGCACTGTACTAATCTCTTTAAGATGCATTATTTTCAAATATTAAGTATTTACCTTATCACAAAGACACCTGAGAAGGTATGAGATGGCCAGATACCGTCAGGTAACGTGAAAAGGAGATGAAAGAAATCCACTGTCAATTACCTACAACAAGAGCAAACATACATAAATGTGTAGAATAATAATAAATTAACGAGTAATTTTTAAATAAAGAATTCTCTCAGAACACAACTTAGAAAATTATTTTAGAATTTGTCAAATAAAGTTTAGATGTTTTGCGAAATAAAATATTTGTTGACAAGATAGGACTGAGAAAAAAAATCAATGAATAAAAATGAAAACTTTATCTAATAATGCCATACCTTCTCCCACTGCACACTCCTTTCCAAACCCCCCTTCACACACACACACACACACACACACACACACACACTCCTCCGGTGACTCAGGATTCAGGGGGAACAATTTTAATTTGAAAGCAGAATTATCTTGCTTAGTGCCTGGGCAGTGGTGATCCATTCGATTTAAAAAACGTGTGGTTTTAGTTGTACTGTACTATCTTGCATAGATATATGACCCGTTCTTCACACGGGTAAGCCGCATCAAAACTAAATCAAATGAGGTCGTTAACATCTGGATACAAACATTGTTTTAGTCCTTGTAAAATTCTGAACTAGCTTTGGCACACCTATGCCAATTATGGCAATAAAAACAGTTAAAATAAATGAAATATTTTAAACAAAATCTTATCTAGACCCCAAATTGATGTGCATAAACTAACGTAATTCATTGAAAACGCACTATTTTTCTAAGCATTTATGTTATGTCACCAGAAAGGGTTTATTTTCATTATTATGTAGTCCCTAAATAGATGCTAGCTTATTTTCTTCGATATTTATCTATCTAATCGCAAAGTTATGGATCCCCTTTAATATAATATTCACTTTTTTTAAGGTTATAGAAAATTTAAACTGTTTACCGTACTAAAAAAGTTTTTATTTATTTTGGCAATTTAGAGGTCCACGTCTTTCATCTATTTTCTGGCCCCCTATTTTGAAATTCCAAAATTTCAAACTTTTTGTTTAAATGGGGTGCTCCTTTTACCAAACTTTCAAATTCATATTTTCTTACACACCGAAAGGTAGATTTTCTAATAGTTTTAGAAGCATTGCTATCTACTACACCCCTCCCCCATTCTTTTTGGTTTCTCATATTTCCATTTAGAAGTTTTAGTACTTAATAACCCGCCTCGTTGGCGTAGTTGGCTAACGCGCTAGTTGTGTTGAGCCAGACCATCGAGGACGGGGAGATCGAGGTTCGAATCTCGGTCGGGTGAACTGGGGGTGGTTTTTCCTAAATGGTTTTCCACTCTCCCTCCACGCAAATGTGGGTTCACTTCCTCTAAATTCAACCCTCCCAATTCCTAATCCATTAGTGTAATTAGTACTTAAGCGTATAACCCGAACGGGTAGTAAGACGCGGTGCTAAATAGTATTATTATTAGTAGTAGTACTTAATAGGTTATCTGATTTGTGTTTTCTGTAAGTTTTGAAAATTTCTTCTTCACTGCCCCCACAATTAGTCACGAAAATGTTTAGCCCTGACCATTTCCCGTGCCCCCATTTTACATTTTAGATGTTCAGACTTTTCTGATTATTTAGTCTATCCCTTCAAATTTAATAATATATTTCAAGTTTCTGCTATAGAGAAATGTGTGTTTTTTATCGATTTTTTCCTTAGTTTTGGACATTTTTAAAGGACCATCTTTCATTTTTCTGGTCCTTCAGTTTGAAATAGATTGATTAGACCTTCATTGCAGTTTTGGTTTTATCCTTACACCTGCCTGATCAATAATTTTAATCTTCTACCGCATTATTAATTAATTTATTATTTTAGTTTTGGAAAATTAGAAATCCTCTCTCCCCATTTCATTATTTTTTAAGATTAGAGGTATTTTGTGTTAACTTTCCAAACCAATTTATAATATCACCACACGACTTACAAACTAATTTAATTCTAGAAATGATAAAACGCCCAGTACTTTATCAGTCAATATACATAAATGTGAGAGGAAAAAAAAAAATTCACCAATGATGAGGGTTTTTTCACAGTGTCTGAAATCTAATTCAAGACTCTCAACTCAGTTGACAAACACGCATTACAAGGTAAGCTAGGGTGTCAGGATAAAGTTATCAAAATGTATAAGATATTATCTCAAAAAATTAGTTGTGATCAATTATCATATAATATAATGATTATAATTGAGTGTTTTTGTCTCTCAAGACGCGAGAATTCTAAAACCAAAAAACGTCGAAAGCTGAATCTTGGCTTACCTACTTCAGAGAGCCTGAATATGTGCAATTATATATATATATATATATATATATATATACGCATACGTGGTCAAATCATAACTGTTACCTACACACAGGCCCTGTACCAACTTAAAGATACATCCTTTAGAAAATAAAAGTGCAAAAGCTCAACATTTTAGAGAGCTCCTAATTTATGGCATTCTAAACCTTTTCGATACCTTTTATCGTTCGCGAAAATGTATAGTCTATAAAAAAATTGTTTAAAAAAATGAAAAAATCATTATTCTTAAGGTGTGAGCTAATAATACTTATTAATTTAAATACATATTTCTCTTACCTGTCTATTTGTTCGCTACTGAAAAATCTACAATTTAAAAGGTCACACTATAAAAAAAATTGTCTATAAAACGTTGTTAATAAATTCTCCAACTAACAAGATATAGTCGGAAATAAATAAACTCCTTTATTTCCATCCACACTTTTTTTTTTCGTTTGTCTCAAAGTTTTTTTCACACCGTATGAATAAATCCACAAAATAAACGCCCAGTTAATGGACACAGTTTAAATTCCATTCTTTATTTAAAAGTTGTAAAATGTTAACATGAATAATAATTAATGCCTCGTCATTAAACTCGAATTTCGTCGGAAAACCAGAAGAGCAAACGCACACAAGTTTTTTTTTCCCGGTAATAGCCTATTACTAAAAGGTATCCCAAAGGAGAAAAAAACACACACATATAAAAAAAAATCTTCTTCCAAAGTTCCCATTCCCCTAGATTATTTTTTACCCACCACCTCTGACCAAACTCAAACAAACGTTGTTTTTTTTTTTCTCTCTAGCCCAAGTTGAAAAGACCAGAAAAACCAGAAATAAGAAGATCGTTCGATGCTTTAAGTAAGAAGTGTGTGTTATGTCCGTGAGGGGGAGTGGGGAAATTAAGGGAGAGGGGGGAAGAAAGGACAAACACGAATATTTTCTGAGACTCTCCTTTAAATGACGGAATGAAAAACAA